>CM038050.1:20611970-21104470 GCA_021397845.1 Areca catechu | reverse complement strand
AATTTACCAGATTAATACAAGGAGGCTTGACCGTGACACAATATGAAGCCAAGTTTATTAAACTGTCCCGCTTTGCTCCGGAGTTGGTGGCCACGGACTATATCAAGGCACGGAGATTTGAGAAAGGGCTTAAACCCAGGATTCGTGCTGGAGTAAGACCCATGCAGCTGGCCTCATACCGGGACGTCGTTAGTAAAGCAAAAATTGTAGAGCAAGAGGTTGATAATATGCAGTAGGAGAGGGAACGGCAGCTGAGGAAGAGATCCAGACCTGATGGGCAGCGAGGGAACCAACACTCTGGCAAACAACCTAGACAGAGGGGAAATCAAAGGCAAGATCCAGGTCCTCAGCAGGGTAATGGTCCTCGTTGCAGGAGATGTCAAGGTTTTCATCTAGAGCAGGATTGTCGTTGGTTTTCTGGGGCTTGTTTTAATTGTGGTCAGCAGGGCCACAAAGCTATGAATTGCCCACGTTCTCAGAATCCTAGGAATTAGTATACCTTCCAGAATGCACCGCGACCGCCAGCACCTCCTCCTTCAAATGTGCCAGCTTTTATCCAAGGACAACCTATAGCTTATGGATCTGGTGAGCGCCAGAAGCAGAAGACCCAGGCTCGTGTGTATGCTCTAACTCAGCAAGATGCTCAGGCATCGAATGCTGTGGTGACAGGTAATTTCGCAAGTTTTTTTTTTTAGTTTATTTAATTGAGTGCATATAATCATAAGTAAAAATTATCTGGTAGGTACCATCAAAGTAGTCTCTTCTTATGCCCATGTTTTATTTGATTCCGGAGCAACACACTCTTTTATCTCAACCGGATTTACTAAGAAGGCTGGTATGGAACCAGTACCTCTAAATTTCGAAATCGGAGTGTCCATTCCAAATGGGGGCATTATCATGGTCAACATGATTTGTCCATCCTGCACTCTAAGCATTGGAAACCATGAATTTTCATCCGATCTAATGGTATTGGAAATGGAAGAGTTTGATATTATTTTGGGAATGGATTGGCTAGCTTCTTATCATGCCACAGTAGATTGTTTCGGGAAGAGAGTAGTTTTCTACCCTCCAGGTCAGGAACCTTTTGGTTTCTTTGGCAGTGAAGGGAAGACCCCTACTAGAATGATTACAGCTATGCAAGCTAAACGGATGCTGAGGCAAGGTTATGCAGGATATTTGGCCAATGTTATGGATCTCCGCAAGAAGGAAAAGGGTTGGAAAATATTCCTATTGTGAAAGAATTTCCGGATGTATTTCCAGATGAATTGCCGGGATTGCCTCCTGACAGAGAGATGGAATTTTCTATTGATCTCTTACCCAGTGCAGAACCTGTGTCTAAAGCTCCCTATAGAATGGCACCAGCTGAATTGAAAGAACTCAAGGAACACTCCAGGATCTGCTCGATAAGGGATTTATCAGGCCGAGTGTTTCACCATGGGGTGCTCCGGTACTATTTGTCAGGAAGAAGGATGGAAGTTTGAGGTTGTGTATTGATTATCGAGAATTGAACAAGTTGACAATTCGAAATAAGTATCCCCTTCCCAGAATTGATGATCTTTTTAACCAGTTGCAAGGCGCTCAGGTGTTCTCAAAAATCGACTTGCGGTTTGGATATTATCAGTTGAAAATTAGGAATGAGGACATATCCAAAACAGCCTTTCGGACTAGATATGGGCATTATGAATTTCTGGTGATGCCTTTCGGACTGATGAATGCTCCGGCAGCTTTCATGGATATGATGAATAGGATATTCAAATCATATTTGGATCAGTGTGTAGTAGTTTTTATTAATGACATTTTAGTATATTCCAAGAACCCGGAGGAGCATGAAGGACATTTAAGAAAAATCTTACAAATACTAAAGGAGCAGAGATTGTATGCAAAGCTGAAGAAATGTCAATTCCGGCTTGATAATATTTCTTTTCTTGGCCACACAGTCTCTAAAGAAGGAATATCTGTTGATCCAGCAAAGATCGAAGCAATTGTTGAATGGAATAGACCAACTAATGTGATAGAAGTCCGTAGTTTTCTGGGTCTAGCTGGTTATTACCGAAGGTTTGTGGAGGGATTTTCCCGTATAGCCTTGCCACTGACCCAACTAACCCATAAAGGGATTAAATTTGTTTGGTCTGATGATTGTGAGAAAAGCTTCCAGGAGTTGAAGAAGTGCTTGGTGTCAGCTCCTATTCTTACCTTACCAACTGGAAGTGAGGGTTTTTCTATTTACAGTGATGCCTCCAGAAAAGGGTTAGGATGTGTTCTTATGCAAAAGGAGAAGGTGGTGGCCTACGCATCTAGGCAGCTTAAAACACATGAATTAAACTACCCTACTCATGATTTGGAGCTAGCTGCTGTAGTCTTTGCCTTGAAAATTTGGAGACATTACCTGTATGGTGTATCTTGTGAAATTTTTACTGATCATAAAAGTCTTAAGTATTTATTTACTCAGAAAGAGTTAAACTTGAGGCAAAGGAGATGGTTGGAGCTGATCAAAGACTATGATTTGAAAATAAGTTATCATCCGGGAAAAGCAAATGTGGTGGCTGATGCGTTGAGCAGAAAGGCCGGAGGTAGCTTGGCAACCTTAATCACTTCTCAAGGAGAAATTCTTCAAGATTTTGGAAAGCTGAATTTGGAGATCCAGATGCATAACTCTAAATTCTCACTTGCTACTCTTAAGATACAATCTACCCTGATTGATAGAATTAATGCATCACAGATGAGTGATTCAGAACTTCAAAAGATTAGAGAGAAGATACAATCTGGGATAATCTCAGAATTTCGAATTCATGAGGATGGATCCTTAAGGTTTGGAAACAGGTTGTGTGTTCCAAGGGATGCAAGTCTAAAGAAGGAAATCTTGATCGATGCCCACAATGCTGTTTACACTATTCACCCTGGGAGCACAAAAATGTATAGAGATCTTAAGGAGAACTTCTGGTGGAAAGGTATGAAAAGGGAAATAGCCATGTTTGTGGCTCAATGCTTAACTTGTCAGCAAATAAAGGCTGAGCATCAGAGACCAGCGAGACCACTACAACCCCTAGCTATCCCTGTATGAAAATGGGAGAATGTCACAATGGACTTTGTTTCAGGATTGCCGAGGACTCTCAGAGGATTTGATGCTATTTGGGTTGTTGTAGATCGATTAACAAAGTCAGCTCATTTTCTACCTATCAAGGTCAATTTCTCTATGGAAAGGCTAGCAAAATTATATATCGATGAGATTGTTAGATTGCATGGTATTCCTGTATCAATTGTATCTGATAGGGACACTAGATTTGTTTCTCAATTTTGGAGGAGTTTGCATCAAGCTATGAAAACCAAGCTGGAGTTTAGTACAGCCTTTCATCCTCAAACAGATGGGCAGTCAGAGAGGACGATTCAGACATTAGAAGATATGTTGAGAGCATGTGTTCTTGATTTAAAAGGGTCTTGGGATGATCATCTGTCACTGATAGAATTTGCATATAACAACAGTTATCAAGCAACCATTAAGATGGCACCTTTTGAAGCTCTCTATGGGAGGAGATGTAGGACCCCGGTATGTTGGGATGATGTTGGCGAGAGGAAACTTTTGGGACCGGATATTGTGCTGCAAACCACAGATAAAATCCAACTTATTAGGAAGCGACTGTTTACAGCTCAGAGTCGACAAAAGAGTAATGCAGATAATCGGAGAAAAGAACTGAATTTTCTGGTGGGGGACCATGTGCTTCTTAAAGTGTCCCCTACTAAAGGAGTTATGAGATTTGGGGTGCGAGGGAAGCTAAGCCCTCGGTATGTGGGTCCTTTTGAGATCTTGGAGAAAATTGGAGCTGTGGCTTATCGGCTTGCTTTGCCACCATCTCTTGCTGGTGTACATAATGTTTTTCATGTTTCTATGCTGAGGAAGTATGTACCTGATCCAAATCATGTAATTGAATTGGGACCACTTCAATTCAAGGAAAATTTGTCTTATGAGGAACAACCAGTGAAGGTGGTGGATAGAAAGGAACAAGTCTTGAGACGACGCGTCATTCCTTATGTTAAAGTCCAGTGGAGTAATCATTCAGAATGAGAAGCCACTTGGGAGTTAGAAGAAATCATGAAAGTTAAATATCCTCAACTTTTCCAGGACCCAGGTATGTAAATTTCGAGGCCGAATTTTTTTTTTTAGGTGGGGAGAATGTGAGGCCCAGTTCTTATTGGGCTGGATTTGGGCTGAAGTCGGCGGCCCTTGCCGACTTCAGTTCAAAATTCCTTCGGGTTCGGAAGTTCGGATTTTTCGGCGAGAAATCCGGACAAATCCGACGACGCCGCCGGAGGTGGGGGAGATAAGGTTCTTCCTCGGGTTTATAGGGGCTTGGGTTGCCTCTGTTGATCTGGGAATACCTCCCTGTGGGTGGAGCGTCGATGGCTTCTTTGAGTGCCCCTGCCCTCGTTGGAGCGCTCTTCGCCGGTGGTCGTTGCGGTCGGAGCCACCCTCGCCGGTAAGTCTTCCCTCCTCGGAAAGGGTAGTGGGTGTTCGTGCGGCGGGCGGAGGGGAGAATCCGGTTGATTCTTCCTCTCCATTGAAGCCGTGGGTTGTGGCCGGCAACGAGAAAGCCACCGCCGGATTCCTCCTCTCCGGCAACCGTCTTGGGCGGCCGATCACAGGGATCGCCGCCGTCCCTTCGCTTGCTTGGGGGGGTGGGAGAGAGAGGGAGAGAAGGATTTTGGTCGACCAGGAGGTCCTGTTGCAGGTGGCAGTCTCCGGCTCGATGCTCGCCGGCTGTCGGTCGGACGGCCGCCGTAGGGGTCGCCGGACCTTCTTCTTCCTCCGACGAGAACTCCGTGTTGGTCGGACGGGAGGATCGCCGTCGATCCTCCCTGGTTCTTCCATGGGTTCGGGCAATGCCGTGGCCGGAGAAGGCTTTGGCTGGGCTCGGTTTGATCAGAGCTTGGCTGGGCCAAGCTTGATATGGGCCGGGTTTGGATGGGCCGGGCTTGGCTGGGCCGGGCTGGGCTGGGCTGGGCTTGGCTGGGCCGGGCCTCGTTGGGCCGGACTTGGTTGAGCCATGCCCTGTTGGGCTAGGCCTTTTATCTTGAATGGGCCGACCCAGTAACGACAAGAAGGAAAGAGTTGTTTGGGATTGCCCCAAGAAATTTATTTTATTTTATTTTTTTAAAATTAATGATATTAAATAATAAACAAAATAAATTGTGATGCAGGATCATCATCCTCCTTGGAAAATCAGGATTAGTGCTGAGTTTGTGAAACTGTAAGTTATCACTCACCGATAAAATTTTGCCATGCATGTGGTGAACCCATTATTTGACATGTTATTAAATTTTATTGTTATATTCATGCTACATACATATATCTTGATGCGTTATGAAATTTAACCATAGACTAAGATGTAACGAGTCATGGGGTGAGTTGGTTGTAATTGCTCCCTAGTCCGACTATGATCACACGAGGATCTAGACTCCTTTTGGGCCTCCAGCGGGGCTATCGCTGGCACATGACCGATGTGCGGTATGTGACACAGGAGTTGTTATTTTATTCTAGCACATGCTGGGAAGCATGTCCCTCGTGTGATACTCAAAGCTAGATTCCTTTTGGGCCTCCAGCGGGGCTATCGCTGGCACATGACCGATATGCGGCATGTGACACAAGGTCTAGACTTTTTTGGGGCGAGCCACGGGCCGATCGTGGCCATAGTATGAGGGACTAAGTGAGTGTGTACGGATGGCCATCCTATAAAAATTTGTATGATATCAGAAAAATAAATAAGAAGGTTAATAATGGGAAATGGCTTATGTATTCTGGTTGCTCATATGCATGGAGTTACTCTAGATTCATGGTAAATTTATATTTGTGACATATGATGGCTTACTGAGTTTAAGGGAAACTCATTCTTTTCCCTTGCATTTTTTTTCAGGATCAGAGGAACACGTGGGCCAGGGATTCAACCAGTGAGGCATAGGATCTAGTGGACACTATCATATTTTTTTTCTTCTTTATTTTATTGTCTGAATTTAGATCATGATAAATGTATGACGGTTGGCTTTATGACAATTGAATCTACTTGCCTACTTTTGCTTTTATTAATATAATGCCTGGTACTCATTTTATGTAAGGAATGGTTGGTACAGGCCTGGTATGTTCCTGGGAAGATTGAATTCCCAGAACATACGGCCGTCTGTCGCACTTCTGGCCCAGGTCTTGGGTTTGGGGCGTGACATCATGCATTACACCAACATAACTAATGAACCACCGAGTGATGCAACGATACCATTACATATATGGATCATGATAATCCATCATACCATCAACAAGAGGTCCATCTAAAACATAATCTTGATGGCTCTCCCAAAACTGTATAGAAACCTGATGAGTGATGAACCAGTCCTGATCGACTCATCGTTTGAGAACGATACAATGCAATGCAGTATCTGTATCACACCGATCTAGTGTAGACTAGCGGATCCCAAACTGCCGTAACACTCTATCAACGAAGTGCCACTCTACGATGTAAAAATAAATAAGCGGCACTCAGCTACACTATATATCCTAACTATGTGGACAATAACTCGGTAGATGTGCAAAAATATCAGGAGTATATATGGCTGCCATATCACCTGTATGTCACGATTTTTAAATAATAAGATGTTAAAGGTAATAATATAAAAAATATATAATTTTATTTATTACCTGCTCCAGTCTTAGGTAATCAAGATATAGTTTGTCTGAAAAGAAAACATGTGTTGATCCCTTTGTGACCAAAAATTCATCTCTCCATCTGTATATAATAGAAATTACATGGTTAATATAATATAGTGAACACCATTAATAAGAAAATGATAATAAATTTTAGTGCTTACCTCATCTCTAAGGGATCCTGTGGCAATCTAGCTTCACCATCATTTAAATCAATCATAGGATTCTGCAATCAGCTGGAATAATCTACATGGTGCCATACTCGAAAATCATCACATGCTCAGAGCTGTAGCAATATCAATGGTCCAGCAATATCATGAGCATCTCTTCTACTAGCCATGTACATGTCTGTACAACCGTGCTACGCCTGTACCACCCCAACTATAATGTCCAGCCTTCTTAAAATCATTCAATAAGGATAAAAACATGAGATGCATCACCTTCCCTGATGTATCCATAAATAAACATCCATCCATAAGCTATAATATATAAGGTCTAGTATGTTGCTGTATTACTATCTCATCAGCATCATGGAATAACTCGTGGAACTGCTCCGCTAGCCATACTAGACTCATCTGTGATCTTTGGAGTCTACCCTACGGTGGAATGACTCCTAATAAATGGTGACAAAGCTGATGCCAATCTACCTGTGTACTACTTATGACCGGTAATCCATCAACTAGTAAAACCAATTGGATGGTGATGTCTTGTAGGGTGATGTGCATAGCCATACGGTAGATAGAATGTATGAGCCTCTAGACACCACTGCTTTATGAATGCCGTAATCAAATATCAGTCCAACTATATGTAGCCTATATGTGCAAGTCCATAAAAATCGACTTGCTGCAAGTACGGTACTATGCGCCTATCTAATGGTGTCGACCAGTGTATAATAAGCTCCCTACATTAACACTAAAGAAAAGATGCCTCTTGACTATCCCATATCAGTCCTGAATGATGACTATCCTGATCATACAATACAGGATAATCTACTGGCCCCGAATCCATATTTATAGTATGCTATACATATTTACAAAGATATTATTTAACCATAATTAAAAAAATCTATTTCACAACCATTAACTCCTCTAAAAAATAAAATGCAATACATCAACATATAATAAAAATGTACATGCATGTACAGGCCTAGATTACATTGTTTTATCATGTATTCAACTACTAAAATATGAAACCTAGATAACAACAACAATCCAGGTACAACAACCAACAAAGCATGTACATATAGAAAAATTAAATACATCCTAAATTCATTAGGAAACCATCAGGATCAATGAAATAAGACAGCCCTCATATAGATTTCATAGAATTCTAGTAACATATAGCAATGGAATGTAAAGTCTATTATCCATGATGCATCCACCTCCTATCCAGGCAGATCAAAGGATATAAAATATTAAAAAATAATCACATAAATCTGTTCTATGTCATATTCAATAAATCAAGGACATGTAAATATTGATTTAGATGAAGTATATATAAATACATATCAATGATAATACTAATCTGTAATTCTAGTTATTCGACATGACCTTCTATCATGCCCTTCCTCTTGACAAATTATGGACCTATGTTTGTTACTACTTTTTCTCAAATATATATTGATGTAGCGGGATCGCTGACGTGGAACCCATGTCAGATCCTGTCAGACGCCACGTCGGATGAAGCTGCCATGTCAGATTTTATCTTTCCGAACTCCTTCGCCAGGCTGCGCTCCCTTCGGGTCGAGACACCGTGGCCGAAGTCGAGCTCCGCCTCTCCTTCGCCAGGTTGCGCGCCCTTCGGGTCGAGATGCCATGGCCGAAGTCGAGCTCCGCCTCTCCTTCGCCAGGATGCGCTCCCTTCGAGTCGAGTCGAGTCATCGTGGCCGAAGTCAAGCTCCGCCTCTCCTTCACCAGGCTGCGCTCCCTTCAGGTCGAGATGCCGTGGCTGAAATCGAGCTCCGCCTCTCCTTCGCCAGGCTACGCTCCCTTCGGGTCGAGATGCCGTGATCGAAGTCGAGCTTCGCCTCTCCTTCGCCAGGCTGCGCTCCCTTCAGGTCGAGATGCCATGGCCGAAGTCGGGCTCCACCTCTCCAGATCGGCTCCACCTCAGACGAAGAGACCTGCAGTCGAAGGACGTCACCGCCTCCCTTGGACAGCAACGAGCCGCCCAAGGACCACAGAGGAGCACCTGCCAGGCCACAATAATGGTCCCAGCTACCACTTATGCCAAGAAGGAAAGAGTCCCTCGATTGAGGTGCTACGTTCCCTACCAACCATCTACACCCCTTAAAAGAGGAAGTTAACCAGCATATTTGGATCCAGCTGGTGGTCGCCCACCGATCGAAGCTCTACCATGCTTCCCAAAATAGAGTGACCAAAAGGAATGTCAGGGTGCGCAGTGCTATTCTCTATCATGGATGGTGAAAGGCACCTCGCTCACGGCACCAGCCATCGCCGCACGCGCCTGCAAGTGAGGGGAAGATCCCGAGGTAAGTGGCGCGCAACGATCCTAGCTAAAAGTGGTCCTCCAAGGTTCAAACGAGGTAAGTCAAGCAAAGTCAAGTTGAGTGAGGTCACACACGAGCAAGAGAGGGCAGCGCACAGGAAGCCACCTCTCCAGGCTACCGGAGACCCCCATGGAGGGCCTTGACAGACATAGCCACTTAGCTCGGGATCTCCTCTGCTACCACTTGCACACTTTACTCTCAACCTACTCACACTCACTCTCTCTTATTTTACAAGTTCTCCTCCTAGCATAGAGTCTACCTTCGGGGCTCAACTAGGAGGATCTGTTTTCCTGGATCATCACTAACTTGAGCATCGAAGTGCCCCCGCCAGAATCACCGGCCCAGGTCTTTAACTCTGTTTTGCAGGTCCGGGCATCCAAGCACGATCCTGAGCAACAGGAGCACGGTTCGAGGTCATCTTCAGCTGCAGGACATGACGACCAGGCAGTATTAGATTGGCGTGCTAGGAAGGGGGGCAGGATGCATTCTGATCCAACCCAATCCCCTTGCAAGCAGTCCACTGGGAGGATGGTGACGACACGAGCGAGGGAAGTCTCTACCAGCCATGCGAGAGATCTCCCTTCCCATGGAGATCTGCATAGTCCAGAAAGGGAGCTCCCCGCTCCATCTCAACAATGTTCGACGGATGCTCAGCTGGCTGCACTCGTCTAGCAGATGCAGATTCTCACCGCAGTAGTGCGTCAGCTGCAGCACCAGCATTGGTTTTTGGACACCCACCAACAACGAGGGACTCCCGCCGCCCAAGCCGCCGCGCCCCGTGACAGCTTACGGTCCTTCCAAGAAAGGCCTTCGCTGTCGCGAGCCATAGCAAATCACCAAGGAAGCCACAGGACCTCGATGAAGAGATAATGGATCGGGTCGGCCGACCGGAAAAGCTGATCTCCGACCTACGAGCAGGATGCTCCCCAACACCATCGAGGTCATAGAGGCAAGGCCTCCCATCGCGACCCCCCTCAGCAAGCACCTTCACCTCCTCCGTTGGCCTCAGCGGAGGGCTCAACCGATGAGGCCATCGGGCGCATGGCAGAGAAGCACCTGGAAAAATAGAAGCGCAAGTTATCAGAGCTATCCCGCCAGTTTGCCAATCGACAGGGCTCCACCAGCGAGCCTGTGGGCTACGACACCCATCCCCCTTTCTCCTGAGAGATCCAAGAGGAACTGATCCCGAGTCGGTTCCGCATGCCACAGGTGGATCCTTACAACAGGACCACTGACCCCCTGGACCATCTTGAGAGCTACAAGGCCCTCATGAGAGTCCAGGGTGCGACCAATGCTCTCCTCTGTGTTGCCTTTCCTGCCACTCTCCGGAAGGCAACTCGGGTATGGTTTACCCACCTTGAGTCGAAGAGCATCAGTTATTTCGCTCAGCTGAAGTGAAAGTTCATGGCCCACTTCGATGCCTGTCAGAAGGTGCTACGAGAGGCAGACAGCCTCTTCTCCATCAGAAAGCAGGACCATGAGCTTTTACGGACTACGTGGCCCGCTTCAAGGTTGCTGCACTGAAGATCTACAACCTTGATGAGCCAGTTGCTATGCTAGCACTGAAGAGAGGGCTCAGGACTTCCTGCTTGACCTACTCTCTAGACAAGAAACCCTCCAAGACATACTCCGAGCTCCTCCTCCGCGTCCAGAAGTACATTCGTGCCAAGAAGATAGATCGCACGAGAAGGGAGTTGGACAGGAAGCCTCTGATGAAGCCAGCTCTTGGAGAAACGTCCGGGATGCGGAAGCCTGGACCAGCCACACCAAACTTCTATCAAAGGCTGAAGTCGAGGAGCGACCCCATCCCGAAAGAGAGATTCATACCTCTCCTTGCCTCGAGGACGAAGATCCTCATGAAGATTGAGGGTGAGCGCTACCTGAAGCGCCCACCTCCACTAAAGCCATTTAATGGTCAGGACAAGATGAAGTACTGCCAGTTTCACCGTGACCACGGCCACGACACCGAGAAATGCCGGCACCTCAAGAGGGAGATTGAAGACTCGTAAAGAGGGGCTATCTCGGAAGGTTCGTGGAGGGCAAGGCCCCAGCAGAACCTCAGGCGCCCGCTGCTCTCCCTCCAGTCCTTATAATCGACAACTGACCTACCAAAAAGTCGGTGGGGATGATATGCTGGAGAATCGAGCACACTTCCAAGAAGGCCCGGGCGGGAGTTTTGAAAATGTACTTCTCTTCATGAGGGAGAGGGAGGTTGAAAATAAAAATATAAACAATGATGCTGTGGTCGTCGAGATGACGATCGCGAAGCATCCTGTAAAATGGATTATGATCGATAGTGGAAGCTCAACTGATATCCTTTTTTACAATGCTTTCTCCAGGATAAATCTGTCCTCTACTCAGCTTAGACCTGTGTGCACACCCCTCGTCGGTTTCACAGGGAACTCCATAGGAGTCGAGGAGAAAATCACTCTCCCTGTTACTACCGGGATGCCACCTCGGCAGAGCACGATCATGATGACCTTCATGATTGTTAGGCTCCCCTCAACCTACAATGTGATTCTTGGCCAACTCGGGCTCAACTTGCTTGATGCGGTCATTTCCACAAAGTGGCTATTGGTGCAGTTTCTTACTCCCTACGGTGTTGGAGAAATGAGGGGGGCACCTAAGCCAATCCAGCATTATCTCCAAGCCATTCCTGGGGCCAAAGTCTTCGAGGATGACCCCAGCACAGATGACCTCGACAAAAGGGGGCAGGATCCCAAGGGTGGCCCAGTCGAATACCTGTTGTCGTATCCACTCGGAGCTGACTCGACAAAAACGGTGCAGATTGGGGCACAGCTGTAAGATGATAAGCGAGCCCACCTATTGGAGTTTCTTCGAGCAAACACGGACGTGTTCGTTTGGATGGCTGTCGATATGCTCGGGATCCCACCTGAAATCATCATCCACAAGCTAAGCATTGACCCGAAGTATCATCCTGTTCGGCAGAAGAAAAGAAGTTTTACCCCGGAGAGGCAATGGGCGATCAATGAGGAGATGGATAAACTCCTTGTAGCCGGCTTTGTCCGAGAGGTACAATATCCAAGCTGGCTAGCTAATGTGGTTATGGTCAAGAAGAATAATGGAAAGTGGAGGATCTGTGTAGACTACACTGACCTCAACCGAGCCTGTCCAAAGGATAGCTTCCCTCTATCGAAGATCGACCAGTTGGTGGACGCCACCTCGGGGCACCACTTGCTCTCCTTCATGGATGCATTCTCCGGATACAACCAGATCCGGATGCACCCAAAGAACAAGGAGCACACTACCTTCATCACCGATCGAGGGACGTACTGCTATCAGATGATGCCGTTCGGTTTGAAGAACGCTGGTATAATGTACCAGCGATTGGTCAATCGGGTCTTCAAGGACCAAATTGGTAGAAACATGCAGGTGTATGTGGACGATATGCTCGTCATGAGCAAGCCGAGGTCAGACCACATCGCCGACTTCATGGAAGCCTTCCATAACCTTCGAGAGCACAAGATGAAGCTGAACTCGGCGAAGTGCACCTTCGATGTAGCAGCAGGGAAGTTTCTTGGCTTCATGGTGACCTAGAGGGAAATCGAGGCAAACCCGGAGAAGGTTCAGGCAATCGTCGACATGGAGCATCTGACCTCGAAGAAGCAAGTACAGTGTCTGATGGGCCGAATCGCAGCATTGAGCTAGTTCATCTCGAGGTCGGTAGACCGCTGTCTCCCTTTCTTCAACGCGCTATGCAAAATGCATGACTTCACCTGGACCGAGGAATGCAAAGCAGCATTTAAAGAGCTTAAAGAATTCTTGGCATCACCACCGTTGCTTTCTAGGCTGGAGGAGGGAGAAGAACTCCTGCTATACCTGGCGGTCACCCCGGGGACCGTCAGCTCGGTTATTATTCGCACGGATCAGGATGGATCCCGGAAGCTGATGTACTATGTCAGCAAAATCCTCCAGGATGCGGAGATCAGGTACACCTGATCCGAAAAGCTAATTTTTGCTCTTATCATGTCTGCTTAGTGTCTCAGGCCTTACTTCCAAGCGCATCCGATCATGGTCCTGATGGACCAATCCCTGAGGGCCTTGCTTAGTCGACCCGACATATCCGGATGTTTGGCTAAGTGGGCATTGAAGCTCAACGAGTTCAAATCATGTACCGACCGAGATCATCTCAGAAGGCCCAGGTGCTGGCCTACTTCCTGATCGAGTGCGCAGGACTTGCCAAGGAGCCGGAGCATCAAATGGAGCCCGAAGCTGAGGAGGAGTCTTGGATCCTCCACGTCGATGGCACGTCCAACGCAGGCAGGAGCGGAGCTGGTCTTATCATCGCTAACAAGATGGAGTTGTAGCTAAATGTGCTCTCCGCTTCAAGTTCGTCGCTACAAATAACCAGGCGGAGTACGAGATACTTCTCGCGGGCCTAAGGGTCTCCCGTGAGCTGGGTGTGCAAAGCTTGAAGGTCTTCACTGACTCCCAGCTGGTGGCCGGACAGGTCTCCAGAGAGTACGAAGCTAGAGATCCCTAGATGATGAAGTACCTAGAGCGGGTCCGTTCGAGCACGATAGGCTTCCGACGTTTCAGCATCTCCCACATCCCCAGGGGAGAAAATGCTCCTGCCGATACACTGTCAAGACTCGCAACCTTACCAGACTCGTCACTGGGGTGCGCCCACATTGAGTACCTTGAAAGTCCAAGCAACGAAGCTCCTGTAGAGGTGCAGCAAGTCACCCCGGGGCCGAACTGGATGGACAAGTACGTCAGATACATCACCGATGGCACCCTGCTAGAAAATCGCATAGAGGCTGACCTTGTCAAGAAGAAGGCCTCGCGATTCGTCCTGATGGAAGGGCAGCTCTACCGCCGATCCTACTCCTATCCTCTCCTAAAATGCCTGAGACCCACGGAGGCAGCCTTTGTGCTCCAAGAGATACACGAAGATTTCTACGGGAATCACGTCGGAGGGAGGACGCTTGCATACAAGACCCTCCGCCAGGGATACTACTGGGAGACCATGAGGGAGGATGCCACCGACTTTGTGAGAAAGTGTGACTAGTGCCAGCACCATGCCCACATACAACGTCAACCAACGGCACCGCTCTCCCAGCTCTCCGCCCCTTGGTCGTTCGTCCAATGGGGAATGGACATCCTAGGTCCATTTCCTCCTACATCAAGGCAACGAAAATTCCTGATAGTGGCTATTGACTGCTTCACCAAGTGGGTGGAAGCAGAGCTACTAGCACGGATCACATAAACTAAAGTCCGCCAATTCTTCTGGAAGTCGATCATCTGTCGCTTCGGGCTCCCCCACAGTATCATCACCGACAATGGGCGGCGGTTCGATAATCAGGAGTTCGAAGAGTTCTACGTCGAGCTTGGCATTCAACACCGCTTCACCTCAATGGCCCACCCCCAGATAATGGAGAGGCCGAGGTGACCAATCGGACCATCCTCCAAGGACTCAGAACCAGGCTCGACCAGGCCAAGGGTAGGTGGGCAAAAGAACTCCCCATCATTCTTTAGGCCTACCACACAACACCTAGGACGGCCATGGATGAGACACCTTTCAGCCTCATCTTCGGTGAAGAAGCTGTTGTTCCAGTCGAACTCAGTGTGCCCACAATGCAGATACAATAGTATGATGAAATAGAGAATCCGGCCCGCCTTCTTTTCAACTTAGACCTCCTCGAGGAAACCAAAGACAAGGCTAGACTTCAGATGGCGGCTTACCGATAGTGAGTAGCCCGATACTACAATGCGCAGGTGAAGCCAAAGGTCTTCCGCTCGGGCGACCTAGTGCTACGCCGAGCTGAAGCCTCATAACCCCAGGAATGCGATAAGCTCTCACTGAACTAGGAGGGTGCCTATAAGGTGGTCGAAGCTCTTCCTCATGGAGCCTACTACTTAGCAGAGCTGGATGGTGCCAAATTCCCACGAACATGGAATGCTTGCAACCTCAGAATGTACTATCAGTAATGTAAGGCTTTCCCCCAATATTAATAATAAAGATCCTCTTTGTGTAAATCATCTTTGCCTTGCAGGCACTCAAGCCCGGACTCCGGTCCGGCACTAAAGCCCGGTGTCCAGCCCTCCGACACTCAAGCCCGGACTTCGATCTGGCACTAAAGCCCGATGTCTAGCCCTCCGGCACTCAAGCCCGGACTCCAGTCTGGCACTAAAGCCCGGTGTCCAGCCCTCCGGTACTCAAGCTCGGACTCCATTCTGGCACTAAAGCCTGGGTCCAGCCCTCCGGCACTCAAGCCCGAGCTCCGATCCGGTAATCAAGCCCGAAGTCCAGTCCTCCGGCACTCAAGCCGAGAAACTCCTGAAGCCCCGCACCTTTCGCCATGCTTACAGTCCGGAGATGTCAGCGAGACTCCCCAGAAGTTCCGCCATCTACCGCCTGACTTGCAGCCCAGCACTTAAGCCTGAAAACTCCTGAAGCTCAGCATCTCATAATCACATGGCGTGTCCAATGAGTGCAACCTCCGAGCTCGGCCTTACCATGCACACCTAGAGCTGGCCCCGGTCGAGACCAAATAGGCCTCATCAAGCAAAGCACTCAGAGCCTTACAACCACTTCGCCCATGAGGTGGGAATGACTTCACAATCTAAGAACTCCTTCATAACTCCTTTGCGTGTTTGGGACTCGGTGGAGAAGGGCCCGGATACTTGGAACTTCAAGGCCAGGTGCCTACATGAGTACATGCACACAGGTAGTCGAGAAGGGAAGGGAAGATTGACAAAATGCCAAAAAAAAAAAAAAAGAAGGCACGAGCCAAGGTGATTGAAAAAGACTTTCATTGATATTGGTGAATTTGTACATTGTCTCTAGGCCCCGACATGCCGGGCAGCCCAAATCAGAAGCAAAAGAAAAAAAAAAGCTACAAAGAGGCCCTATGCTATTCGATCGGCTCCTTCCCAGGACAGTGCACAAATGGGGCATCATCTTCTGGAGCCTCCGACGGCAGGGCTTCATCTTCGGTTACTGCCACTGACGAAGTTGTGTCAGCAGCAGCTGGCTCCTCCACCTCATCCGAGCCAAGAGTCGGTCTCGTGCCCGGAGCACTAGGGTATCTGAGCAAGCTCTGGTTCTTGTCCGGGACAACGCCCTCCACCTTGGACCGGAGATACATGAACCCCTGGAAGGCGGTGCTATTTCGTGGAACTCGATGGCGAACTCCTTAGAGGCCTTGTACCTCGCCACCGCCTTAACGGCACCCTTCTTGGCGACCTCAGCCTAACCAACCGCCTCGGTGGCCTCCTTCTTCACCTCCTCCGCCGAATCAATTGTCGCAGTGGCCTTCTTCTCAGCAGCGATGGCTTTCTTCTCTGCGGCGGCTACCCGCTCCTTCGGCGCCTCCAGTTTCACCAAAAGGGAATGAGCTCGTTCCTTCTCTTTGGCGGCTTCGGCGCTGAGCTCCTTCAGCCTGGCCTCCTTGGCCTTGAGCTCTTCCGCCCTGCTCTTAGACCGGCTCCTCTCCCGGTCCAAAGACTCCTCGAGCTCCTTTATGTGCCTCTCGGCACTCGTAAGCTCACCCCAGAGCTCTTTGTTCTTTAGGTTGGCCTCCCAGG
Organism: Areca catechu; assembly: GCA_021397845.1. Classification (NCBI taxonomy): domain Eukaryota; kingdom Viridiplantae; phylum Streptophyta; class Magnoliopsida; order Arecales; family Arecaceae; genus Areca; species Areca catechu. The sequence continues at coordinate 21,087,725 of CM038050.1, read as the reverse complement.
ACTCGAGCTCTCTCGCCTCCTGCCTATCCTTCTTGGCCCAGTTTTTGTAGCAATCCCTGATAAGCAAGAGTTCAGCGCCGAGCTACACCAAGGGAGATGTCAACCATAGAGACAAGAAGAAAAAATGGAGCAAGATGGAAGGGAGTGGTTACCGAGAAGAGTTGGGGGAATGTGCTGCTGATCGTGTCATCCAGGAGTTTCCCTACCTTCTCCCGCCGGTTGCATGACTGGACTACGAAGTCCATCATGCACTCGGCAAGATTCTGGTCACAAACCAGGGAGACATTCGGTGCCAGTTTGAAGGGAACCCTGTGGTAGTCCATCTCCCTCTTGTTCGCCGCCGATGTGGAATCGCCCGCTCCTCCGGTTGAAGATGCGTCGGAGGTTCGGTGGGAGCTTGGCATCACTCCGACCAGTGCCGCCAATGCTGGCTCCACCGATGTTGGCTCCACCGACACCGGCTCTGCTCTCTCCTGCTCTCCCTCCTCCTCGACATCGACGATCTCTGAAGGAGGAGACACTCCAGTGGTAGCAGTAGCAGCAGCTCTGGCCTGGACGATCACCTCGGGCTCTTAGGCCGGGAATAGATCATGTCGCTTTGGCTGCTCAGAGGCGGGCTCAGCAGCCCTCCTATTCGGCTCAGGAGTGGGTTCGATCGCTCTCCTTCCCTGCCCAGGGATGGTTTCGGCCCTTCTCCCGCTCGGCTCGGCTAGCATGGCAGGTGCAGCCCCCACGCCACTTTCTTCGTGGGCTCTCTTCGAGGGAGACTCGCTGGCCCCCGTCGGTGGACCCCTATTTCGAGTGATTGCGAGGAGGTCATCTAGAGAGAACTTCATGCCTGCACAAAAAAGAAGAGTTTTAGCTCCGAGCTCGGAAAATCAAGGAAAATGCACGGAGAAAAAGTTCGAGCCGAACTCACCCAACTCTCTCATTGGGCTAACCCCGGCTTCGAAGAGGTTATGCTCTAATAGCAGAACCTCGAGGGAAGGAACTTGGTCAGCGCGGAGCTATTCGTAGATCTCTCGATCAGCCGCTTCGACCATTGAATTCCGGTTATGGGACCAATCTGGATCGCTCCAAACCCAGTCGACCTCCTCGACCGAGTCGAAGAAATACTTACTCTTTCATCCTTTCATAGAAGAGGAAAGCTCAAATTTAATGCCCTTCAGGTGGAGGAGATTATGGAGGGTAGGCCCTAGGCTCCCTAATCACGATCCCAGTGGGGGGGCCTCCTGCTAAACTCGAAGCGCATCTCTTCGTCCTCCTTATCGGAGGAAGAAGGCGACCTTGGCCAAGAAGGCCCAACCTCACTCTGATCGGTCAAGGGACGGAAGTTTGGACCGAAGCGAGATATTTGGAAGATGAAGACAAAGTCGAAGGCTGGAAAGGAAGAGAAAGAAGACAGGAAAAGTCCAAGAAGGTCCTAGCCCCAGAAGGAGTTCTACCCAATCGGAAGAGGGGTAAGGAGATGAACCTGGCTAACTGTGGGAGACTAGGACAGTCGGGGGCGAAGAAGAAGCTCTGGTACGATGGCGGGCACACGAGATTTGAAAGAAAAGTATTTTGGGAAAACTGCCTTTCTTTTCAAAGTGACCAGATGCCTAACCGTACTATTACAGCATCTCCACCGACAGATCTGTGCCACGTGTCAGCGATCGACGAACAAGATGCCTCGCTTCGATCGTGGCCGCTCTGAATTCTATGCTAGCCATAAGTGCTCCTCAGACGTCCCCACGTGGCTCCCCCATATTGGTTTGGAGAACCGCCTCACGAAGCATCGACGATCGTGGCCATTATTGCACCAGATTTCTACCTTTCCATGTCAGCACCGCATTTACTCTCTTCGCCCCGAGCACTGCACGCCAACGGGACTCAAGAGTGGGGGGCAAGTGATGTGGTGGGATCGCTGACGTAGAACCCATATCAGACCCTGTCAGACACCACATCGAATGAAGCTGCCATGTCATATTTTTCTTTCAGGACTCCTTCACCAGGCTACACTCCCTTCGGTTGGCCGAAGTCAAGCTCCGCCTCGCCTTTGCCAGGCTGTGCTCCCTTTGGATCGAGATGTTGTGGTCGAAATCGAGCTCTGCCTCTCCTTCACCAGGCTGCGCTTCCTTCGGGTCAAGATGCCGTGGCCAAAGTCGAGCTCCGCCTCTCCCTGGCCAGGCTGCGCTCCCTTCGGGTCAAGATGCCATGGTCGAAGTCAAGCTCTTCCTCTCCTTCACCAGGCTGCGTTTCCTTTGGGTCGAGACACCGTGGCCAAAGTCAGGCTCCGCCTCTCCATATCGACTCCACCTCAGATGAAGAGACCTGTAGTCGAAGGACATCACCGCCTCCTTTGGATGACAGCGAGCCACCCAAGGACCATAGAGGAGTGCCTGCCAGGCCACAATAATAGTCCCAGCTACCACTTACGCCAAGAAGGAAAGAGTCCCCCGATCGAGGTGCTGCGTTCCCTACCAACTATCTGCATCCCTCAAAAGAGGAAGTCAACCAACATATTTGAATCCAGCTGGCGACCGCCCGCCAATTGAAGCTCTGCCATGCTTCCCAAAATGGAGCGACCAGAAGGAATGTCAGGGTGTGCAGTGCTATTCTCTATCACAAATGGGGAAAGGCATCTCGCTCATGGCACCAGACATTGCTGCATGCACCTGCAAGTAAGGGGAAGATCCCGAGGTAAGTGACACGCAACGACCCTAGCTAAAAGGGGTCCTCCAAGGTTCAAACAAGGTAAGTCAAGCAAAGTCAAGTCGAGTGAGGTCACACACGAGCAAGAGAGGGCAGCGCACAGGAGGCCACCACTCCAGGCTACCGGAGACCCCCAGGGAGGGCCTTGATGGACACAGCCACTCAGCTCGGGCCCTCCTCTGCTACCACTTGCACACTCTGCTCTCGACCCACTCACACGCACTCTCTCTTATTTCACAAGTTCTTCTCCTAGCATGTAGTCTACCTTCGGGGCTTGATCAGAAAGATCTGTTTTCCTAGATCACCACTGACTTGAGTATCGGAGTGCCCCCGCCGGGATCACCGGCCCGGGTCTCTAACTCTGTTTTGCAGGTCCGGACATCCGAGCACGATCTTGAGCGACAGGAGTGCGGTTCGAGGTCGTCTTCATCTACAGGCCACGGCAATCGGGCGGCAATATATATCATTCCTAATTCTGGTAAATCGTGACCTACCTTTATGCCGTAATCATGTTTTATCTGGTACAACGATAATATCTTCATCAAGTTGTGACCAATACTTTTGATGAAGAATGGGTTGAAATTGAGGTACATAAGATTGATGATAATTATTTATAGTATAGCATTAATCAACGTATTTATAAAACTTAGTTGAAATATGTGCACAAGTAGCCATGACATGACAATAAGGTAAATGGTAGCACTACCATTTCTGACATCTACATGTATACTCCGATAGTCAGACAATCTGCATTACATAATTTAATAATTGGTACTTTATAAATTACATACTACAAAGTTGTAATTAACTTGGTAACTTTAAAGTCCTACCTGAGTATTGTTACCTTTGTTCATATACAGACCATACATCACATTTTGAATTTGACATATATCACTGGCTCTATCAAATCTCGTAACAGTGTGGGATGTTGCTTTAACTTGTTTGGTGATTACATGACCCGTAACGAAAGAAGTAAATTTTTCGTTCCTATCAAGTGCATCAACTGCCTGGGCACGTCGACCATCAAAGTATGATGCAAGTTGAAAGAATATCAACTACACCAATGCAGTTATAGGTAGAAATCGAGCATTTTTTAGCACTCCATTAAAACACTCCGATAGATTGGTAGTCATTATTCAATACCTTCAGCCACCATCATGTGCATTTATCATTTATCTAATAAGATATCGCTCAACCATTGAATAGCTTATGATTTAAATTTCTCAATATTTCTCATACTTCTCTCAAGTTTTTTAATTTGTATTTACATTCCAGCCTTTTTTATCATATCCCTTAATTCAAAATTTCTAAATATTGTATAGAGATTGCTTGCTACATGACGTAAACAATACACATGATATACATTCGGTTATTGCCAACCTAGGTGCTCATTTTGTACTGTAGCTAGTATGACAGGATGTCGATAAAAAATTAAGTAAATTTTCTATCGTGGGATAACAAAAGTTCATAGATAAGCAAGAAACCAACCTCATGTATCAGTAGACTCTTCATCGACAATAGTAAAGGCTAGTAAAAAAATTTAATTATTTCTATCAACAGCAGTTGCCATCAATAATTTATGTCTATACTTTTCATACAAAAATGTCGCATCAATACTGATCACCAGTCGACAATACTTGAGTCCTTCAATTGACGATACAAAAGTCCAAAAGACCTGATCAAATTGAGCACACACTGGTTAACCGATTGGAGTGCTAATGAATTTCATCCAAGATCCGGGATTAAATTCCTCTACTGCATGCAACTACTTGGACAATAATTCATATAATTTGTCCCAATCATAGAACACCATGGTTATTTCTTTTTACTTTACTTTTCATAACTTTTTATAAATTTGTGTATAATTAAATTTATTTTTTATGACTACTCCAAGTCTTGCAATAGCAATTATAAGTACTTCTTTCACCAAATCACGTATTTCATTGGCAATTAAAGTAGAGTCTAATCCAGAATGATCTTGAGACATCATTACAGATATGTATGTATGGAGACTACAATATTGTGAGATCTCAAAGTAATCATTCTATTTAATTGCTCTCAGCTTCCATTGACATCCTGACTCTTTATTCTTGCATTTTACAATCCATGCATTTGGTTTGAACTCAACATCCTTGAATTCATAATGTCTATTAATTAAATACTATTTCACTACACTTTGTAATTCCATCTTGTTTGCAAAATGAAATCCTTTGCGTAACTCTTTACCACTTTTCCAAAACAAAAGATGGTTCTTGAAGATAATAGTACATCGACACATTAGCAGCTTTCCAATTAAATTGAGTAAATATTTTCGAAGGAGCCTCAAATACAGTATAGTTCAGAACAGTAGTATAATGTGGATTTTGTGCAGCATGCGACAGACCAGTTTCTTGAGCTTCATCTTTCACATCATCTTCGTTAGGAACATCATCTTGATTAAAAAGTTAATCATCTACATGTATTGTATCATCAATAGCTATGTACAGTGAAGCTTGCCTGATGACACTCTTTGGCACATCACTTTTCCTAGTACAAATGTGGTCATTTGTATATAAGCAACCAGTATTTACATGAAGAGTATCCAAAATGTTTGGACTACAAGCAAAAATAACATGTTCACTAATACAAGTTGTTGCTATATTTCGAACAACTTCTTCGTAATCATTAGGTTCATGAATAGGTCGAGCATCTTCAACAGGTTGTATATCTATATATAACTCCTGTTGCCTAAAAATGGAGCCCAAGAGGGGGGGTGAATTGGATCTTTTAAAAATTTAAAGCAATAATGTGCATGCCTTGTGGTGTTTATGAGTTATGAAATTGATGCATTAAGTTATATGTAGCGGAAAACAATAAATAAAGTGCAATGTGTAAAGAGGTAGAGATAGAAGAGACAATTACACACAAACACAAAGTTTATAGTGGTTCGGTGCAAACCTAGTACCTACATCCACTCCCCAATCTACCCTTGGAAATTTCTCTATAATCTCTCCAAGATTACAGCCGACTTATTTTTTCAAAGGCTCATAGTCAAAACCTATGTTGGTTTTATCACTTAGGCTTACTAACAAACCTTTACACTTGTTTTATCTTCGGGCTCACAAGTTAACCCTAGTTGGTTTTATCACCTTGGCTCACCAACAAACCACAAGAACCTTCTTTCAAGACACCATTGAATGCAAGGTCAAATCAAAGGAGAATTTCATATATACAATTTAAAATAAACAAAATAAACTCTCTTCAAGAGTAAAATGAAAGCTTTGAGACTCTAATTGATGCTTCTCTTGTCTTCTTCTCCTTGGAATATTCTTCAAGCTCTTCTTTTGGATTGTTGAAATGATAGGCTTGTAGGCTTTTTCAGGGAATCACTCTTTAAATGGCTCTTTGAAGTAAAGTTCTTGAGAGAATCTTTTTTTTTTGGCTTTCAATGGACTTCAATGCCTCAAGAATGAAGTTGGTGAAGCTTAAATACAAAGAAAAACTTTCAAAAAATGGTTTGTGACCGTTTGAGCATCGAATCTAGCCGTTGGGAGCTTGAAAAGATATTTCTGCAAGTCAGAAAAATAGATCCGTTAGGGCTGTCAGAACCCGAGTGTCGATACTTGGTTTGTCAGGTCTCGACACTTGGCTATCAGGTGTCGATACTTGACTTCTAGGTGTCGATACTTGAACTTTCAAGTATCGATACTTGATTCACAGGTATCGACACTTGACATAAAAACACTCCAATGGCCATGTTCTGGATTTTCAAAAAGTCTCAGGCCTTGAATCGATACTTGGGAACTTAAGTGTCGACACTTGAGTTGCAGGTGTCGACACTTGAATTCTGGGTGTCGACACTTGGCATGCCAAGGAGTTTTTCTGCATGCCAAGAGCTGAAGTGTCGACACTTGACTTCCCAAGTGTTGACACTTGGTTCTGAAAAATTCATAATTAAGTGCAAATAAATCCAAAAACACAAGTGTTGAATATAAAACTTAAAACCAATGTAAATAACAAATAAATGAACTCTTTTAAGCCCTTTTTGCATGGAGAAGACTCCTCAAATTATGAAAAATACTTCGTGCCACAGCGTGCCATGATACTTTAATTTTAAGAATTTGAGGTGCTTGTTTCCTGAAAACTCATAACTAAAAATAAATATTAGTACACATATGTACTCAACGTTTTGTTAGTCATCAAAATCACTAGGTGGAGCCAACAATCTCTCCCTTTTTAATGATGACAAAACCTTGAGTATCTCAACATTTAATTTCAAATTCCAAATTTGATAATTCATGAATATGATTTCAAGATAATACATTCACAACTTGCATAGTTAAGAAGGATGAATCTCCCCCTTAGTTAGACAATTCTAATCAGGACAAGCAGAATGTTGATATCAGATATATGCAATATTGGTATTAGATCAAATTTGAAATTCATAAAAATAAGATTCTACTCCCCCTTTTTGTCAATCATTAGAAAAAGGGAGTAAACTCCCCCTCAAAACGAGCATGGAGATAAAAAGTAGTAGAGTATCAGAGTTGATTCAAGAGTTAACAGGTATCAGAGCCAAAATGTATATCTATGAAGTAAATGTAAACAATCAAACTGTCAAAAGCAATCATAGTGATTCATAAATTGTAAACATCAAACTGAAATATATATATATATCTGTCAAGTAGTGTTTTCAGTACAAAATTTGTTGACTCATCAGCAATACTGAAACAAACAAAATACATCAAGAGTCATAAATCATAAGTAACATGAGTCATAAAGAGCATACAACATAATAAACATCTATGAGGCTAATCCTCATCAGATGGGATCTCAAAAGAAATAGGACCTGTGATCCTAGACCTATGGGCTAGACCACTAGGAGTCTTCAAAATACCATGACTCCGAGTCCTAGTAGAAGGTCCAAAACGAGGTACAACCCTAGAAGCTCTAGTAGAGAGAGGGGGAAGAGTCTCAGCAGGAGTGACAAAGACTGGATCAGTGGAGACAGGTGTGCTAGTCGCATCAGCGGGAGGAACAACAGGAGACTGCGGCTCTTGGCTGACTACCTCATATCCATCTGCGCCATCACCACTATCATTGTTGCTGTCATCAATAACATCAGTATCTTTGTTCTCAATGCCATCAGCACGGTCAGCACCATCAATAGTGTCATCAGGGTCATCATGGTGGTCGTCGTCATCATCATCACCAGCAGGTGGATCAGCAAGAGCAACATGAGGAAGGAGGGATCTAAGCATATCCTCAATGCGAGTAAATCCTGCCTCCATAGTCTTACGAATCTCAGCATGCTCTGAAGCTGTATGAGCTCTAAGGCTCTCTATCTCTATCCATAGATGAGTCGTCCATACTCCAAGACCAATGAGCTCACTCCGTACCTCCACGAACTACCGACGAGAATGCTCCTCAAAAGATAATCCAGTAGACGCTGGAGGAGCAGCTAAAGGAGTGGCAGTAGGTGTCATAGGCTCTGTCTCAGATGCATGAGCAGCCTGAGCAGGTGAACTAACTGGCCCTGATGGCCCTGCCTCTGCTTCTCGTATCTCGTCCTCCTCATTTGGCTCCTGGCCAGACTCTCTCTGAACCAATCGACCTACGACCAGTCTGTATCCCATGCGATGTAGCGACCTCTCATCGTAGATATCCATGTGCAGAATCTCCTTGGGGATCTCCCCCTCCAAGGATACTGCACACACTCTAAATAGTCTGGTCAGCCCCATACCATAGGGTAAACAGTGTCATCGCTGGCTCGCAGCATCTCTCATCTGTGCTAGCATCATGGATGGAATATCGACCTGAGTCCTCTGAGTCAAGCAAACCATGAGCATCAGCTCTCTCTCGGTGATGAAGTCGAAGTGCCCAGTCTTCAGAAGCAATATCCGAGCTATGATATGGTGCAGAAGGTGCATCTCCAAAGAAAGCTGGTTCGCGATGACCACCATCACTCTGCGAACATCCTCATGCTCAAGAATACACCGAAAGGCAGCCTCTCTGTCCTCCATAGAGAAAATACTGATACCACGATGCAGAATCTGCCAAACCCTGCTTAGAAGCTCCTCAGTCAGGAGAATCTTTACACCTTGGACAGTAGTCCTCCACAGCAATCGGCGGCAATCCATGGTGCCATAAAACTCAAGCACTAAATAAGGGTAATACCTCTCCTGCATGGTGCAAAAGTATACCAGTCCTGCATCAGTGAGTGTCTGTTTGATCCGGAAATGCTGTCTGTCGAAGAACACGAGGTCAATCCGTTGTCCTGAAGCTACAGCCTTCCCTGCCATCCTCTCTACAGGGAAACATGAGGTAACTGAACTACTGGCCTCTCCTGTATCAGTCTAGTCTTGGTCCTCCTCTCTCATCCCTGACCAGGTCTCCTAAAAGCTAATCTCTTTCTTGGACCCATCACAATCTAACTGAACAAGAAAGGAAGAAGATAAATAATCTAGGAAAGTATAGGTTTCAATCAGGTTGAGAACTTAGGCTAAAGGAGGTTACGTCTCCCTAAGAGAGGAATACTGGCTTTCAAGAGAAGCTAGAATAGGTTTTGAAAACTGGGATTAACCAAATTTGAGTTGTAAAATACAAGAAATTGAGGGTGAAATACTTTTGACAAAAGAAATCGGGGGTAAAATACCTTTAAATACATGAAATCGAGGGTCATAAGGACATTTTAGGGTTATAAAACTAATCCCAATATATGTAAAATGTATATATAAAATATTCAGGTTGCGAGAAATACATTTTATAAGGCTAGTAAATTAGGTTTAACTGAATATGTGGGATTTGGGTTAAAACAAATTAGGGTTTTAGATTAAACATCAAAGTAGTGAAAATGAGGGTAAAATGTTATGAAAACATCACAAATATTCTTTCCAAAATAATAGAAATGCGATAAATAGTTTAGAAAACTGGATTTTAGATGAAAACCCTAGGATTTTTCGGCCAAAAATCAATCCAACAGTATTTTAAGGAAAAACGGATGGAATATGTGGGAAATCTTCCGAAAAATCGTGAGAAAACTAAGAGGAATGCAAGCATGATTCCTTCAAAATGGAGTCTTCCAAACGACTGAAAACGTCGAAAAATCTGATCAAAATCCATTGAAAATGGACGGAAAACCCTATACCTAGGTTACACGGTTCCAAAATAACAAAAATGAGAAGGGAAATACCTGATTTTAGTTAGGGAAAATGGTAAAAGAGTTTATTTGGATGCAGTGGAGCTTGGGGGACCACTGGAGCTCGTGAGAAAGTGGGGGAAATCAAAATACAAAACCCTCGGTCCGTCCTAAAAAGACAGAAATTTTCTCGCAAGTGTCGACACTTCGCGAAATCCAAGTGTCGACACTTGGCCAAGAAAATCCCAAAAAAAAAAATCTGAAAAAAAAAATTCAAAAAATCAAGGTTGTTTTTAAATGCTTTTGGGACTAAACACAAGTGATTTTTGAGTAAAATAACTTGGATAAGATGAAATTTGAGAGAGTTCTAGGAGAATGGATCAATGATACTTAACTCTCTTATAATCAGACAAAATCTCTCTTCACTCAATGGTTTGGTAAACGCATCGGCTAATTGATCATCAGTACACACAAATTCAAGTATTACATTAGAGTTTTGTACATGATCTCTTATAAAATGATATCTTATTTCAATGTGTTTACTTTTTGAATATTGCACAGGATTCTTTGTTAGATTGATTGCACTAGTATTGTCACATCTTATGGGTGTCTTAATTAGTTTAATGCCAAAATCTTCGAGTTATTGTTTGATCCACAGAATTTGAGCACAACAGCTTTCAGCTGCTATATATTCAGCTTCAGTCCTAGATAGAACAACTGAATTCTATTTCTTGCTGCACCATGAGATCAAATTTACTCCAAGAAACTGACAAGTTCTACTAGTACTTTTATGATCAAGTTTATACCCAGCAAAGTCAGCATCAGAATAAGCAATCAATTTAAATGAAGAATCTCTAGAGTACCAAAGATCAATTTCAATTGAGCCAGATAGATGTCTAAGTATGCGTTTAACAGCCAAAAGATGAGACCCTTTAGGATTAGACTGATATCTAGCATACATACAAATACTAAACATGATATCTGGCCTACTGGCAGTAAGATATAACAATGAACCAATCATGCTACGATAAAGTTTTTGGTCTACAGATTTATCTAATTCATCCTTGTCAAGTCTACAAGAGGAGCTCAGAGGGGTACCTAATGGCTTGGTTCTCACCATCCCAAACTTTTTGACTATTTCTTTTGTATACTTGGCTTGGTTGATGAAGATCCCCTCTTTGGTTTGCTTTAAATGGAGTCCGAGGAAGAAGTTTAGTTCTCCCATCATGCTCATCTCAAACTCACCCTGCATTAACTTTGCAAACTCTTGATAAAGACATTCGTTAGTAGCACCGAATATGATATTATCTACATATATTTGTACTATTAAGAGATATTCATTCTTTTTCTTCAAAAATAAAGTTTTGTCAACATTATCTCTAGTAAAATCATTTTTGAGCAAGAAAGAACTTAAACGATCATACCAAGTTATAGGAGCTTGTTTCATATCATACAAAGCTTTATGAAGTTTGAAAACATGGTTTGAAAATTTAGGATTTTCAAAACCAGGCGGTTGTTCAACATAAACCCCTTCTTTAATAAAACCATTCAAAAAGGCACTTTTAACATCTATTTGAAATAATTTAAAATCTATAAAACAAACAAAAGCCAATAATAGTCTAATTGCCTCAAGTCTAGCCACAGGAGCAAAGGTTTCATCAAAATCAATTCCTTCCTCCTGATTGTATCCTTTGGCAACTAGTCTAGCCTTATTTCTTGTAACAATACCATTTTCATCAAGTTTGTTTCTAAAAATCCATTTAGTGCCAACAACTGAAGCATTTGAAGGCCTATCTACTAAAGTCCAAACATTATTTCTTTTAAATTGGTTGAGTTTGTCTTGCATAGCATTTATCCAATTATTATTATTTTCAGCCTCTTCAATAGTCTTAGGTTCAAATTGAGATACAAATGCTAAATAATTACATATATTTCTAAGGGATGATCGAGTAGTTACACCTTTAGATGGATCACCAATGATAAGTTCTTTTGAATGTCCATGAGTATACCTCCATTCTTTAGGTAGAAGATCAATAGTAGATGTGTTTTCATCATCTTGTACTTGATCTCTTTCATTGTTTTGATCAACTTCTTATTCCTTGACAGGCTCTTCATTGTTGTTCACTTCTTCAGTTCTTTTAGTACCTGTTTCATCAGAATACACATCTTTTCTTGAAGATTTCTGGTCAGACTCATCAAATACTACATGTATGGATTCTTTAACAACAAGCGTTCTTCTGTTGAAGATCCTGTATGCCTTACTAGATTTAGAGTAGCCTAGAAAGATACCCTCATCTGACTTGGCATCAAATTTGCTCAAATTATCTTTACCATCGTTTAAGATGAAACAACGGCATCCAAAAATACAAAAATAATGAATTGAAGTTTTTTTACCCTTCTAAAGCTCATACGGTGTTTTCTTTAAAATCGGTCAAATTAAAACATGGTTTTAAACATAGCATGCAGTGTTTATGACTTCCGCCCAAAAATATCTAGGTAGATCATTTTCACAAAGCATGGTGCATGCCATTTCTTCAAGAGTTCTATTTTTTCTTTCTACCACTCCATTTTGTTGAGGTGTCCTAGGTGTTGAAATATTGTGATGAATATCATTTTCAATACAGAATTTTCAAATTCGGTTCCATGATCACTTCTCAAAGATACAATTGAAACACCTTTTTTATTTGAAACTCTTTTATAAAATCTAATGAATTGAGAAAACGTTTCATCTTTGTGTGCTAAAAACATGACCCAAGTAAAATATGAGAAATCATCTACAATGACTAGACCATACTTCTTACCTCCCAAACTAGATGTTCTAGTCGACCCAAAGAGGTCCATATGAAGCAACTCTAAGGGTCTAGATGTAGAGATTACTCCTTTTGGCTAAAAAGATGATTTGGTTTGTTTTCCAAGCTGACATACACTATAAATCTTGTCCTTTTCAAAACTAAGTTTTGGCAAATCTTTTATCAAATTCTTTTTGCTAAGTTTTGAAATCAAATGCATACTAGCATGTCCTAGTCTACGATGCCAAAGCCAACTAGTTTCATTGATCTTGACTTCCACTGCCACTAGGCATTGACTATTTCGAACAGGAAGATCATCAAGATCAACCATATAGATATTGCCATGCCTATGACCAATGAACTTGATGCCATTATCATCTAAACTATAAACAATGCACAAAGAATATTTGAAAGTAACTTTAAAATCCTTGTCACAAAACTGACTAATGCTAAGCAAGTTATGTTTCAATCCATCAACATACAATACGTTATCAATATAAGTAAAAGGGGTGATATGGACTTTACCAATTCCAATAATTTTGCCCTTTCCATTATCATCAAATGTCACATTACCATTATTTTGATATACGAGTGATGAGAACTGCTCCACATCTTCGATCATATGCCTTGAGCAATTGCTATGAGGTACCGCATTCTTTTCTTATTGGTTACAAGGCATACCTGTAATAAAAATCAGGTGGAGACTTTAGGTACCCAAGTCATCTTGGGTCCTTTCAGATTAATGGTAATGGTTCCTTTTGGGACCCAGATTTTCTTAACATTATTCAATCTTCTTTTATTGCACATGTAAGATTTATGCCCTATAGTACCACAAGCATAACAAGTAATGGATGATGATGCAGGCACAAAAAATTTTTTGAAAAACTTTTGTTTCTTTGAGTTATAAAACCTAAACCGGCTTTATCAAAAATAACTCTTTGATTGTTTAAAAGCATATTTAATTTTTCAGAACTGTATGTAAATTTATCAACAAAAAGTTTTAACTTATCAATTTCTTCTTTATATTTTTTATTTTCATCCAAAATTTTCTTGTTCTGATTTGAAACATTTTCATTTGAAACAGAAATGTTCATCTTTTTCAAAACTTCTTTTTCTTTTTCAAGAACAACAATCTTATCATTTAACTCTTTATTTTGAAGAAGTAGGTAATCATTTTCATTTGAAAACTTGTCATTAGCTTTGAGTAAAACTAGATTTTGCCTTTTTAGTTCTTTATATTTTGATTTTAGTTTTTGAAATTCCATAACTAACTCATCAAAAACTTCATGCAGTTCATCAAATGTAAATTCATTTTCAGTTTCAGATAGTACCTCGTCATGATCCGCCATCAGACAGAAGTTTGCAACTTCCTGTTGTTCTTCTTCAGAGCTGGAGTCTTCGCTATCACTCCAGGTCGCCATCATGGCCTTCTTTCTTAGTTTTTTCCTGCTTTTCTTAAGTAAGGGGCAGTCTACCTTGAAATAGCCCGATTTTTTACATTCGAAGCGCGTGGTCTGCTCCTTGTCTTTCTCCTTTTCTTTTTCTTTGCTTGGCTCACCTTTCAGAGGTTTCTTCTTGAAGTTGTACTTTTTCTTCCTCATGAACCTTCTGAACTTTCTTGCCATAAGAGCTGTCTCATCATCTTCATCTTCTTTTTCGGTTTCATCACTTGACTCTTCTCTTGCGGTGGATTTGAAAGCGATGACTTCTTCTTTTCTACATCCACATTCTTCTATTTTAGGGAGAGCTCATAAGTCATCAATGAGCCTAATAGTTGCTCGAGGGGTAGAGTGTTGACATCCTTGGCTTCCTCTATGGCCGTCACCTTGGCATCCCATGAAGCCGGAAGAAACTTGAGAAGTTTATTTACAATTTCACCATTAGATACAATCTTTCCTAAACTTCTCATTCCATTCATAATATTTGTGAACCTAGTATACATCTCACTTATAGATTCGGTAGGTTCCATTTTAAACATTTTATATGTGTGAATGAGCATGTTAACCTTAGTTGTTTTTACTTGGTGTATACCTTCATGGGTAACCTCAAATGTGTCCCAAATCTCCTTAACGGAGAGACAATTGATATTCTATTAAATTCACTTGGATCAAGAGAGTAATACAATAGATTAATAGCCTTCGTATTAAGCTCTATTTGCTTAATATCATTCTCATCCCAATCATCTTCCATTTTTGGAGTGAGAATGCCATTAACCAACATAGTAGGCTGATGAGGACCTTTTATGATTGTCCTCCAAAGATTATAATCCATGCCTTGAATGAATATGCACTTGCGAGTTTTCCAATAAGTGTAATTCATTCTATTAAACAGTGGGGGATGGATTGAAGCTTGACCTTCAACAACACCCATTCCAATTGAGGCAGCCATGATCTTTTACTCAAGATCCTTGGACCTACAAGAGAGTATCGGTGCTCTGATACCACTTGTTGCCCAGAAATGGAGCCCAAGAGGGGGGGTGAATTGGATCTTTTAAAAATTTAAAGCAATAATGTGCAGACCTTGTGGTGTTTGTGAGTTATGAAATTGATGCACTAAGTTATATACAGCGAAAAGCAATAAATAGAGTGCAATATGTAAAGAGGTAGAGATAGAAGAGACAATCACACACAAACACAAAGTTTATAGTGATTCGGTACAAACCTAGCACATGCATCCACTCCCCAAGCCATCCTTGGGAATTTCACTCTAATCTCTCCAAGAATACAGCCGACTTGTTTTTCCAAAGGCTTACAAGTCAAAACCTATGTTGGTTTTATCACCTAGGCTCACTAACAAACCTTTATACTTGTTTTGTCTTCGGGCTCACAAGTTAACCCTAGTTGGTTTTATCACTTTGGCTCACCAACAAATCACAACAACCTTCTTTCAAGACACCCTTGAAAGCAAAGTCAAATCAAAGGAGAATTTCAGATATACAATTTAAAATAAATAAGACAAACTCTTTTCAAGAGTAGAATGAAAGCTTTGAGGCTCTAATTGATGCTTCTCTTGTCTTCTTCTCCTTGGAATATTCTTCAAGCTCTTCTTTTGGATTGTTGAAATGATAGGCTTATAGGCTTTTTCAAGGAATCATTCTTTAAATGGCTTGTTGAAGTGAAGTTCTTGAGAGAATCTTGGCTTTTTGGCTTTCAATGGACTTCAATGCCTCAAGAATGAAGTTGGTAAAGCTTAAATACAAAAAAAAACTTTCAAAAAATGGTTTGTGACCATTTGAGCATCGAATCTAGCCGTTGGGAGCTTGAAAAGATGTTTCTGCAAGTCAAAAAAATAGATCCGTTAAGGCTATCAGAACCCGAATGTCGACACTTGGTTTGTCAGGTTCGACACTTTGCTGTCAGGTGTCGATACTTGACTTCCAGGTATCGACACTTGAACTTTCAAGTGTCAACACTTGATTCACAGGTGTCGACACTTGACACAAAAATACTCCAATAGCCATGTTCTGGATTTTCAAAAAGTCTCAGGCCTTGAGTCGACACTTGGAAACTTAAGTATCGATACTTGAGTTGCAGGTGTCGATACTTGAATTATGGGTGTCGACACTTGGCGTACCAAGGAGTTTTTCTGCATGCCAAGAGCTGAAGTGTCGATACTTGACTTCCCAGGTGTCGACACTTGATTCTGAAAAATTCACAATTAAATGCAAATAAATCCAAAAACACATGTGTTGAATATAAAACTTAAAACCAATGTAAATAACAAATAAATGAACTTTTTTAAGCCCTTCTTGCATGGAGAAGACTCCTCAAATTGTGAAAAATTCTTCGTGCCATAGCGTGCCATGATACTTTAATTTTGAGAATTTGAGGTGCTTGTTTCCTGAAAACTCATAACTAGAAATAAACATTAGTACACAATATGTACTCAACATTTTGTTATTCATCAAAATCACTAGGTGGAGCCAACAACTCCATACCTAATAGATATTGATATGTACTAATGATGAAAAAAATTATCTCTATGTCTTCATCATCAGTGATCGGAACAAGTTCATACTTTACTAATCTTGGTTGCACAAGTTGTGGATATCTATATATAATCAACAATTTATTTCTTGTTCTGTCAATACGGAAGATACTATATAACTTGTTTTGTAGTTCGTCATGTGTCATTCCATATTTAATTTTAATTATCTTTTCTGGTCCCTAATTGTACTCAATACCAAATTCTTTATTAATGATACAATCATTAATATAACATAATGCTGTGATTACTTTTCATATTTCTCACTACAAAATAAATAAATGAATATTTATTGAAATATGATATCTTAAATAAAATCATATAATGTTAATAAAATTTATAAAAATTTTAAACATACTGACACTCAAAATAGTAAATTTATATATCAATATATAGCTACAAATATCCATTCTACATATATTTATTTATAACATAACAAGCATACAAGGAGAAGTTAAAGTGCATGTAATATTAAAAAATTATTATATTGTATTTCACAATCGATACAAAAATGTGAAGTTAAAAATAATATACATAAAATATGCATTATATCACCAACTGATAGGTAAGGGTCCTATCCCATTCAGGAATTGTAATAATTTTATAGATCAATTAGTAGTAATCAAATGATATGCAATGAAGATCGAAAGAAATTTCAGCAGCATTTTTTCTTAGTTATCCATACACAAATAATTATGTACAAGAAGAACTAAAGAAAAATGTTATCCAAGATTTTTTGCGATCCCTATTGCATATTATTTGATTATTGTTAACTGATCTATAGAATTAATTATAATTTTTAAACTATCCAAATTGGATAATTAATTGACCAATGTATATAATTATTTCATTCGTATAAGAATATATAAATATATGGATGCCTAGACTATGTATATCAATCAATTGACGGGTCTACAGTTCTATACAATGCAAATTTTATAAACATAAATAGTTAATTAATTAATCAAGTTAATATGTAATTGCATAATATAAGCACACCAATAACATTATATCATAAATATTAAAAATTACAAACATAAATGTTGCATATCTATATTAAAATTATAGTAATCATAGAAGTTGTCAAAAAAATACACCCATCATGAATATACCCACTCCTGATAAAATTTTGATTTTCCAATACATTATGCCAAGAACATTTATTTTATTGACCGGTATAAGATATTTCGAGCAGGCTCAAAATAGAGCAGGATAGACTTTCACCAATTTATAGAGTCAATTCAATTTTAAAACCATGCTTGGATTTTCCTGTAGATCGGCCTGGTTCAACTTGAATTCAGCCCAAACACTAGCTCCACTCCTGGTCCGAAAATTTTTATCATGACCTTATCTTTATTTTTTTTAAAATTACACTAATTTTTTTAATAACAATGCCATATTTTTCACAGCATATCAAAATTTTTTTTAATAAGAACATCTTTTATTAAAAAACTTATTATATTTTTTAAAATTGCTAATACATTCTTCAAAATAACATATATATTTTATTACTTTAATAGTAATATTTTTTTAAGAATATCACCTACATTTTTTAAAAATTTAATAACCTATTTTTTAATAGTCTACCTTTAATTTTTATTTATTATAAAAGTAATTTTTGACATCTTCCCTTATATTTTTTAATATAATTATTTTTTACTTAACTGGGCTTATAATATAATTTGTATTATAAGAATTTTTTTTTATTTCTAAGTGAAAACTTGTCCTAGAATTTTTCTATTTGTAATATTTATTTAAATATTTACAACTATATTTTTTTATAAATATTGTTTAATATTTTTTAAATATTATCATATAATTTTTAAATATAATAATTACTATTGATTTTTAATCTATAATTTATTTAAATGCTTACTATATATTTTCTTTAATACGAATGTTGGGTTTTTTTAAATATTTGTTTTTTGAAAAAAAATTGTGTTACCAATTTTACCCAACTTTTTCTACATCAACGTACACCTACAAAATATTGTTTAAATTTCAAAATTTGTAAAGAAAAATACTGATATAACAATAGAGGATTCTTCCTATCTTACTACAAATAAAATATAAAAAATTAACATGATTATTATTAAAAAATTTATCTTAAATAATAAAATTATAATGGTAGCAACACAGCACCATTGAAGAAGGGGCAAGGAGATCACTAACCATGGTTAACAATTTTTTTTAAAAAATAAAACTATATCATTGCAAAAAAGACTAAAATAAAAAATATGCATATTATTTATTAAAAAATATTACCTTCAATATATAAATTGGACGGCAACAGACCGGAACATGGCCTGTGAGAGGGGAATAGGGAGAACCACGAAATAGATCAAAGAAAGGGGAATGGGGGGGGGGGGGGAACCAAACACTATTAACTTTTTTTTCCTTGAAACGAAGACAAGCTTTTGGCTAGGGTTCTTCAAAATGAGAAGATGTAGGGTCTCCCTGAGGCTTCTCACTAAAATTGCAGGTTCAACCTAAGGTTTCAGTGAGAAATCATAGTAGAAGCCTGCGGCTTCTCCTCTAGCTCAATGTCGGGTGGCCGCACAATCGACACACATAGCCACTAAAATACTAAATTGGTAAATATAATTTCAACGACCCTATTTCGGTATTTATGTTTTAAAAAAGCATTATTTAAAATAATCCTATTTCAGCAACTATCTAGTTTGCATGTCAAAGACGGACAAACAATGCTCTTCAGGTATGACCATTGGGTAGAAGATCAGCCACTTGCTGCTAAATTCCTAGACCTCTTCTTCCTCACTTAAAAAAAAAAAGAACGAAACTCTAGCAGAATTCAAATCGATGAACAATTAATTTGTGAAGTTCATATAGCCATTAAGTCAAGTAGCAAACAATGAATTACATAAATTAAGAAAATTTGACTATGATATTCAGATCTCTTCCCAGAATAATCATAGATGGTGGAGATGGCACCACTCTCATATTTTCAATGTAAAGCAATGCTATGTCTATAGAGGGGGATCATGTTGGATAAAATGTTTCTAATTTAGTCCAAAGGAAGATGCAACCCACCCAGGTGCATAGACCTATAGTCCATAGGTACACAGTGTGCAGGAGACATGGCCCGCAAGCATGCAGCCCATAGGAGACCTGGCTCATAGGCGCGCGGCCCACAGACCGTGATTATGCGATCCATGTACAATCCATGGGATGCAACCGCACGATCTACACACGATCTACGCACGATTTAGCATGAACATACATGGCCAACGTGCATTCACATGGTCTTCACATGGTGCATGCAGGATGAGTCTTGCATAGCTCATGCACGGTCTACATGCAACGTACGTGTGTATAGGCTATACACGGGGAAAACATGGTTTTAACTCATTTTTGGGTTTTGAAAATGGCAAACAGCTAGGTTTTTGAGCGGCAGCTATAAGAGTTTCTTTAGATTTTTGTTAGAGCCGTTTGTGAGAAATTTAGGCTTCTTATTAAGAGATTGCTGTATGAGAATTGAGAGTGTATGATCCTCTCTTGTATTTGTTGGTTTCTTTCATAATAAAGTTTGCATGCCTTATGAAGGTAGGCCTTAAGCCGATCCATGTTAACTTTCTTCTTTTTTTTTTTCTCTTCATCCTTCCTCATGTGTTATCAATCGATATCATCATCGACATTGCATTCTTGGATGGGGATCTATGTTCCACAATTGTGTCAGATTCTCAATAAGTAGTATCAGAGTCCCGGATTATCTAAGTTATGGTGGTGCTGATCAAGGTTGAAGAAGATGGAGAAGACAGCCTCATCAAGATAGATATCAATCAATTTGATGGAAAAAGCAACTTCTCCTTATGATAAACAAGGGTGAAGGATATGCTCATTCAACATGGGTTGATAGATACTTTTTTGTTCTAGGAGAAGTCGACTACCATGGAGGAAAAGAATTGGAAGTAGTTCTAAATGCAAGCGATAAGTACGATTTACTTGTACTTAGTAGATGATGTAGTGATTTATGTGCTTAACAAGGCTTCTTTGATGATAATATGGATGAAGTTTGGAAGATGTACATGGTGAAGTTACTCACCAATTCTCTTTTTCTTTGAAAGTAGTTCAACTAGTTATGGATGAGCGAGAGGCAGAGAATGTAGGAATATCTTAGCAATTCCTAGAAAATCCTCATCGATCTCCTCAGCATTGGTAAAAAGGTCGAGGAGAAGACTAGGGTATTGATTTTGCTTTCATCATTTTTTATTTTTTTTGAGTATTTGGTGATCATTCTTCTTATGGAGAAGAGCACCATCAACATAGATGAGATCACTTATATACTTTTCTAGAGGGAGATTCTTAGGCGAAAGAACTAAGCTTTGAGTTCAGATAAAGACACAATTGTGGTGGTAACCAGAGATAGAGGTGGCAAAGGATGAAGTGACAAAGGATCACACGATAGGTGGTTCAAATCCAAGTCGAGGGACTTAGCAAGATCAGATGCTATCAATGTGGTAAGTCAGGGCATTGAGTCAGAGATTGCCATAGCTCAAAAATTAGATGAAGGCTACTGTGGTGGTGATCTATGACTGCGACACTAATGAATATGATGAGACATTTATGGTGTTTGATGATGTATCTACTTCTTCCCCTTAGTGGATTTTAGATTATGCTTATCCATATTATGTTTGTTATAGAAAGAAACTATTTTGACTCTCTAGATAGTAGAAAGGGTACTATTCATTTGTCGAAAGGATCGAGCTATATGATAAAGGGCATTGAGACAATTAGCTTACATGCACATAATGGAGCAGTGAGAAAATTAGGTGGGGTCAGATATATATCCAATTTCAGGAGAAGTCTAATTTCATTGAGTAGATTGGATTCAAGTAGCTATAAATCGGGAGCTAATGATGGAATCCTAAAGGTTGTGCATACTAATATGGTTATTTTAAAAGAAAAAAGTGTGAAGAATAATATCTCTTAACAAAAAGCTCAGTGCAAGGTAAAGCCCTTGGTGCAAGGTGGAGCTCGGTGCAAGATGGAGTTCTAGGTGTAGGTGGATTGGACACAAGATAGGAGATTTAGGAGGATAACATGTGAGGTCACAAAGTGAAGTTCCTATTGCTACAGTAAGGTATCCGAATATTTCTCGAGTTAGGCAGATTATGGCATATGATGGAGATATGATCAAGTAATCTAGCCCAATTTTTATGTTTGTCGATCCATGTGTAGTAAGGTATTTATCCTATAACATAGGGGCGAGATTATTTACAAATTTTCAAAAATTATGTGGAGGGCGAATATCAAGTCGAAGTGGAGGCGAGATCATTTACAAATTTTCAAAAATTATGTGGGGACCGAATATCAAGTCGAAGTGGAGGTTATTAGATAAAATGTCTCGAATTCAACAAGAGAAAGATACAGCCTACACAACCTTGCAAACCCACGGCCCATAGGTGCATAGCCCGCAAACTCGTAGCCCACAAGCATGTGGCCCATAGGCTCGCAGCTCACAAACCATGATTGCACGGTCCTCACACGGTCTTTGTGCAGTGAATGCAGGGGGTCTTGCATGGCTCATGCGTAGCATACATGGATTGTACACGGGAAAAACGTAGTTTTAACTTGTTTTTGGATTTTTAAAAAGGCAAAGACCAGGTTTTTGAGTAGTAGCTACAGGAGTCTCTACAGGATTCTTTTTAAAAGCATTTTGTTAGAAATTTAAACTTGATTGATGTATAAGAATTGAGAATAAATGATCTTTTCTTGTATTTATTGATTTCTCTCAGTGTGAAATTGCATATCCCATGGAGGTAGGCCCTAGGCTGATCCATGTTTATTTTTTCTTCTTTCCTTTTTCTCTTCATCCTTCCTCCTATGATATTGATATTGTCATCGGCGTTGCATTCTTAGATGTGGATCTGTATTCCGCAATCATATCAGATTTCTAATAGATCATATCATATTTCAGCACTATTATTTGGAGCTTACTCATTTTCAAAAAAGTAGAAATTTTTAACTGGTTATGTTACAATAACGAGCTTCTCACAGCAGATATTTTTCAGAAGAAATCAAGGCATTCAAGGCCTAGTTTCTGTCCACCATTACTCTAAGTTATCCTGGAAGGCCATGCTACGAAAATCCACTAAGCAACAGCTAGCTTCCCAGAGAGAATATGGGACATCTGGTACCATAACAAAGCTGAATGTCTCTCAACCCATCACACAATCATCATAGTGGGTTTCTGGTGTCTGTGGAAACAACGAATAATTGCATTTTTAGATATGCAGACTTCGAGCAGGCTAGACAAGATTATGGTAATCAGAGATTGGACACTCAACTCCAAAACAAATACATTGGTAAAGCTCGTTGTTTAATGGCGGTAGCTATTGCGGCAAAAATACTCGCTCTTGTGAAAGATCCAGGGAGCGAAGAAGACATGATGCTGCGAGAAAATGGCAATTTTCAAAAGACGGACACGAGCTTGGCGGAGTCTAGGGAAAGAAGCATAAAACTGCCACCATATATGAACTCGAGACAAGCTAATTAATGCATTAGTTTCTACAATTTGCTGGAGTACATTGAAAGAAAGAATAATAGAGTTTTCAGATCTTAAGCCTTAGTCACCAGAGAAGTATCGAATCTGATCTCCTAGACTAGAAGTCACTCTCTAATAATATATCAGTGGGCAACATCTCACTTCAACTCCAAGCCTCCAGGTCATGCAAAACGAAGCATATGCAAGGACCTCCACTTCACCACACCACACCATGTAACTCTAAAATTGCATTGGATGCGTTTACCAGGCAATTTTATTAAATAATACAGATTGCTGACAATATAGATTACAAATAATATAAATTGTTATATATAGTATATATATTATTACATAATATATATATATATATATATATATATATATATATATATATATATATATATATTATTACATAATATAAAATTAAAATTTTAAAATATTTTTAAATTAAAATTATATTTTATCTATTTTTAAAAAATATATTTTTATATAAAATAAAAAATATTATTATATTAAATAAATTTATTATAAAAATATATATATTAAATAGATGATATATTTAATATATTAAATAATATATTAAATTTATATGTTATATTATAAAATTTAATATAATATATTTTATATTATAAACTATAAAATATTATATTATATTAATACAACATTTTATTATATTATATCAATACAAAATTAAATAAATTAAATAAATTAAATATTATTTAATATAATAAATTAAATAAATTAAATTTAAAAATATGATAAATATAATAATAATATATATTATAATAAAATATTAAATATATTATGTTATATTGAAGAGAAGAAGAAAGGAGTGGGAAAGAATAATTTGGTAATCTAGATTACCTAAAAAATGATAATTTAGATTTTCATCCCTCTCAAAAGTAATATAGATTGTCCATTGAAAAAAAACTCAGATTACCAGATGTTGCCGATCTCGCCGCCGTGCCTGTGGCTTCGGAGCCACCGATTTGACTAGACCGTCTCGTCCCGGGGTCTCCTGGCTCTCAATCCTGCAAGACAAGGTCAGAAGTCCTGGCCGGGTATCCTGGCGAGGGAGCTCCGACGGTCAAGTTAGTAAACGGCGAGAGGGAACGGAATCTCCGAGATGGGCCCCCGAAGGAGTCCCAGACTTAGAGATTGTGCTAGCAAGAAAGGTCTCAGGAAGAATAGAAATCCGGCCGGGTTCCTCCACCGAGCTCGCGCCGAAGGTCCCCTCTCGGGATCTTGGATCCTGCTCTTGGTGCTTTTCCTTTTCCCAGCCTCCGTTTCTTGCTTACCTGGTCGTCTACTCTCCCCTTCCTTTTAACTCCTCACGTTGCCTTTTCGTTTGCAGCCTTTGGGAGGCCCCCTCGTTGCTTTCACCTCCTTCCCTCCATCTCTTTCCCCTTTCTCTTTTGGATCAAAGAACCCGACGGCCTCCTCGCCTTGCTTGCCGGGCCTAGCGAGAAAAGAGTAAAGGGAGGGCGCCGGCCAGACCGCCGACCAGACCTTGGGCCGAGTGTGAGCGCTCTCCTTCCCAGGCGCCGACGATGCCCGTTATCGGGTCCTGTTTTGTCAGGACTTCGCCTCTCGACTGCGGAACCTGTCAGGCCGATGTAAACGATATTTCGCGTGTCGCTGCCGACCGTACGAGCGCTTCTCTCGGGGTGCGGCGCGCACGGCTCGAGGGGCAATCTCGGAGCTCGTGCTCCTGCTCCTCGGAGGCTTCACCACACAGGTTGGCCGGCTTCGGCCGAGGCGGACCCCTCCTGGGTGGACACCTGGCGGAGTGACAGAGGGGCGCTCGACTTCGGCCGAGGTGGTCCCGTCTCTGGGTGCCACTTGGCGAAGGAGCGAGGGGGCCCGGCTCGACCTCGGCTGAGGTGGGACCATCTCAGGGCGCCACCTGGCGAGGGAGCAAGGGGCCGCCGGCCTCGGCCGAGGTGGACCCCTCCTGGGTGGACACCTGGTGGAGCGGCAGAGGGGCGCTCGACTTCGGCCGAGGTGGCCCCGTCTACGGGCGCCACCTGGCGAAGAAGCGAGGGGGCACGGCTCGACCTCGGCTGAGGTAGGACCGTCTCAGGGCGCCACCTGGCGAGGGAGCAAGGGGCCGCCGGCCTCGGCCGAGGTGGACCCCTCCTAGGTGGACACCTGGCGGAGCGGTAGAGGGGAGCTCGACTTCGGCCAAGGTGGTCCCGTCTCCGGGTGCCACCTGGCGAAGGAGCGAGGGGGCCCGGCTCGACCTCGACTGAGGTGGGACCATCTCAGGGCGCCACCTGGCGAGGGAGCAAGGGGCCGCCGGCCTCGGCCGAGGTGGACCCCTCCTGGATGGACACCTGGCGGAGCGGCAGAGGGGTGCTCAACTTCGGCCGAGGTGGTCCCGTCTCCGGGCGCCACCTGGCGAAGGAGCGAGGGGGCCCGGCTTGACCTCGGCTGAGGTGGGACTATCTCAGGGCGCCACCTGGCGAGGGAGCAAGGGGCCGCCGGCTTCGGCCGAGGTGGACCCCTCCTGCGTGGACACCTGGCGGAGCGGCAGAGGGGCGCTCGACTTCGGCCGAGGTGGACCTGTTTCCGGGTGCCACCTGGCGAAGGAGCGAGGGGGCCCGGCTCGACCTCGGCTGAGGTGGGACCGTCTCGGGGCCCCACCTGGTGAGGGAGCAAGGGGCCGCCGGCCTCGGCCGAGGTGGACCCCTCCTGGTTGGATACCTGGCGGAGCGGCAGAGGGGCGCTCGACTTCGGCCGAGGTGGTCCCGTCTCCGGGTGCCACCTGGCAAAGGAGCGATGGGGCCTGGCTCGACCTCGGCTGAGGTGGGACCGTCTCAGGGCGCCACCTGGCGAGGGAGCAAGGGGCCGCCGGCCTCGGCCGAGGTGGACCCCTCTTGGGCGGACACCTGGCGGAGCGGTAGATGGGCGCTCGACTTCGGCCGAGGTGGTCCCGTCTCCGGGCGCCACCTGGCGAAGGAGCGAGTGGGCCCGGCTCGACCTCACCTAAGGTGGGACTGTCTCAGGGTGCCACCTGGCGAGGGAGCAAGGGGCCGCCGGCTTCGTCCGAGGTGGACCCCTCCTGGGTGGACACCTGGCGGAGCGGTAGAGGGGCGCTCGACTTCGGCCGAGGTGGTCCCGTCTCCGGGCGCCAGCTAGCGAAGGAGCGAGGGGGCCCGGCTCGATCTCGGCTGAGGTGGGACCATCTCAGGGCACCACCTGGCGAGGGAGCAAGGGGCCGCCGGCCTCGGTCGATGTGGACCCCTCCTGGGTGGACACCTGGCGGAGCGGCAGAGGGGCGCTCGACTTCGGCCGAGGTGGTCCCGTCTCCGGGCACCACCTGGCGATGGAGCGAGGGGGCCCGGCTTGACCTCGACTGAGGTGGGACCGTCTCAGGGCGCCACCTAGCGAGGGAGCAAGGGGCCGCCGGCCTCGACCGAGGTGGACCCCTCATGGGCGGACACCTGGAGGAGCGGCAGAGGGGCGCTCGACTTTGGCCGAGGTGGTCCCGTCTCCGGGCGCCACCTGGCGAAGGAGCGAGGGGGCCCGGCTCGACCTCGGCTGAGGTTGGACCATCTCAGGGCGCCACCTGGCGAAGGAGCGAGGGGTCCGGCTCGACCTCGGCCGTGGTGGACCCCTCCTGGGTGGACACCTGGCAGAGCGGCAGAGGGGCGCTAAACTTCGGCCGAGGTGGTCCCGTCTCCGGGCGCCACCTGGCGAAGGAGCGAGAGGGCCCGGCTCGACCTCGGCTGAGGTGGGACCGTCTCAGGGTGCCACCTGGCGAGGGAGCAAGGGACCGCCGGCTTCGGCCGAGGTGGACCCCTCTTGGGCGGACATATGGCAAAGGAACAGGAAGGCCCGGACCGACCTTGACTTCGACCGAGGCGGAGCCACATCTGACCTTGCCGAAAAACTCCACGTGGCTCGAATGACGCCCAGCAAAATCTGAGGTATGCCACATCATCGTAACGGCCATAACAGTTGCCCCCCATTCACCCGTTCCGTTGAGGCGTAATGGCTCGGAACGTGGGGATTTAATGCAGAGATGACGTGGGGAAGGCGAAGATCTCGCGCCATGATTGCCATGATCCTCGTCGCCGTTCCTCGCTGCACCCAAGGTCCTATAAGAGGCCGCCATGTGTCGCCTTTCCGGTTGCAATTAATGCATCGCTTCGAAATGGAGGTCGTTTCTCCGTAACTGAAGCGTCGGTGTCGGGCGTGCGCCCACGCGGCATCCATCTGATGGTCTGGAACGGAATGACGGGTACGGTCGCTGTTGATCAAATTTGAAAAGGAGGGGACTTTCCAGAACGAGGCCCTTTCCCTTTCTCACGCTCCGTCGGTGGTTTGCAGCAGGCTATCTTCCACTCCCCCGGGTTGCTGCCTCTTTTGCATAGTGCATTTCGGTGTGTGCCTTCGTTCGCCTTCTTGCTCCGTCCCCTTCCCTTAGCGACCTTTCTTCACCACTTCCTTCTCCATGGCGCGCCGCCACCATGTTTCGTCTAACCCGGACGAGGCCGGTCCGTCCCGACCGAGGACTCCATCGTCTTCCTCCTCGGAAGTGGAGGTGATCCCGGAGGAGGTCCGCAGGCGACTCCAGCCTGGGGGTATCACCATAGGCATCCCTAGGGGTCCTAGGTCTCCTCCCGTATTCTCTGCCCGTCCTATCTCTTCACTTCCTCCTCCAGCCCTTTCTTCTGTCGGTCCCTCCGGTCACGTTTCAACGATGACCGAAGGTGACCTTTCCTTGCTCCAGGAAGTTTATGGCATCCCGGGGTCGATCCATCTCTCTCTTCCGCGACCTGGGGATCGCGTCACCTTCAGTGGCCTCGGCCGTATAGCTTTCTACGAGGACTTCCTCCTTGGGGGTTTTTGGTTTCCTCTGCACCCCTTCTTTCTTTCCTTCCTCAGTCACTTCCGCCTGGTCCCGGCCCAGTTGGCTCCCAACGCCATCCGGGTCATCTTCGCCTTCATCGTCTTCTGTCACTTCCACGGGTTTGTTGCCCGTTTCTCTCTCTTCAGGGCTCTTTTCACCCTGAAGCGGTACTCCACCGATGATGGCTGGTGGTACATTTCGCCCCGGCCTAGGTGTCTCCGGTTTGACCTCCCTTCCTCCATCAAGGGTTGGAAGAACCAGTTCTTCTTTGCCTCGGTCGAGGACGTCGACTGGGCCTGGAACGAGCCGGATCGGTCCCCGAACTAGAACTCCCAAGTCGAGCTGGCTGACCAGGAGGCTTACTCCCTGTTGTTGAGCGACGTGGTCCCCTCGCTCGATGTTCTACTCTCGGAGCAGAACTTGTTTGAGGCGGGGGTCAGTCCCATCCGGGAGCCGGGTGAGGCTCAGCCTTCTCTCCTACTCTGCACTTCCCCCCTTTCTCCCCTTCTTTCTTTAACTGGGCTGACCGACCTCCTTTCCATTGCAAGTATGAAGTTCTCCCTGGAAAACCTTCTGGAGGGCGCAGCTCAGAGGGACACCGCCGAGGGAGACGAGCCCGCGGCGAAGAGGGCTCGCACCGAGGCTAGCTGGGAGGCCGTGCCGACGCCCGCCCCCGGTCCAGCAGTTGCAGCTCCCACGCCCAGGCCACCTCGGGCTCGGGCTGCTGACGCCCCCGTCATCCGCCTTGACGGGGCCGCAAAAGAGGGAGGCCCGGTTCCCTCCCGGGCAGTGCCCGCCTCCACCGCAGCTCCGACGGCGCCGCCTGCAACTCCAGCTGCCCCGTCGGTGGCAGTCCCACCCGGGGGGTCGGTCGCCCCTGTCGCCGATCTGTCCGCTCCGCCGCCGACCCTCACCAGTCGGTGCTTTGTGATCCGCGATCAGGGGCTCGCGGAGAGGGTGATGGAGTTTGCTTGCACCTCCCGGGACCGCCGACTGAGGGGCGGCTGGGACTATGCTGATGCTCTGCTCGGGATCCTCCCGCAGCTCTTCATGATAAGTCCGAACTCGGAACCTTCCCCTTCGAAGTTCCAGCTGAATTTTAGTTGACCGACCTCTCATTTTTGTGCAGATCGGGACGGACGTACTACTGCTGAGGAATTTTCTCGCAGGGTACGCCAAGAAGGATGCCGAGAAGGAGGAGAAGCTCGGCAAACTCGCAGCCGACGTGAAGGGCCTCATGGAGAAGGGGGTCGAGCTGCGGGGGAGTAACCAGGCCCTGCAATCCGACCTGGCGCGTGCCGAGGGGCGCGTCAAGGAACTGGAGGCCTCTCTGTCCGAGGAGAGGATCTCCAACCAGCGGCGCGTGGAGGAGGACGCGGCGGAGAGGGCTCGCCTCCGAGCTCAGTCCCAGTTGCTGGAGCGCCAGGTGGAGGAGGCCCGGAGGGAGCTCCTACATCAACGGGCTGCTGGAGGCTTCGAAGCGGGAGGTGCAGGAGGCCTTCCCGAGATTCCGGGCCTCCGACGAGTATGTCTCGGAGGTCCGGGAGGCCGCCGTGGACTCCTTCCTGAAGGGGTTCCAGGTGTGCCGGGAGAAGGTGGGCTCCTTCTATCCCGAGCTCGATCTCAGTGGGGTGGCTATCGGCGGTAGAAGGCAGGAGCCCACCGGCGAGGCTCCAGTTGCAGCAGGCGACGCGGCTGCAGCTCCAGAGCAGCCTTCCGAGCAGTCACCCGTCGACGGCGAAGACGGAGAGCACGCGCCCCAGCCCGAGGATTCTGCCACCGCGTCGAACTAGCCCCCCCCCACCTGTATCTTTTTTTTTTTTTTTTTTTTTGAGGACTCCCGGCCTGCCGGGACTCCTTCATTATAACACTGTTTTCAAGTTAATGAAAGATCTAATTTTGTCAAGTCTTGACCTCGTCTTCCTTTTC
Organism: Areca catechu; assembly: GCA_021397845.1. Classification (NCBI taxonomy): domain Eukaryota; kingdom Viridiplantae; phylum Streptophyta; class Magnoliopsida; order Arecales; family Arecaceae; genus Areca; species Areca catechu. The sequence goes on along the minus strand of CM038050.1, from coordinate 21,057,849 downwards.
TTTTTCTCTTCTCCCCTCTTTTTTTTTTTTTTATCTTGTTGAGATGTTTGCTTCGAGTGCCGAGACAAGGTCCTGCAGTTTCCTCCGGGCTGAGTTCGCGGGTAGACTGAGTCCCGTCCAGCATTCAGATTGAAGTTCGGAGCTTCCGGGTTGGGCGACGGTGGAGCAGGCCTTGCGCGAGTCCTTCGGGCTTGTCGGGCCATTCTCCGTGATCGCGTTGGCGAGCTTGGCTCTGCCCTGCCTTCCGGATCGAAGTCCGGGACTTCCGGACTGAACCCCGGGGCCGCAGACTTTATCCAAGCCTTGCGCGGCTTGCCGAGCTGTTCTCCGTGATTGCTTGGGCGAGCTTGGCTCTGCTCCGCCTTTCGGACCGAAGTCCGGGACTTTCGGACTGAACCCCGGGGTCGCAGACTTTATCCAAGTCTTGCATGGCTTGCCGAGCTGTTCTCCGTGATCGCGTGGGCGAGCTTGGCTCTGCCCCGCCTTCTGGACCGAAGTCCGGGACTTCAGGACTGAACCCCGGGGCCGCAGACTTTATCCAAGCCTTGCGCGGCTTGCCGAGCTGTTCTCCGTGATCGCGTGGGCTTGCTTGGCTCTGCCCCGCCTTCCGGACCGAAGTCCGGGACTTCCGGACTGAACCCCGGGGCCGCAGACTTTATCCAAGCCTTGCGTGGCTTGCCGAGCTGTTCTCCATGATCGCGTGGGCGAGCTTGGCTCAGCCCCGCCTTCCAGACCGAAGTCCCGGACTTCTCGCTTTCTCGGGTCTTCGGCCACAGCTGTGTTTGCTGAACTCAGAGCTAAGCGCCTCTTTTCCTACGAGGCAAGAAAAAGCATTTGAAGTAAAGGAATTTTATTGCAGAAATTCGAGGAACCTTACATTATTGATAATACATCCTCAGGTTCGAGGCGTTCCAAGTCCGAGAGAATCTGGATCCTCCTAATTCCTCCAGGTAATAGGCCCCATGAGGGAGGACTTCCGCCACCCTGTACGGGCCTTCCCAGTTCGGGGAGAGCTTCCCGCACTCTCGTGGATGAGAAGCTTCAGCACGCCGGAGCACCAGATCTCCGGGGTGAAAGGACTTTGGTCGTACCCGGGAGTTGTAGTACCTGGCCACTCGCTGCGTGTACGCCGCCATCCGGACTCGAGCCTTGTCCCTCGTCTCCTCAAGAAGGTCCAGGTTGAGCATCATCTTGGCGGGGTTCTCTGCTTCGTCATACTTCTCCACACGCAGGGTGGGTAGACTGAGCTCAATCGGGATAACCGCCTCGGCTCCGAAGACGAGATTGAACAGGGTCTCGTCGGTGGCCATCCTCGGGATGGTGTGGTACGCCCACAGGATGCTCGGGAGCTCTTCTGCCCACCTGCCCTTGGCCTGATCTAGCCTCGTCCGGAGGCCTTGCAAGATGGTCCTATTCATCACCTCGGCTTCTCCATTTGTCTGTGGGTGCGCCACCGAGGTAAAGCAATGGTGGATGCTGAGGTCGCTGCAGAATTCTTCAAACTCCCGGCAGTCGAACTGACACCCGTTATCGGTGATCACGGTATGGGGGAGGCCGAAACGACAAATGATTGACTTCCAGAAAAACTTGGCGACGTTTGCCTCCGTGATCCGTGCCAGGGGTTCGGCCTCAACCCACTTCGTGAAGTAGTCGATGGCAACGATCAAGAACTTTCACTGTCCGGACGGCGGGGGAAATGGTCCTAAGAGATCCATCCCCTATTGGACGAACGGCCACGGAGCCGAGAGCTGGGAAAGCGGAGTGGAGGGCTGCTGCTGCACCACGGTGTGCCTTTGGCACCGATCACACTTCTTCACAAAGTCGGCGGCATCCTCCTTCATCGTCTCCCAGAAATAACCTTGGCGGAGGGCCTTGTATGCTAGCGTTCTGCCCCCCACGTGGTTCCCGCAGATGCCCTCATGGATTTCCTGGAGCATGAGTGTGGCCGTCGCGGGTCTCAGGCACTTGAAGAGGGGATAGGAGTAAGACCTCCGATACAGCTGCCCATCCATTAGGACGAACCGCATGGCCTTCTTTTTGATAAGGCGGGCCACTGCGCGGTCCTTCGGCAAGGTGCCGCCGGTTATGTACTCGGCGTACTTGTCCATCCAGCTAGGCTCATGGCTGACCTGTTGGACCTCTATAGGGGTCTCATAGCTCGGGGCCTTGAGGCGCTCTACATGAGCGTGACCCAGCGACGAGTCCGGCAGTGTCGCCAGCCGGGAGAGAGCGTCCGCACGGGCATTTTTCCCATGGGGTATATGGGAGATGCTGAAGCGCCGAAATCCGGCCGTGCTCGTTTTGACGAGCTCCAGATATTTCGCCATTTGAGGGTTGTGCGCAGCGTATTCTCCGGAGATCTGTCCGGCCACCAGCTGGGAATCAGTGAAGGCCTTGAGGTTGGCCATGCCCAACTCGCGGGAGACTCTCAGCCCGGCGAGGAGCGCCTCGTATTCCGCCTGGTTGTTAGTTGCGGTGAACTGGAAACGGAGTGCACATTCGGCGACGACCCCATCGCCGTTGGCGAGAATGAGTCTGGCTCCGCTCCCACCGGAGTTCGAGGCTCCATCCACGTGAAGGATCCAGGCATCCTCCTCAGGTCCTGGTTTCAATTGCAGGTGCAGAGAGTCCCTCTCTGGTTCCTTGCCTAGGCCCGCGCACTCGACCAAGAAGTCGGCTAACACTTGCGCTTTCATAGCCGACCTTGGCCTATAAGCGATATCGAACTCGCTGAGCTTGAGTGCACACTTCGCCAATCGCCCTGACGTGTCGGGTCGGCTGAGTATCGCTTTCAGCGGCTGATCAGTCAGGACGGCGATGGGATGCGCTTGGAAATAGGGCCTGAGATGCTGAGCAGACACTATTAATGCAAAAATGAGCTTTTCGGGCCGGGAATACCTGAGCTCCGTATCGCAGAGAAGTTTGCTTGTGTAGTATACCGGCCGCTGGACTTCCTGGTCGTCGGTCCGAACCAGGACCAAATTGATGGCCTCCGGGATGACCGCCAGGTAGAGGATGAGTTCCTCTCCTTCTTCAAGCCTGGAAAGTAGTGGGGTGATGTAAGCATCTTCTTCAGCTCGTCAAACGCCTCCTAGCACTCCTCAGTCCAGGCGAAGTCGTTCATCTTCCTCAGCACTTTGAAAAAGGGCCGGCAGCGGTTGGCCGACCTCGAGATGAACCGACTCAGAGCGGCTATCTGGCCGGTGAGTCGCTGCACTTGCTTCTTGGAGGCGGGCTGCTCCATGTCCAGGATGGCCTGGACCTTTTCCGGGTTGGCTTTGATCCCTCTTTGGGTTACCATGAACCCCAGGAATTTCCCGGCGGAGACACCGAAGGCGCACTTCGCCGGGTTCAGCTTCATCTGATGAAGTCGGAGGTTGCAGAAGGTCTCCGCCAGGTCGGTAACATGGTCCGAGAGGGGCTTGCTCATTACCAGCATGTCATCCACGTATACCTGCATGTTACGGCCGATCTGGTCCTTAAATACTTTGCTGACCAGTCGCTGGTACGTGGCCTCGGCGTTCTTGAGGCCAAACGGCATCATCCTGTAACAGAAAGTTCCGCAGTCGGTGATGAAGGCGGTGTGCTCTTCGTCCTCCGGGTTCTTTCGGATCTGGTTGTACCCGGAGAAGGCATCCATGAAAGAGAGGAGGCGATGCCCCGAGGTGGTGTCCACCAGCTGGTCAATCTTCGGAAGAGGGAAGCTGTCCTTCGGGCAGGCTCGGTTGAGGTCGGTGTAGTCTACATAGATCCTCCACTTGCCACTGCTCTTCTTCACCATGACCACATTCGCCAGCCAGCTGGGATACTAAACTTCCCGCACGAAACCGGCGGCGAGGAGTTTTTCCACATCTTCGTTGATGGCCCTCTGCCTTTCCACGGCGAAACTCCTCTTCTTTTGGCAGACCGAGCAGCACCTCGGGTCCACATTCAGCCTGTGGGTAATGACCTCAGGGGGGATGCCCGGCATGTCGGCCGCGGACCATGCAAACACATCCGCGTTCATGCGGAGGAAATCCAGCAGGCGGGTCCGTTCCTCCTCCGGGAGCTGGGCCCCCACCTGCACAATCTTCAGAGGGTCCGAACCGAGGGGATATGTCAACAGACGCTCTACGGGCCCTCCCCTGGGTTCTTTCTCCCTTAGGTCGAGGTCGTCGACGTCGGGGCCAAGCTCGGTGCCCCGGGCACCTGGGACCGTCTGAAGGCAATGCTAGACTGGCTGGGTCGTCCCCCTCATCACCCCAGGCCCGGAGGCTGTGGGGAATTGCACTAGCAACCGCTTTGTAGAAATCATGGCGTCCAGCTGGTTGAGCCCCGGGCACCCGAGGATCGCGTTGTAAGGTGAAGGAAGTTTGACGACGGTAAACGTCATCATGACTGTGGTCTGTCGAGGTGGGGATCCAGCGGTGACCGGGATAGTGATCTCCCCTTCGACCCCCACCGAGTCCCCGGTAAAGCCTACCAGAGGGGTGTGCACCGGCCTTAGCTGATCATGGGACAGATTCATTCGGGAGAAAGCATCATAAAAAAGCACGTCAGCGGAGCTTCCACTATCTACCATAATCCGATGTACAGGATGCTTTGCGATGGTCATCTCGACCACCACAGCATCATTATTTACATTCTTGTTTTCATTTCCTTTGTCAGAAGGGGGTATATCCTCCGAGTTCCCGACCTCCCAGGCTCTCTTTGCCGCCTGCCCGATTCCACAAGAGATCATGTCCACTGGCTTCTCCGTCGGACAGTTGTCGATCGCGGGAACCGGGGGTAAGGCCGCGAGCGGCTGTCCCTCCGTCGGGGCTTCGTTCCTCACGAACTTCCTGAGGTAGCCTCTTTTGATCAGCTCATCGATTTCTCGCTTCAGATTATGACACTCCTCCGTGTCGTGGCCATGCTCGCGGTGGAACTGGCAGTACTTTGACTTGTCACGGGTGCTCCTTGGGTTCTGAGGGGGAGGTCGGCGGAGGTAGTGCTCGCCCTCAATTTCCATGAGGATCTTCGTTCTAGGAGCAAGGAGAGGGGTGAACCTTCGCTCCGGGGCGGCCTCGCCCTTCAGCTTTGGATTTGGACGAGGGTCAACAGATGGCCCAGGCCGCCGGGCCCTTGGAACATCTCTCGGGGCCGGCTTCTTCAAGGTCCTCCCGTCCAGCTCTCGGTGGGTGCGATCGGCCTCCTCCGCTCGGATGTACTTGTGGACACGCAGGAGGAGCTCGGAGTATGTCCTGGGGGATTTTTTATCTAGGGAATAAGTCAGGCGGGATGTCTTGAGCCCGCGCTTTAAAGCCAACATGGCAACGGGCTCGTCCAGACTGTAGATCTCCAGGGCAGCGATCTTGAAATGGGTGATGTAGTCCCGAAGCAGCTCCTGGTCCTGCTGGCGGATGGAGAAGAGGCTGTCCACCTCTCTTGGCACCTTCCGACAAGCGTCGAAGTGCGCCACAAACTTTCCTTCCAACTGATGGAAGGAGCCGATGGATCCGGGCTCGAGGCGGGTGAACCAGACTCGAGCAGCCTTCCGGAGGGTAGCAGGGAAGGCAATGCACAAAAGAGCATCCGTGGCCCCTTGGACCCTCATGAGAGCCTTGTAGCTCTCCAGATGGTCCAAAGGGTCGGTGGTCCCGTCGTAGGGATCCACCTGCGGCGTGCGGAACCGGCTCGGAATCAGCTCCGCCTGTATTCCCTGGGAAAAGGGGGGACGGGAGTCGTAGCCCGCCGGGTCCGCCGAGGAGTTCTGCAGGTCGGCAAATCGGCGGGCGAACTTCGCCAATTTGCGCTCGTGCTCTTCCAGGCACCTCTCGGCCTGGCGCTTGATGGCCTCGTCAGTGGAATCTTCCACCGAGGTCGCTGGTGAAGGGGGCGCCGATCGGTCTCGGTGTAGGGTTTTGCCTCGACGTTGCTTGCTGCAACGCGCCGTCTCGGCCTCATCGGCCGGGGATCGACTCTTGTGATCCGCCAAACCGGAGTAATTTCTTTTTGCGGGAGTTTGGTGGCTCTCGCGGGGATTGGAGGCTGCCCATGGTTGGGATGGCCTACCGTGGATGGAGCACAGGCTCCCGCGCGGCCCCGCGGCCCGAGCCGCGGGGGTCTCTGGCCGAGGCTGCGTGGCCAAGGAGCGCTGCTGATGTTGTAGCTGCCGAACTGCCCTAGTCAAGGTTTGCAGCGGCTGGACGACAGCCGCAAAAGGTCCGTCCATCGAGGTCGGTTGTGGTGGAAGGGGAGGGGGAGCAGGGAGCTCCCTCTCCGGGCTGCGTGGCCCCAGAGGGGAGGGGACCTCCCCTATTCGGTTGGTGGACGCTTCGCGTCCATGCGTGACCACCATGGTCGGAGCGCGCTTCGTCCACAGAAAGCTAGCTCCCACTGGGGGTGTTGTCCTGCCCCCCTACCTGGCGTGCCAATTTGTTGCCGATCTAGCCATCGCGCCTGTGGCTTCGGAGCCGCCGATTTGACTAGACCGTCTCGCCCCGGGGTCTCCTAGCTCTCAATCCTGCAAGACAAGGTCAAAAGCCCTGGCCAGGTATCCCGACGAGGGAGCTCCGACGGTCAAGTTAGTAAACGGCGAGAGGGAACAGAATCTCCGAGACGGGCCCCCGAAGGAGTCCCAGACTTAGAGATTGTGCTAGCAAGAAAGGTCTCAGGAAGAATAGAAATCCGGCCGGGTTCCTCCACCGAGCTCGCGCCGAAGGTCCCCTCTCGGGATCTTAGATCCTGCTCTTGGTGCTTTTCCTTTTCCCAGTCTCCGTTTCTTGATTACCTGGTCGTCTACTCTCCCCTTCCTTTTAACTCCTCACGTTGCCTTTTCGTTTGCTGCCTTTGGGAGGCCCCCTCGTCGCTTTCACCTCCTCCCCTCCATCTCTTTCCCCTTTCCCTTTTGGATCAAAGAACCCGGCGGCCACCCCGCCTTGCTTGCTGGGCCTAGCGAGGAAAGAGTAAAGGGAGGGCGCCGGCCAGACCGCCGATCAGACCTTGGGCCGAGTGTGAGCGCTCTCCTTCCCATGCGCCGACGATGCCCGTTATCGGGTCCTGTTTTGTCAGGACTTCGCCTCTCAACTACGGAACCTGTCGGGCCGATGTAAGCGATGTTTCGCATGTCGCTGCCGACCGTACGGGCACTTTTCTCGGGGTGCGGCACGCACGGCTCGAGGGGCAATCTCGGAGCTCGTGCTCCTGCTCCTTGGAGGCTTCACCGCACAGGTTGGCCGGCTTCGGCCGAGGTGGACCCCTCTTGGGTGGACACCTGGCGGAGCGGCAGAGGGGCACTCGACTTCGGCCGAGGTGGTCCCGTCTCCCGGCGTCACCTAGCGAAGGAGCGAGGGGGCCCGGCTCGACCTCGGCTGAGGTGGGACCGTCTCAGGGCGCCACCTGGCGAGGGAGCAAGGGGTCGCCGGCCTCGGTCGAGGTGGACCCCTCCTAGGTGGACACCTGGCGGAGCGGCAGAGGGGCGCTCGACTTCGGCCGAGGTGGTTCCGTCTCCGGGCGCCACCTGGCGAAGGAGCGAAGGGGCCCGGCTCGACCTCGGCTGAGGTGGGACCGTCTCAGGGCGCCACTTGGCTAGGGAGCAAGGGGCCGCCGGCCTCGGCCGAGGTGGACCCCTCCTGGGTGGACACCTGGCGGAGCGGCAGAGGGGCGCTCGACTTCGGCCGAGGTGGTCCCGTCTCCGGGCGCCACCTGGCGAAGGAGCGAGGGGGCCCGGCTCGACCTCGGCTGAGGTGGGACCGTCTCAGGGCGCCACCTGGCGAGGGAGCAAGCGACCGCCGGCTTCGGCCGAGGTGGACCCCTCCTGGGTGGACACCTAGCGGAGCTGCAGAGGGGCGCTCGACTTCGGCAGAGGAGCGCTCGACTTCGGCCGAGGTGGACAAGTCTCCGGGCGCCACCTGGCGAAGGAGCGAGGGGGCCCGGCTCGACCTCGGCTGAGGTGGGACCGTCTCGGGGCGCCACCTGGCGAGGGAGCAAGGGGCCGCCGACCTCAGCCGAGGTGGACCCCTCCTGGGTGGACACCTGGCGGAGCGACAGAGGGGCGCTCGACTTCGGCCGAGGTGGTCCCGTCTCCGGGCGCCACCTGGCGAAGGAGTGAGGGGGCCCGGCTCAACCTCGGTTGAGGTGGGACCGTCTCAGGGTGCCACCTGGCGAGGGAGCAAGGGGCCACCGACCTCAGCCGAGGTGGACCCCTCCTGGGTGGACACCTGGCGGAGCGACAGAGGGGCGCTCGACTTCGACCGAGGTGGTCCCGTCTCCGGGCGCCACCTGGCGAAGGAGTGAGGGGGCCCGGCTCGACCTCGGTTGAGGTGAGACCGTCTCAGGGCGCCACCTGGCGAGGGAGCAAGGGGCCGCCGGCCTCGGTTGAGGTGGACCCCTCCTGGGTGGACACCTGGCGGAGCGGCAGAGGGGCGCTCGACTTCGGCCGAGGTGGTCCCGTCTCCGGGCGCCACCTGGCGAAGGAGCGAGGGGGCCCGGCTCGACCTCGGCTGAGGTGGGACCGTCTCAGGGCACCACCTGGCGAGGGAGCAAGGGGCCGCCGGCTTCGGCCGAGGTGGACCCCTCCTGGGTGGACACCTGGCGGAGCGACAGAGGGGCGCTCGACTTCAGCCGAGGTGGACCCGTCTCCGGGCGCCACCTGGCAAAGGAGCGAGGGGGCCCGGCTCGACCTCGGCTGAGGTGGGACCGTCTCAGGGCGCCACCTGGCAAGGGAGCAAGGGGCCGCCGGCTTCGACCGAGGTGGACCCCTCCTGGGCGGACACCTGGCGGAGCGGCAGAGGGGCGCTCGACTTCGGTCGAGGTGGTCCCGTCTCCGGGCACCACCTGGCGAAGGAGCGAGGGGGCCCGGCTCGACCTCGACTGAGGTGGGACCGTCTTAGGGCGCCACCTGGCGAGGTAGCAAGGGGCCGCCGGCCTCGACCGAGGTGGACCCCTCCTGGGTGGACACTTGGCGGAGCGGCAGAGGGTCGCTCGACTTCGGCCGAGGTGGTCCCGTCTCCGGGCGCCACCTGGCAAAGGAGCGAGGGGGCCCGGCTCGACCTCGGCTGAGGTGGGACCGTCTCAGGGCACCACCTGGCGAGGGAGCAAGGGGCCACCGGCTTCGACCGAGATGGACCCCTCCTGGGCGGATACCTGGCGAAGGAACAGGAAGGCCCGGACCGACCTCGACTTCGACCGAGGCGGAACCACATCTGACCTTGCCGAAAAACTCAACGTGGCTCGAATCACGCCCAGCGAAATCTAAGGTATGCCACGTCATCGTAACGGCCGTAACACCAGATATGATAGATTACCATGTAGAAAAATATACCGAATGCAATAATATAATAAAATCTTATTAAATTATCGGCAACCTAAATGGATTGCTGGCTACTAAACAGTAACACAACCTAAAAATTTCCATGCACATAAAGTGGAAAGCGGCTCTCTCCCTTCTCCTAGCTACACCAAAAAGCAATTGCATGCATGGTTGCAATGTATCGAGTAAAAGGACGTGGTTTCACCCATCAAAACTGCATGGGCGAGAACAATCATGTCCTGCATGCAAAAGACAATATTATGTGCACAGAAGAGAGCCTGTAAAATGTGAACCATTTTAGTATTATGAGAAATGCTAAATCTATATGTTTTAGTGGATTTATTCCAATCCATCTGCACATATATATTGCAGACTCGGAACTTCTATTTACAATGACCATACACATTCACAAGCTATTTTCGTTTGCCCTATCAATCCAAAATAGCATTATCCACTTCATACCTTGAATCATGTGAGTCAACTAATCAAATCAATTACTACCACAATCCAACAGTAGTACAGTAACACGTTGGTCTCTATACTGCAAAGTTGAGTTTTTCAAATCTAGACATCATTTCAGAGAAAGCAAACCACACAACATGACAATCACCGAAAAAAGTTCTTATGGCAATGTCCACAAGAAAATAAATGAAAAAAATGAGTCAGCAAAATAATTCACCTCCAGATCAGCATTGAAACTCCCATTAAATACTACAACATAAAAATATACAGCAGAAGCGTACGGTCCTTCACACTCAGTATAGATGATTGATTGTTGTGACTCAGCCTTAGTTTAGAAACAGTATCCTCTGAAAACATAGGCAGGAGACCATGGTGAGGACCAACTCAAAGGCATGCAGCATTCGTTGAGCTCCTTGATCTTACCCCAGAAACAGATGATCCATCAGGTGATGCTCATTAAAGATGATCAATTGGTGTGAATGGAACAGCCTTCGTTTTGGAAACCCAGTATCCAATGAAAACAGACATGCAGAAGGAGACCACAGAGAGGAGCAATGCAAAGGCAGTGGCAGCATCCCATGAGCTGCTCGATCTTACCCGGGAAGCAGATGGTCCATTAGGTGATGCAATATCTAAAGGTAGCCAGTTGCAACTAGCTGAATAGTGTTGCGACCCACTCCACGAATTCCCAGAAGTTGGGTACCAGAAAGCAACAGCCATCTCGCTAGCCTGACTGATTGTAAACTGAACATCCTGCATTTCCAGGTGGGTGGACGTATTATAATGCTTTGTTCGTAGGCAGCAATTTGTATCAACCAACGAAATCAAGCAATAAAGGAAAGTGAATGAAAGGTATAGAGGTATACCTGTTGGAAACGATCCATTGTCCTCAATGGCCTAGAGAACTCAAAAGTGTAGGTGCCCTTCTGACCACTTTTGCCATATGGGCTGTTTTCTTCCAAATAGCCTGTCAGGTGAACATCATAAAGAAAAGCCAATATAATATAAGAATTAGTGTACCAGTAATTCTGAAAAAAATTAGTACCAAGTTTAAAGGTAAAAGAAGATATAATGTGAATAGTAATGCAAATTACAAACGTGAGAAAGACTAACGCATCCAGTTCACCATCTCAGAAAAATGTTGTATGGTTAGATGTCTGAGTTGTTGAGAAGGATTCCTCTAAACTTCTATGGACAAAATTTATGCTTTAGCAGATATGCACTAAGAATTTGAGAGCACGGGGAAAGAAATCACTATTTAAGCATTAGTTATGGAGACAATAAGATGAAATCTGAGTTAGATCTTAAAATATTACACAGTACTTGATAGTCAGTCACAGGTGCCAATTGTGCTTCATAAAGAGAAACTTTCAAGACATCCATTCTGCTTTCTTATCATGATAAGAATGAATTTGTACTGTAAACGGTTATCATCTTTCTACACAATAAACTGATAAAATACAATCATAAAATAATATCCTAAAAAAAGATATTCTGCATGCAATAAGAGGACAAAGCAACTGTGCATTGGGTAACCTCCCACAGAACAATTAGCTGGAACGATATGAGCAACTTTGGAGGGTATGTAGTCAAACCCAACTTTCAAATACAACAAAACTGAGCACAAGCAAATGCATTTGCCATCAGTTGGTTTCCACTGATGAACTGTTATTAATGGATTAAGCCCTATCTATTTACACAAAGTAAACCTAAGGAATTTTTTTAAAAAAAAACCAACAGCAGTACCCTTTGGCAGAAAACCTGTAGTTTGATCCTCACTGAAACTACAGAATCCTTTGTCACTCCATCCGACAGAATCCTTGCTGAAACTATAGCATCCTTCCTCTAACCTAAACTATCCAAAACTTGCATTTTGATTAGTTGTTTGCAGTGTCAAAGCACTAGAAATCATTTTGTAGAAAAAAAAGTAACTGCATGTGAATCTTCACAAATGAAAATCATTTACTGATATGTAAGTTAAATTTTGCTTTCTTTTCTGGGAAGCATTCAACATTCTATCACACAGATCTTTAGAATTTCACCCTTCATATTTATCTTTTCTGAATAGAAATTTCAAAACCTATTATTCAAATTATCTGATTCATAGGGAAATTGAGAGAATATATATGGGTATCCATCTGGTTTACTTTACATATCATAAAGAGACTCATACATGTGCTAGTCTTAAAAGGTTGTCAGAATTTTTTTTTTGCAAATATAGAGCTCACATATTTGCAACAATAGCATGCATTTTTATTTTTTTTGGTCGTTTTCTCTCATTTTAGTTTGAGTTAAAAAGACAAAGTCCTTACATCTATGAGCTGCCAGGGCTTCATTAATTTAAAATATGATTCCAAATTTCCTCAGCAAAAAAAGTTGACTGACTCTATAAGGATGCAACTTTTGGAATATAAATCAATGAAAGAACATGTGCAGTATTTAGCTTTTGGTTTCAAGGCATACAATAAACCATAAAGCCCAGTTCTTAACCCATATATAGAATGGATGATTCTGTTAGTGACCATTGGCCTTAAATTTGTGATCACACTTGGTACGATATTGTCCTTTCCTTTAAAGGATAAGATGTAGATGCTTGATTAGATTAGGGAAAAATGTGTTCAAGTGAATGATCAGAAAGATTTTGGGTTTAACTCTTTGAGACTCCACAAATTCCAAGGTCTCAGTTCTGAGAAGAAATTTTTATTTTTATTTTTTATACTCCAAATAAATAGCATGTTTCCTAAAAGATTTCTTTTAGGTTATACAACATGCATTAGATGGGTTAATGTGAATCCAAACGAACTTAATGACGTGACTCCAACATATGATCCTTCAAAGTTTCTTTATAATTAAAAAGAGCAATGTAACTTCTCCATCGCCTTTTATCTTTTACTGCATTTGTTCTTCTGTGGTCTAGAAACTCCCCCCTTTTACTGTCTATAAATAGAGGAAATAAATCCCTTGCTATTTCTAAGTGAAAACTTCTAGGAAAAAAGATAATAACACAATAAGTTGCATAAGAACATGTTACATGGATTTCATAAGTATAGCCTAGGTGATCCTTGATAGCAACCTCTCACAACCCAGTCTTTGCATTTTTTTTTAATACTATTCATGAATTGTGTCAAAAAATGAAATTTAATTGCTAACTCTAAATACCAGAATAATAAATCAAGATAGAAAGTTGCATCACTCCAGGAACCGATATACCACCAAGATACCTCAATGGAAAGTGTTATCTGTGTAATCTTAGACTAACATTCCCAGATAAAAGAAAGTCAGTAATTAGTAGAGGAAGCACACCTGAATGAAATGTTAGGCTATCATGCCACCAAGCGCCATGCCAATCATTTTGAGCATTTGAAACATTTCCTGAGAATATGAGGACAAATTACCCAAGTTTTCCATATATTTCAATGGAATGTTCAAAATTGATTGGAAAGAAAGCATAGGTAAGCGAGTAAAAACAAGTTTCTTAAAAAACAAGCAAGGTGAAATACAATAAGGCCCTGAGAAAGTAAATCCGACAAACGGGGCCATGAAAGATAAAGATAAGAGCAAACCAGAAAAATATAATAGACAAAATAAAGAGAAGACACAAAAAGAACAAGCACAAGAAAGAGACAGCCAGCTACTTAAATATCCTTTCCAGATGGATACAGAGAGAAAAGAATGTTATCTTGGCAGTTTATCATCTTAAAATGCATAAAAGGCATGATATCATTGGAATCAACATGAAATTACAACAATTTTAAACAAATGAATTGACCATATGTGATCACATGCTGACTAGCTTTCTTAAATATGTATCCCCATTCTAAATCATAGGATTACCTGGACCCTTTCCGTCAAGGTATCGGCAATGTGGATTCCATGCATATACATCAACCAGATGACCAAACCTATCAAAAACATTCAAGGGCTCAGAATTTTAAACTGATATTGAAGAGTCAAAGCAGTCAGCTAAACTACAACAAGAAAGAACAGCGATATACCTATCATTTCCATTTCCATCACTATTGTCTATAAGATTGCCACCATATAACCGTCCAGGAATAGCATTTCCAATTGAAAAATGCATAATGTCCACTTCATGGCCACGACAGCTTTTATTGGTGCATGAATCAGTTAAGTATGTACAACCTCCCATCTAGAAAAAAAGCATGTTTTCATTAATGGGTGACAGTTAAAGTAGGACTCATACAGGAATTATCCTTAGCAAGAGATATCCAACAACACCAGTACCTAAAATATGTGTGAGCACATATGAACAAATAAACAAAGGGAACCAGAAACACTTACATTATGATACGACGCACTCTCCCCAACTTGAAACATGAGAGCAACAGAGGGACATTTTTTGTTTTCACTGTATTTTACCAGAAAAAAACAGTAAGATATGTGCACGATAAAGTAGGCCTAACATCCCATATGTTGGATGGACAAAAAGGAGCGGCACTTCACAGATTTAACTGTGTGCCCATTGGACTTAGCATGTAACTGTGCATGATAATGACAAGGCTAGTTTTGTTCCATGGATCAGAGTATGCACAATTATGCAATACAAAAGTTCAAGTTATAACATAACAGGTAACAGGACAAAGTTAGAAATGGATAAAAGAAATGAAGCTTTAGAGTAGAACTTATACAGGATATAGTGAAGGAAAATCAAATAAGATAAATCAACAAATAAGTGGTCTTTAGCAAAAGAGATCTTGAGCGATTCAAAGTTAAGAAGGAAGAGCAAGAAGACTGTAGTGGAAAGGGAACTATAATAGATTACCATGGAAAAGGGTATGACATTTCATTTGAAATCAATTGAGAGGCAGGATCCGTAAAGCAGAGTACAATAGAAGGGACACAATTCATTGGTTAGGTTATGGATTTTGTGGTTATGGACGAATGTTGACCAAAAAGCACAATAAATTGGAAATATGGCAATAAAATAAAGAATCAAATAATCTTGAAAAATAAAACCAAGATCAGAACAGGCACATAAGGGAAGTATATTGAAAGATAACAAATATGAGCCCGATTACATTAAAGACAAACAATACACAACTTATTTGCCGAGCAGATTGACAAGAAAATCATAGAAGAAAAGAAGAATGGGAAGCAAAGGAATCTTACATTATGAGTTTTAAACAAATTACACTAAATCTCACCTAGAATGGAAAATTAACTTATATGCTATAAGTAGAAAAAACAGATATGCAAAAAAAAAACAAACAAACAAACAAATGCGTACCCCTTTGTGTATGCAAACTCCCCATCAACTTGTAGCATGAAAAAAACATTGCTACCATCATGCACAGCCTACAAATCCATTGATAAGCAGCAAAATCAATTCCAAAAGGAGAGTCATTTAAAATGAATTCATATCCACACTGAAAGCTTGTGGAAACATGCAAAAAAATATATACATACCAACATGGAAGCACATGAATGCCATTTTACAATGAACTTAAAAGACTAAATGGCTCCTCATGGAAGCATTACCAGTGATTTGGAGTTTTGGATACTTCACACACTTCACATAAAAAAACCATCATATATATATATATATATTATGAGAGAGAGAGAGGACTTGGTGGCACCTGAGTGGACCTCCACTCAGATCTGGTCTGGTCTAGATTAAATGATGGGGTCCCATATCAATAATCCAAGCCACTGAATGTAATCCACTATGCCTATACATAAAAAATCATATGATTTGGAGACCCTTAGAATAAAGTGGTTATAAAACTGGACATATTAAATAATATGAAATAACATATGTTTTTCAGATTACTTGATGCATGGTCTAGGGCCTCCAAATCACATAATTTTATGTATGTATGCAGTTTAGATGTAATAGATCACATTCAGCAACTCAAATCATCGATGTGGAACCCCAATTGTTCTAGACCTAATTAGATATGAATGGAGATCTGCATGCACATAGCCAAGTCTCTCTCTCCCTCTTTATAGATATATTACAATTTATTTAAGATTCACCATGTCGATACGTATTGTCCTATACAAAGCTTGGTAGCATACAATGCCTATATCAAGCCAAGACTTTGTACAAGGGGTGTACCAAGTCTCAGTAGATCGAACCAACCTCATACAAGGCATAACGATTGTACTAGCAGTGTACCGATATGGGATTCAGCACAGAGATTCTGAACCTTAGTTTACTGGTTTAAGGTTAACAGAATTAACAAACCATTCATGCAAAGTCTTGAACTAACAAATACTAACTCTATTCAAAAACAAAAAAAAAAAAAGAAACTTGCTAGACTAGAAACCCGAAACTCTAAAAGCATATAGAAACAAGTACTTTGGATTTAACGAGTCAAAGCATGGTGTTGGACACCATAAGGAAACTCAAACATTGTAACACCCTAAGAAAGGATGAAATACAACAACTGCATTGCTTACTAAGCAAGCAAATATTATTAATCGTCAACGATTCAATGCTATTATTCTCCTTATATTCCCTAAGGATTTGTTTGGTTCACGGGAAGTGGAGGGGGGAAGTGGCAATTCCTGGAAAGTGGAGAGCAAGCCTCTTGTTTGGTTGGAGTTTAAGAAGAGAGAGAATGGAAGGTCTTTTCATGGGAAGACACTTTCCATATTTCATGGAAAGTGGAAACCCATGAGAGGTGGATTTTGGAACTTCCCAAGGGATGGGAAGTGATGATGCTTTTTTATGTTCAAAAGTACCCTTTGAAGATCAAGGGCAAAGATTTTCAAATAATGAATAAATGATTATGATAAAATAGATAATAGTGATATATACCAATAGCATATAATATTTTAATATATTTGTATTAATATAATATTTTATAATATTATATTTTAATATTTTAATAGTGATATATGCCAAGGTCATATATTTATATTAATATAATATTTTCATTAATATTAATATAGTACTTATATTAATTTATTAATATTTATATTAATATATATTATATGTATATATATATTAACATAATAAATTATTATGATATAATGTTATATTATAATATATTTATATTGTTATAAATATAATATTATTATTTATACAATGTTTGGAAGAAAAAATGTATAGTGTTATATCTATTAAAGATATAATAGGTATTTTATATAGTCTTCTTAGGGAAGTGCATGCTCAAACAAACATAAGCCATCATAGAATAAACTACTTTTTTATGGTCAACCAAATATGTTAAAGTTCTTTTTCCAGGAAGTAACTTCTTGAAAAGATAATTCTCAGGAAATTATTTCCTAGGAAGAAAAGTTTGTCCCATGAACCAAACAAGTCCTAAAAGAATACTTTGTCAAAATATTTAACCAAATGATCCAAGTCTATTCCACTTGGTATAATCAAAGAAAAGTTCATTTTCTCATGAAACTCAAATTCTACAGCAAATAGATTGAGAAAAAAATCAAACAATCAAACACAAGAGGAAGAGTTCCACAATCCATCATTTCTCCAATATATCATTACAATATGTTAATTGTTTTTACTACTGTCATCCAACAAAAGATCACCATAAATAGTTCAATGTGGATCCAATTATGAGCCATGGGAGCACGTCCTCCAGATTTAATGAGACTTGAGGACCCTTAAAAGAAATCCCTCATATCTAATGTGGTTATGAGTTAGAAACCAAATATTTAGTTGTCAAAAGCTATAGCAGGATATTCTATAGTATTTTCATTGTAAGTTATTGAGGCAAACTATCCTGAGACAGGCAGTATGGGGTATACTGAACTAAACCAATCAAGAACTAGAATGGTTCGAGCAGTCTGAACAATTTGGTGCTCAATAAAATCTTGAGCCTCCCTTCTCCTGTGGTTACGTCACTTGCTTTCCCTCTAGCACTCCCCCCTTCTTGGTTGCCTCCTCCCATGCTTTAAAAGCCCACTCCTCTCCTATGCTGGCCTTCATTCCCATTGAAAACCTTATCTCTGATCAGTAGACTCTCTTTCTTCATTCCATCTCCCGTTGTGGCCTCCTCCACTGCCTCCATCTCCAGTTGTGGCCTGCACTTTTCTGGTAGAGATTTTCAGATATGACTGTCAATCTCTCACTCTCCATCTCCCCCTCTCCCATCCCTCTTTCTCCCATTCTTCATCTCTCCAACCTCCTATAGTTAGGATTAAGGTTCTCTCTCCCCCTCCCTCCTCCGCTCTCTCCATCCCTCTCTCTCCCTCTTCTCCCCTCTCTCTCTCTCTCTCTCCCCCCTCCATCTCCTTCTGCCTCTCCCCCTCCCTCTCCCTATTTCAATACACTCCAGCATAGCATGATATAGAGCTGTACAATACCATAATAGTAGCTGACTAGTACAAATCACGATACCACTTTGGTGAACCTTATTAGGGATCATTATTGGTTAGGTCAATCCTAGATGGTCACATCATTGTAAATTTGTTTAGATGCTTTAATACTTATCTCTCACTCCTACCATTCTTCATACAATCAATCGAAGCTCTCTTAAGTCTCAGTGTAAGCAAAAGCTCTCTAAGTCTCAATGTAAGCAAAAGGAATAAAATTCTCGGATTAGGGGCAAAGGTCATGTTGACACCGAAGATTTGGTATTGTATAGCTCTTTCTCTTTTACAATCAAGTCTAACCCCAAGTCCTAAATATGAACAATGACGGAAGTCATGGATCCACTTTACAAGTGGATCCAAGGGATTCAACAACTTAAGAAATTCATACTTTGACAATTGCAACTATTTATGCTTGCAATAATATTCCTGAGGCAACATCTCATTGTCAAGTAATTTTTACATTGTGATTAGTCAATGCCACACTCTTTTTCTTCCATCCGATTTTTAACCTTTCTATGTTTAACAACCACATAATCAGTACTATGCTACCCACAATTCTATTTATACTCGGTAGTTATGTCTCTTCTACTCCTTTAGTCCCGTAACCTGCATGCATCCAGCTGAATAAAGTCAGCCAAATGGAAAGATAACGGAAACCAAAATGCCTCCAAAACATTTATTTGCTGCCATTTTAGATCAAAACAGTTGTCTACTAAAAATAACTAGAATATCAATGAGAAAAGGTCGATTAACTTATTCATATGAGACCTGCCTGCATGCTTAAAGAAACCATTTGTGAAAATCTCACTATCAAACTACAAAAGAGGGGTGGGGGATGAGATAACCATTATTTATACATCAGATGACAACCATGATTTCAAAAAACTACAATTATTAAAAAAAATATCTCATAAACTGATCCGTTGGTAAGAGCAATCAAAAACCTTTTTTGGATTGGGAATCAAACACTATACAATTTCAAAAGAAAAATAAAAATTCTTGAATGAAACATCCCTGAAAAAGCCGTGCTAAATACAATAGTCTGAATAAAGGAAAATTTCAAACCTTAACGGTCATCTGGCCGCCGGCATAGGCTTTATCCTCGTCGGGATCGAGGGCAGGCAGCAGAGGGAACTCGGACCCCTCTACGTCGTCCCAGTCGTCAGCATGGCCGTCGACGGTGACGACTCCGGGAAGGTACTCGGCGAGGACCCTCACGTTGGAGTTCATCTTGCAGTCTCCCCCCGCCTCCCCGCCGTGGTCCCCATGGGCGTCCGCGAGCCGGATCGCCGTGGAGAGGAGGATCGCGGATAACAGCGCGAGTCGGAGCATGGAGGCGGGCAAAGAATCGGCAAGAGATGGAGGACCAGGATTTTGTTTTTGGGGAAGTCTTTGGATCGGAACGGAGGGCCACCCCACGGGCGGCAGCGGCACGAAGGAAGCCTCCGGAGGTTTTGGAATTTTCTCAATCGCTAGGTAAAAGGACCGTTTTAGCCCTGAAATTTTTGGATGGTATTAAGGGTTCTATGTGGATATGAACAAGTAAAGGAATAATTTTGTAACTTGGTAAAAATATTTTGTCATTTGTTGACGCCTGACCAGTCGTAGATCTAAAAGCCAACGTCGAAGTGTCGAAGATATTGTTCGAAATTATAGGTTGATAATTTGAATTATAAATTTTTTTTTTGATAGAAAAAAAGACAGGGAAGGTAAACCCCGCTGTAGCTGTTCTTACTAGACCCCCAACTCACCGGGCCATGTTCGATTCGGACCATAATTTAGTCTACATACCCTTTCACCCGAAGGTGAGTACGTCAGGCTGACACCATTAAAACACCAGAATGGAGTGCTCCTCCTCGTGCCCAATCACGTGCCACAGAAAAGATTCCTGAATTTAATCGAGAATTATAAATTATTTGACAACACCAAAATATCAGTAAGAAAAAATATATTTTTATTATATAAGATGACATGCGATTGGACCAATCGTATTATCATCATATATCAAATATTTTTTTAATAAAATAAAAATTTTATATTTTTTAAAAAAAATTAATTGAGACGTCCTGAGACACGTGATCCGGATAGAGAAGAGCACGCTACTCTGTCCATTTAGTGGGATTCCCTTTCTCTTTTCCTTTAAAAAAAAAATATATATTGCATTTATGATTAAAACTAAATACAATGAAGATAACAAAAATATCTAATAACAAACTTTGTTTTTTGATACAAATAATAAAACCTATTTTAAAATTCTGGTGTACATAAATTTTCCAACCAAATGGGTTGACCGGTCGAGCCGGCATTGCTGCCACCAGTTTAATTGTGCTTAGAAATGGTCAACCTTCTTCGTGGATTAGAACGGGTATCAGGCAAAGTGACCTTATTTCCTATTATATTTTCTCATTGTGTACTCAGTAGATGCGATTAGGCCATATTCATGGTATTTTAAATTTAATAATAGAGTAGTGCCACGATAACCCGGTAAAATTACTTGAAAAAGTCACTTGAATATTTTGCACCGTTCACTTTGCCTCATCGCATGGAAATGCCAATCCTAAAGCAGCAATCAAAATACAATATACTAGTTGAGTGATCCTTTTAAGTTACGTATCTAAGATACTAAAATATTTTTTGTTGATAATAAATCTAGGATCGACCATCTTTTTCATGAATGACGTTTGATTGTGATAATAAAACCACTTTATTTGATTGTATAGTTATTATAGTTGTTGGGGTGATCCGGTTTGATACAGTGTAGTCGCTAGTTCGTTAATCTAATTGATTTTATTTGAGTCGGTCAGCTAAGTCAGTACGTCCAAAGATGACATTTCTGAAATTTAAAGCTTGTGATTCATCCCTACGAAGCAGTGCTTCGTTTCCTTCTTCTTGTTGGTCATATTTCATAAATTTATAATCATGTCTTCAGCTTGGTCTGAAGAAGACACTTTTGAAATACATCGTTATTTTATTCGGCTTCGTGTCTTCAGCTTGGTCCGAAGAGGATACTTCTGAAATACATCGTTATTTCATTCAATTTCATGTCTTCAGCCTGATCCGAAGAAAATACTTCTGGAATACATCGTTATTTCGTTCGATTTCATGTCTTCAGCTTAGTCCGAAGTGGACACTTCTGGAATATATCGTTATTTCATTCGGCTTCATGTCTTCAACTTAGTCCGAAGAGGACACTTCTGGAATGTATTGTTTATCATTTTGGCTCCATGGTAAACAGTTCTCTATCTTCTGGCTCACTCCAAAGGAGATAAATCCGAAGTATATAACTAACACTTCTTCGGCTCATTCCAAGGAAGATGGTTCGAAGAAGTAGTTAAGCTCTTTTCGGATCTCCTCTAAAAAGAGTGTATCTGAAATATGTGAACGATCTCTCAATCTAAAGCAGTTAAAGATTGTTCTAGTTGTTATAACCGCCTACATGGTTAATAGCTCTGGCTTCGATAACCATGGATTAACTAATTTTTGGTTGTCACTACTTATGAGGAAGTTGCATTAACTAACTCCCATAACCGTAAGTGGTTATACTCACGCCTATAAATATCGATAAGAGGGGATACTCGAGGTAAGCCAACTCCAGGCAAGTTAGAGCCAGTCAACAGCTAGCTCTTTCAATGCCACCCCACTCATTTTTTTCCTTTCCATTTTCCACTTTATTCTGCTCTCAAATTCTTCATTCTACTGCTTAAATTCTTGCTGACTTTGGCATCGAAATGTCTCTGTCGGAGAAATTCCGATCAAAAAATTTATTTTGTAAATCTTTATCGAAGATGAACCGGCAAGTAGGTTGCTTCATCCAGTTTACAGAAATTTAGCATCAACAATAGTTATTCTTGGAAAATATATGAGTTTCACGTTGGAGGGTTAAAAAACGTTAGTCTCACGTAATTTTAATATAAAGAAAATAAAGTTTCTGACACAAAGACTAATGGTGAAGAAATTTTATATAAAGATTTATAATGTGCATCTTTAGTGGACCTGATAAGTAGTTAATTATATCTTCAGTCAAATTTTTTATTCAAATTTTAAAAATTCTTTCAGATACAAGATGATTGAAAATTAGCATTTAAAATGATGAAAAATTGAGTCCAATTAATTTATATAGAAGCCACTCATCCCTTTTGTTGAAAATCGGAATATGATTTCGTACATGCATTTTTTTAGTTTTCAACAAAAATATATTCAATTAAATTATTTTTAATCAGAAAAACATGCATTAGAATTAATCTAAAAATATTCATCAAGAATCTAGATATAATATGCATAGAAAATAAATGCTGAAATTTAAAATCAGTATGCATCGATCTCGATGCATGCTATAAATCAAATCTATAAAATCTACAAAATCAGATCTCATACCTTAACATGGATTGCAGATCTCTGCTATTGATGAACGTAATAATGAGTTCTTTTTCTAGCAAAGGCCACTGGATGGCTGATTTGTGTTTTCCTTTGAAATTTCTTGAACCCTTTGAGAAGCAGAAGAGATGAAATTTAGAAGGACTAAGAGGTGGAAGAAAGAAGAAGAAAACCCTTTTTTTTCTATTTTTTTCTTTTTTTCTCAGAAACCCTAGTGCTAAGAACTACCCACGCCCTCTCTCTTTTCACGCCAATTCTCCCTAACAAAATCTTTTTCGGTGATTTCTTTTCTCAAATCTCATGGTAATTCTTCTAAAAAATGTGCGCACACCTCAAGAAAAAACAAATTAAAATGGCATATATTAGGATATCTCGGTCCAGGTATGAACCAGCTACCGGTTCGACCAGCTGAAGATATTTCTTCCGAACCACAAGCTTCGGACCAAGGTCTTCGAAAAAAGCCAGGCAACCCATGGACAAGCCAAAGCTCTAACCGGACCGACGGTACCCGAAGACATCGTCTTCGGATTACGTCTTCATTCTTTGTCGAAGACCAAGTCCTACGGTCCCCGAAGATAAGATCCTCAGCCTGAACCGAAGAGCGACCTTCACCAATTCCAGAAGACATGGTCTCCGGTTTACGCCGAAGACAGTCCTCAGCCTATGACAAAATCAAGTCCTCGCCCTATGCCGAAGACAGGTTCTACGATCTGTCTCGAAAGGATCCGAGGATGAAGACATTCCCTGATTCAATCATGGAAATCTTCCTAAAAGGAAAGTCCGGAGACGAGCACTCGACATGTTTCAAATCTCTATGAACAGGGCAAGCAACGGTTATCATCGACTATTTCCGGAATGTAATCATGGCGCGCAACTCCAGCGGTAATGCCTCCGGCCAGGCCGTCAGAACCGTCCACTAGATACTCACGATCCCAGATCGTGGGAAAGAAATTAACTCCTCCATTGTAATCGCTGGAGGAAGAACGGAACTGCATACTGGACAACTCCTTATAAATAACGGTAAGAGGGAATGCTCAAGGTAAGGCACAAGATATCCTTGAAAACCCCAGAGTCTTTACCCCTCCACCTTCCCCATTCTTTGGCTGGAGCCCGCCTCTGACTTAGGCATCGGAGTATCCCCCATCGGAGCAATTCCGGCCAGGGATTTGTTTTGCAGGTAAACCAGGGAGCGGGCCTGCGATCCAGTAGCTCCACCCGGTCGGAAAAAGGATTCTACGCCAATAGATTGGCGTGCCAGGTAGGGGGACGACATCCTGTGCAATTTGCATTATTAAGCTCCCCTCCTCAATCAAGGGGAAGTAAGAAATTTTCGATGGTGAAAGGAAAGACTCAGATCACCTCAACAAGTCGATATCGTGCTCTATCTCAAGGGGGTGCATCCCCGATGGAGAACGACATCCCACCTCCCACAATTATCGTGGGACAATAGCAGTTTGAAGCCCTCCTAAACCAGGTCACTAACCTCACAGCTATGGTTCAGGACTTTCAAAATAGAGCTCTTCAGGTGGGGCATCCGTCGGTCACCTCTAGACATAGCTCTCGATCCCGGAGGAAGAGAGCCCCTCGAGAGGGGTCCACACATCTCTCCCCCATCCTCGACCCTCTCCTGAAGGCCGAAGTTCAAGAATGCCGAGGCCCATTGATTCCCCACAGAAAGGGAAAAGACCTAGGCAAACTTCCTCATACTCTTCTGAAGACTCTACTCCCGTAGAGAAAGCGCCAAAATAGGCTCTCCCTGACTACGATGGGAAATTTAAGGCCATCGAGTCAGAGATGGTGAAAATGCGGGAGCATAGATATTGCAATGATTTGGCGGTGTGTGATCTGCGCTCGCCCTATACCGACCGTGTCCTGGCCAAAGTCATCCCTCGGCACTTCAGGGTTCCCCAGATGGAACCCTATGACGGCACCTCTGATCCTCTTGACCATCTTGATAGTTTTAAGGCCTATATGATGATCCAGGGAGCTTCGGATGTGATGTACTGCCTCGCGTTCCCAGCCAACTTGAAGAAATCAGCTTGAATGTGGTACTCGAGCATACATCCAGGTACCATCGATTCTTTCTCCGAGTTAAAGAAATTATTTATCTTGCATTTCAGGATCTGTCGTAAGACCCCCCGGAATACGGACACACTGTTCCTTCTTTGCCAAAACGAAGGAGAAAGCATGCAAGATTACATCTCCAGGTTTAATGCAGTCACGCTCGAGATCTCTGATCTCAACGAACATGTGGCCATGTCTACATTGAAGAAGGGGCTTCGTACATCCAGGCCTACCTTTTTCCTGGATAAGAAGTTTCCCAAAAGCTACGCTGAGCTCCTATTGAGGGCTCAAAAATATGCCGATGCTGAAGAGCAAGCGGCAAATCGATGACTGATCGAAGGGAAGCCCCATTCGAAGAAGAAAAACAACAGGGGACAAGGCCCCCATGTTTCCAACAATAACAAATATACTGACCGATGAAGAAGTCCTCCCAGGCCCAAAGCATCGGGCGGGAGATTCGACTCCTATACCCCCCTTAACCTCCCTCGTGAGAAGATTCTCTTAGAGATCGAAAAAGAAAACTATCTCCAACGACCGCGTCCCATGAAGGCATCCTCTTCCGTAAGGAATAGGAACAAATACTGCCGATTCCACCGAGACCACGGCCACAATACTGAAGAATGCATCCAACTGAGAGATGCAATAAAAGATCTCATCAAGAGAGGGTATCTGGGGCGATACATTGGTCGCTAAGAACCTCGGTCAGAAGCTACTGTTCTCCAATCAGCTCCTGAAGAAGTTGAACTACCAAATCAACAACCCACCAATGGAGGCGTAGGGATGATACATCGACATGCCAACTGGAGAAGAGACGAAGATGATGTCCCGAAGTGACTCAAGGATAACAATGCCATTCTCTTCTCCGACGATGACCTTGCGGGAGTCCGGCTCCCGCACGACGACCCTATTGTAATCTCGACCGTTGTGGCCAATTATGATGTACAACGAATCCTAGTTGATAATGGAAGTTCGACTGATGTCTTGATCTACGATGCATTCTCTCGGATGTGTTTGCCTAGAGACAAGCTACGAAGGTCCCCTATACCACTTACTGGCTTTGGAGGGAATCAGATTGATGTCGAGGGAGAAATAGTACTGCCTGTAACCCTCGGTACCAAACCTCGACAAAAGACACTGCCAATCAACTTCACGGTAGTTCGAACCCCTTCAGCCTACAACATCATTCTGGGACGACCTGCCCTGAATAAGTTTCGAATCATAGTGTCATCCTACTACCTCCTGGTATGCTTCCCACTAGAAATGGTGTTGGAGAAGTAAGAGGAGAACAAAGAGCGGCACGACAATGCTTGATGATCCAAGACAAACACTCTGATGATCCCACCACTTGGGATCAGCTAGATCCAAGGGACTCGACTATAGATTCTGGCGAGCCTATGGAGAGAACTATCTCGGTACCTTTAACTAAGGAGGACCCCATGAAGGTTGTGCAGATCGGAAGTATGCTTGATGAAAAAACCAGAGCGGAGTTGATCTGCTTCCTCAGGGATAATGCTGATGTCTTCGCCTAGTCAGCTTTGGACATGCCAGGGATTCCCACCAAAATAATCATTCATCGACTGGAAGTTGCCCCTAGATATAAACCGGTCCGGCATAAGAAGATGAGCTTTGCCCCGGAGAGACAGAAAGCAGTAGATGAAGAAGTGGGTAAGCTCCTCAAGGCAGGGTTCATCCAGGAAGCCCATTACCCCGAGTGGTTGGCCAATGTAGTAATGGTAAAGAAAGCTAATGGTAAATGGAGGATCTGCATCGACTATATCGACCTTAATAAAGCCTGCCCAAAGGATAGCTTCCCTCTTCCAAAAATTGACCAACTGGTCGACGCCACTGTTGGCCACTAATTATTGAGCTTCATGGACATTTTTTCTAGCTACAATCGGATCCAAATGGAACCCTGGGATGAAGAGAAGATGGCCTTCGTCATCGACAAAGGCCTATACTGCTATAAGATGATGCCATTTGGATTCAAGAATGCTGGAGCAACCTTTCAGAGGTTGATCAACAAGGTGTTCAAGGAGCAGTTGGAGAGAAATCTAGAGGCCTTCATGGACAACATGATAGTCAAAAGCCTTCTTAAAAAAGATCACATCCAGGACCTAAGAGAATCATTCAACGCCCTACGGCATCATCAAATGAAGCTAAACCTGACGAAGTGTGCCTTTGGGGTTACTTCAAGCAAGTTTCTAGGTTTCTTCATTACCAAGAGAGGGATTGAAGTAAATCTTGAGAAAATTTAGGCCCTCAAAGACATGAGGCATCCATCCTGCAAGAAAGAAGTCCAGTAGCTGACAGGGAGGATTGCCTCTTTAAGCAGGTTCATCTCTCGCTCAATCGAGAAATGCCTTCCATTTTTCAAAGTACTTTGGCAGTCTCGAGGTTTTGAATGGACCGAAGATTGTCGTATTGCCTTTGAAGAGTTGAAGAAATACTTAGAGACCCCACCTTTACTTTCCAAATCTCAAGAGGGGGAAGTACTTTATTTATACCTTTCCGCTTCGGATGAGGCAGTCAGTTCAGTCCTTGTCCGAAGAGAAGAAGATGGCTCCCACAAGCCGATCTACTACATCAGCAAAATTTTGCATGATGCTGAAACAAAATATTCAAAGATGCAGAAGCTGATATACTCTCTAACAATCGCGGCAAAGCGACTACGACCCTACTTTCACGCCCATGCCATCGTGGTGTTGACTGATCAACCCCTCAAGGCCGTTCTCCAATGTCCTGATACCTCTGGAAGGATAGCCAAGTGGGCTATGAAGCTAAGCGAGTTTGACATTAGCTTCCAGCCTCGATCGGCTATGAAGGCCCAGGTGCTTTCAGATTTCCTGGCTGAGTGCACCTGGAAATTCGAAGACGAAGTGCCTCCCGTAGAAGAAGGAAACTCGAAGAATACAGAGTCCGATTGGGTGTTTTATGTAGACGGAGCTTCCAATTTTGCTGGATGCAAAGCTGGCCTTATACTGGCTGAACCCGATGGCCACACAATGGAGTACGCACTCCGGTTCTCCTTCCGTGCTTCTAATAATCAGGCCGAATATGAAGCCATGCTTGCAGGTCTTCGGATCACCAAAAGTTTAGGAGTTCAGAGACTCCAGGCTTTTTCGGATTCCCAGTTGGTGGTAAATAAGGTTAAAGGAGAATATGAAGCCAGAGATCCCACCATGGTGCGGTACCTGGAGAAGGTACAAATCTTATCTTCTCAACTAGAGTACTTCGAAATCATTCATGTTCCCCGATCGAAGAACTCCAGGGCAGATGCGTTGTCTCGACTTGCTACCATAACCCTGAAATCTCTCGGTCGTACCTTTGTTGAGCATGTTGAAGCCCCAAGTATAGCTGAAGAAGCTATGGAGGTGCACCAAATTGAGGTCGAGCCAAGCTGGATGGATCCCATTATCAAATTCTTAAATGAGGGAGTATTGCCGGAAGACAAGGCAGAAGCCAAAAAGATCCGCTGGATGGCATCTCAATATGTCATCTTGGATGGGGCTCTTTATAAAAGGTCATTCTCACAACTCCTGCTGAAATGTTTGGGATCGACAGATGCTGATTATGCCTTGAGAGAGATCCACGAGGGGATATGTGGTGATCACTTGGGAGGCAGGTCCTTGTCATATAAAATTATACACTAAGGGTACTATTGGCCCTCCATCCAAAAAGACTCAATCGACTTCGTACGAAGATGTGATCAATGCCAGAGGTATGCCAACATTAAGAGGCAACCAGCGAGTCACTTGACCCAACTGACAGCCCCCTGGCCTTTTGCTCAATAGGGGATGGATGTTCTTGGCCCATTTCCGCCCACATCTGGGCAGAGGAAATTTCTTCTTGTGGCTATTGACTACTTCACAAAATGGGTCGAAGTCGAACCACTGGCCCAAATCACGGAGGGCAAGGTTGAGAACTTTGTAAAAAACTCCATCATATTTTGGTTTGGAATTCAACACACAATAATCATTGACAACGGGAGGCAATTCAATAATCTGAAGTTCAAAGACTTCTATGCTCAATGCCATGTGCAGCACAGGCTGACTTCCGTTGCCCACCCATAGTTCAACGGAGAAGCCGAAGTAGCTAATCGGACCATTCTCCACGGTCTGAAGACGAGGTTGAACGCTGCCAAAGGACTTTGGGCAGAAGAGCCAACCTCCGTTCTCTGGACATACAGAACTACTCCAAGAATGGCCACCGATGAATCTCCGTTCAACCTGGCATACGGTACCGAAGCCGTTCTTCTTATCGAAGTCTCCCTCCAATCTCTAAGAATTGATAAATATGAAGAGCCTGGAAATTTTGACCGCCGAAGAGTCAACCTTGACCTATTGCAAAGCACCATACTCCAGGCCTAGATGAAAATGGCGACGTATCAACAAAAGGTCGCCAAATACTACAACTCCAGGATAAAGGAACAGACTTTTTGCATGGGGGACATGGTGCTGCGAAGAGCCGAAGTATCTAGGCCAACTGAACAAGGCAAGCTTTCTCCCAACTGGGAAGGAACTTACCAAGTTGAAGAAGTCATACGTCCAGGAACGTATCGACTCAAGACCTTGGATGGTAAAATGCTGTCCCGGCCATGGAATCTTTGCAAGTATTATCAATAAAACCCCCAAAATCTTTTGTGCAAATCTGTTTAACTTTAAATGACATGTTGCAACAGCAACGGTTTTTCCCGGTCTGATCAAAGAGATCGGCTAATGGTGCAAGGGAGAGTCTGATCCACTCACCTTATCGGTATGTCCGACAAGCACAATGGATGGCCCAATTAGGCTACTGAAATGATCAAAGGCACGAGAATGGTTCATGTAACCTACCCTACAGAAAATTCAAATACGTGCCGGGACGGGCCTAACCAGCCTACCTTATGTTAAAAAGGCGCAAGGATGGTTCCTATAACCTACCCTACGGAAAATCCGAAAATGCGCCGGGGCGGGCCTGAACAGCCTACCTTAATCATGACAGAGATGCATAGGGGCGGCATAGACGCTATCCCCTACGGAAAACACGAAAACATGAGGAAACGATTTCACATCACTCACTCTGCCAACATCAATCTTTGAGTTCACACTTCGTGGGATTCAAAGAAGTGTCATGCACAGAAAAAGAAAAAGCGGGAAGAAAGTCGGTACTTTCATTTCTTTTATATTTTTACAAAAAAAAGAGAGATTGCAAAAAACGGGAAAGTACATCTAATGACCACACGCCAACCCTTTCCCATGCCGGTGGGGGGTGTCCTGTAAGGAGGATGATGAGGGGGCCCCGGGGTTCCCATTTGAATCAGAATCTGACTCCTCCTCAAAGTCAGAGTCGAACTCGTGTCTAGGAAGAGGAACGGAGGGTTTGATGTTGCCAAGGTCCTTCAAGTTATAATACTTGAAGGCCTTATCCCTACACTCCCGGAACCCCTAGTGATAAGAATCCAGAGCCACCTCGGCGACCTCCTCCTTGAAAGCAGAAGATGCCTTGAAGTCCGAGATGGCTTCTGCCACCTTCTTCTTGGCCTTTACTGCCTCCGCGACGACCGCCTCAACCTGAGCCCTGGCCTCCTCCAATTGAGCCTCCAGGACATGGACTTTCCTCTCCAAGCGATCGACAACTGGGTTGTCATCATCGCTCAGCCCGAGGAACCTTGGGCTGCCCTTTACCCCGGTGCTGATGGCCCTCCTCTTTGCCACCCTCCAAAGCTCGGGAACACTAAACTTCATTTTGCCGGGTCGCTAGAGAAAGAAGAGGAACTTCAGAAATAAGAGTATGAAACTGCGATGGCCTTCGACAGAGGAGGACAGGGTCCTATTTATAAGGACCTTACGCCCACGACTGGCCACAGGGAAACATGCTCCATCCCTTTTCCAGACCCATCAAAAGATGCCACGTGTTAGAGAGACGCCTCGAGACCCAGGTGACCGCTCGGGAGCGGTATAATTACCAATAACTATTCTTGGAATGCCGACCGCCGGTACTTCAAATCCAGAAGAATCTCCATCGTGTGGCTATGACATTAATGGCTCCCTTTCGAAAAAGAAGGATATGGCGGCACCCAGGGTGCATGAAAATGCGACCATTCGAATATGGACACACTCATTACTGGCAACAAGAATCATAATCAATGTTCCTTGACATTGATCAACAGGAAAATGATACCTGTCCGTTATGTCCATTCCTAGATGGGCAGTTTAATTATGGAAAAAAGCTGACATCAGCCTAGTTTGACCATGGATAGTCTTCGGCAATGACATTCCAATTTTCTTTGGAACTCATCTTCGATGCCAACCGCGAGCTGAACGGTCTTCGGCTTCGGCTCCTCAATCAAGAAAGAAAAAGGAGCAATGAAATTCGAGTCATCATCGAAGCCAAAAACCTCGCGCAAACTGTATTAAAAAATATGGCATAACATATATAAAAAAAGGAAGTCATTTGAAACTTCAAAATAGTTTGCTGGTTACATTTCAGGAAAAAACAAAGAAGAAATACAATGCCTAATGATACACATATCCTTAAGCATCAGCTGGAGGAGACCCAGCATCACAAGATTGGAGCAGTTTGTTGATTTGCACAGAGAGGGTTTCTTGAAATTGGGTTGAGTCCAGAGGGTCTTCAACCTGGACCTCCTCCTCAGCTTGAACTTCCTCTTGGGCCGAGATCGGGATCACATCCATGTCTTCGGCTGCGGCGGGAGTTTTTCTCTCCAAGTCCGGCACTTCTTCGGTCTCCTCAACCTGGGCCAAAATTATGCTGGGAATATCCTCCCTTGGACTTGGCATCCCTATGACCTCCTCTTCAGCTCCGACTTCTTTTTCGTCTTCTTCTTCTTCTACAATGTCGAATGCGGGGATGGTAGAAAGGTCCAGGTTAGGGAAAGCCTTACCGACCTTGGCGAGTCCGTCGTTAAAACTGTGCTGGTAGCTGTACAAGGTAGCCTCATTCATCTCCTGTTGGAAATCTGAGGACCTCCTAAAATCTGCTATAGCCCTGCCTGCCAACTCTTTCAGAACTTCGGACTCTCTCCTGGCCACTTCAAATTCCAAGGCCGCCTCTTCGGCCCTTAAAGATGCCTCTCTGGCTCTTAAGGATGCCTCTTCGGCCTTTCTAATTACCTCCTCGGCAGCCTTGGTTAGGCTCTCTGCCTTTTCCTGATTCTCCTTGAGGGATTGTTCCAAGGAATTGGCATGTTCTCTACTCTTCCTTAACTTAGCCCCTTGCCCCGCGATCGTCAAATGGGCGTCCTTCAGCTCATTCCTCATGCTACGAATTTCAGCATCCACATGAACTAAACGGTTCTCCATGGATTGCTTGAATTTCTCAGCCACCTCTTTTTTAGCCCTGGTCGTATGGAGCTCCTCCTTAAGGCCATGGATGAGGCTGTCGACGTTCCCTAGGCCCTCCTCTATAAAGGTGATGTCATAAACCAGCTACATCGACAAAGTGAGGTTATGAACCAAACAACCCTCTGGGCAAAGAAGATACGATGAGGATCTCACCTGTTATAGGGAGGAAAAGGCAGAGTCAAATATTCTAGCAAGACTTTGACTTAGGATAACTGCCAAATCCTGAGGTAGCAACCTGTCCTTGAGCGCCCGCCTAGCCATAGCAGGGACCAACAATCCCCCCGTGGGGGAAAGCTCCGAAGAGTCCGCAGGATGGCTCCCGACTGGAGAAGCCTCGCGAACGGACTCTCTCTCAACTTGTGGCACCTTGCCCCTGTCAACTGCAGGGGGGCAAGGCACTGGCTTATCAGCCATCGGAGGTGAGCTCTCCCTTATATGAACTGGAGAGGTAACCGTTGATGAAGGCTCAACTAGCGAGCCCCTATGGGGGCCTCCGGCATTGGTGCTGCATTCTCTTCAGAGGCTCCTCTGGAGGACGAAGTGCTCCCACTCCTCTCAGGACCATTCTTTTGAGCTCTCTTCCAAACCGCTGATCTTGTGGGAGAGGCAGGAGCTGCCCTCTTCTCGAAGGATTGACAGAGCCAGCCCAAGTTAGGCTTCATCCCGTCACCTGTAAATAGAAAAATCCCTCTGAGTCGACTGAACTACAACGGGAATGGAAGAAGAGAGGTAAAATTTCTACTATTTATACCTAATACAGGGAACTTGCTAATCCCTGCAAGATGGAGATTCCTCTCCTCTAACAACCCACAGATAGGAATGGCCTCTGAATCAGTCAATAAATCATAACAGGATGGATCGGCCGCCAAAATCTTTTTTCCATCATTGGCAGTTAAGAGCGGCTCCTTCCAATCGCTACCAAAGCCCCACGGGTTAATAGACAATACAAAAACAAAAATGGGTTTCCACCCATGGATGGCGCTGGGCATATCCTTGATGATCTTGCGACCTGGTCGAGGGCCAATCACCCACCATCCGTGGCCATGAAAATCTCTCTTGAGCACAAAAAGGGCAGTAAACAGATTGGTCCCGAACTTTATGTTAGCTATGCGGCACGAAACCAAGAACCCACAGATGTTTCAAATGCTATTCGGAATCAACCACGCAGGCACCACTTGGTACAGATGAAAAATTTTGATGAAAAAAGAATGCAGGGGAAATCGAAGGCCAGCCTTCGAATGATCTTCGTACACAGCCAAACACCCAGAAGGAGGTTTGTTCACCCGTTCCTCGGATGCGGGAAGAATCAAAGGAAACCCTTCGAGAATGTTATAGTGTTCTCGAAGATGAGCGACCTTTCTCGACGAAACAGAGCTGGAGACCAGCTCCGGACTTACTACATCACCGGCCCCCGAAGGCCCAACTCATTCCCCGCGGCTTCCTACAAACTCAGCCATGATGAAAGAACGAGGCAAAGAGGCGAAAGGAAGATTCTACCAGCAGAAGGGACCGATGGCCAAGAACAGGGAAAGCTGAGTTAAAACTAAAAGTATGAGGTTAAAGAAGCTTCCTCAGCAGGCCCCTTTTCTCCTTCTCAAAAAGAAACGAAAAGACCCCAAAGCAGCCCCAAGCTGATTTGACACAGAATAGACCAAAGGTCGTAGTCTATTTGAATCAACGGCCAAGATGAAGCACATTCATCATCCAACAAGCAGGAAGGAACCACGACAACCACTCAGATCCCAACCAAAAGATTGGTTGAACCGTCGCACAACAGAAAAAGGAGAGGCAGTCCCTGGCCCGCCCACTTCTTTTTCACCCCTCAATCAGAGAATGACAACTGTCCATCATCGGATTCTCAAATCAGCCGACAGTTTCGATAGGTGGTCTAATCAGAGATTTTGCAATCATCCACTGCACCTTCCCTCGAGAGGAAAGCGACAAACCATGTTGCCCAGAAATGGAGCCCAAGAGGAGGGGTGAATTGGGTCTTTTAAAATTTAAAACAGTAATGTGAAGGTCTAGTGGTGTTTGTGAGTAATAAATTCAATGCTCAAGATTCAATGCAGCTGAAAGCAGTAAATCAAATGTAATAAGCAGGGAGCAAGAGGGAAAGAAAGCAATCACACATAAACACAGTATTTATAGTGGTTCGGTGCAAACTTAGCACCTTCATCCACTCCCCAAGCCATCCTTGGGAATTCCACTATAATCCAATCAAGATTATAGCTGACTTGTTTTTCAAAAGGCTCACAAGTCAAAATCTATGTTGGTTTTGTCACCTAGGCTCACCAACAACCTTTTACACTTGTTTTGTCTTCGGGCTCACAAGTTAACCCTGTTGGTTTTATCCCTTTGGCTCACCAACAAACCACAACAACCTTCTTTCAAGACACCCTTGAAAGCAAGGTCAAATCACAAGATAAAAACATATATACAACTATTAAAACTAAGACAAACTCTCTTCAAGAGTAGGATGGAAGCTTTGAAACTCAAGTTGATGCTTTATCTTGTCTCCTCCTTGGAATATTCTTCAAAACATCTCTTTTGGAATGATGCTAGGATGAACTTGAAGGCTTTTTCAGGGAATCAATCTATAAAAGGCTTTTGATGTGAGGTTCTTGAGAGAATATTGGCTTTTTGGCTTTGAATGGACTTCAATACACTTCAATGCCTTTGGAATGAAGTTGGTGGAGGTTAAATACAATAAGAAACTTTCAAAAAATGGTTTATGACTGTTGGAGCCTCGAATCTAGCCGTTTGGAGCTTGAAAAGCAAGTTCTGCAAGTCAGAAAAATAGATCCGTTAGGGCTGTTAGGCTTCAAGTGTCGACACATGGCTCATCAGGTGTCGACACTTGGCTGTCAGGTGTCGACACTTGATTTCTAGGTGTCGACACTTGATGCACAGGTGTCGACACTTGACACAAAAATCCTCAAATGGCAAAGTTCTGGATTTTCAAAAATCTCAGGCCTTGAGTCGACACTTGGAAACCTAAGTGTCGACACTTGAAATGCAAGTGTCGATACTTGAGATCTAGGTGTCGACACTTGGCATGCCAAGAATTTTTCTGCGTGCCAAATGCTGAAGTGTCGATACTTGGCTTCCTAGGTGTCGACACTTGAGACTGAAAAAATTCAGATTCAAGTGTGATTTGAGACAAAAACATAAATATTGATTGATATTGACATTTAAATGGAACATAAATAAATAATAATTGAACATGTAAAAGCCCTTTTTCATGAAGAGGATGTCCAGAATTGCAAGAAATGCTCCGTGCCTTATCGTGCCATGATACATAAATTTTTGAGATTTTGAGGTGCTTTCTTCCTGAAAACTCATAACTTGAAATACATATTAGTATACATTATGCACTCAATGTTTTGTTATTCATCAAAATCACTGGGTGGAGCCAACAAACCGGTAATACTCTCACCTTTCGAGGCAAATCTTCGCTTCGAAAACTGAGAGTAGGGGGCAACTGTTAGGATATCTCGGTCCAGGTATGAACCAGCTGCCGGTTCGACCAGCTGAAGACATTTCTTTCGAACCACAAGCTTCGAACCAAGGTCTTCGAAAAAAGCCAGGCAACCCATGGGCAAGCCAAAGCTCTTACCGGACCGATGGTACCCGAAGACATCGTCTTCGGATTACGTCTTCATTCTTCGTCAAAGACCAAGTCCTACGGTCCCCGAAAACAAGATCCTCAACCTGAACCGAAGAACGACCTTCACCAACTCCCGAAGACATGGTCTCCAGTTTACGTCGAAGACATAGTCCTCGGCCTATGACAAAGATCAAGTCCTCGATCTATGCCGAAGACAGGCTCTACAATCTGTCTCGAGAGGATCCGAGGACAAAGACATTCCCTGATTCAATCACAGAAATCTTTCTAAAAGGAAAGTCCGGAGATGAGCTCTCGACATGTTTCAAATCTCTATGAACAGGGCAAGCAACGATTATCATCGACTATTTCTAGAATGTAATCATGGCGCGCAGCTCCAGCGGCAATGCTTCTGGCCAGGCCGTCGGAACCGTCCATTAGATACCCACGATCACAGATCGTGGGAAAGAAATTAACTCCTCCATCGTAACCGCTGGAGGAAGAACGGGACCGCAGGCTGGACAACTCCTTATAAATAACGGTAAAAGGGAATGCTTAAGGTAAGGCACAAGATACCCTTGAAAATCCCAGAGTCTTTACCCTCTCCACCTTCCCCATTCTATGGTTGGAGCCCGCCTCTGACTTAGGCATCGGAGTGTCCCCCGCCGGAGCAATTCCAGCCAGCGATTTATTTTGCAGGTAAACCAGGGAGCAGGCCTGTGATCCAGTAGCTTTACTCGGTCGAAAAAGGGATTCTACGCTAACAGCATAGAAAAAGGATAAGGATAAAAGGAGATGTGGATAAAAATAGGAGTTTGAATTCCATTGAAACTCTTATCATATTGAATTCAAAATTCAATAGAATTTAAACTAGATTTAATCCTTCAAAAGCTTATTCTCGGGGCAAAGAAACTTGCTAAAAAAAGTTTAAAAAAAGAGACTTAAGGGAGTTTCAGAGAGCTTAAGAATTTTTTAGAAAGCTTAGAAAAACTTATCTAGAGGGTCTCGAGATATAATTTTATAGGCAGGTATAAGGACTACCTATCACCTATGGGACATTCTGCGATGCAAAGAGTGATGGATGGCACATCCATGTAAAGCACATATCCTTGAAAAATGGTTGGTGTGGCTGAAAACAGCACGGAGCTAGTTCGCATGGCAAGCATACTTCCGTAAAGCATATACTTCTAGAGCGCATGCTTCTATTAAAATGGTTGATGTCAAAGAGTAATAGTGCTGGGTCACCTGCTTTCTTTCGAAAGAGAGGGAGGTGCAGTCTTCTCCTAGCATGGCTTCTGATGAACTCGTGGCAGGATCTTTAAAGTATGCTTTTTATATTGAGCTAGTGAGTGACGTGGCGAGTCACACTGGACTCCATGTAGACCTAGCTATTTTCAGCCGTATCAATTTACATTTTCATGATGTCGGTGTTGGAGAGAATGATCGTCTCTTTCTTCTTTAAGCATTTGAACACTGTATACATATGATTCTTAGATTAATAATAGGCTAGAACTCTAAATGTGTATGTGCGCATGTACATATAATAGATTCTTGTGATTAAAATATATATAATGATGAAAAAAAAAGTAAAATTAAGAGAAAAAATGAAATACTATTATTTGATGCATTCTACAATTTATAGAAGCAGGATTATTTGGTGGATGGATGTGATATATAACATTTTCTTAAGTGTGATGATAAATGTGATTCATCTTTGGTTGCTGTAATTTGTCTATAAGGGTCTATTTGCAAAAAAAGATCCAATATGCCAGTTTGCCAAAAAAAAAAAAAAAGAAACCTATATAATCTCTGCGTCTCCCCTCTCCCACAAAAGGCATCTTGGTGGCTAATGGTCGATTATAGTTCCGGCAAAAGAGTAAGGCTTGATGTTGAAGTTGACTGCTATATAAGCAGCAATCCTAATAGATAACAACGTGCCCCATACTCCCAACCTAATCGGCTCAAACAAAATTTTGACCGCTCATTAAAGGCAAATGGTAGGCTGGGGATCGCTACCGATGGCCGTACCAATCCGTATGATCCGTATCGTTAATAAAATAAAGAAAAAAAAGCCTTTCTTTCCTTCTTTAAAGCAAAAATGCTGAACTAAACCTGAACCAAATTCAAACCAAGCCAAAATCGAGCCTGAACCAGATGGTACGTACCGGATTTTTTTTATTTTTTTAATGATTCGAAGACTGGATCATTTTATATAAATGAATCATACCGGTTCTTGACCAATACGGTATGGTATATCTCGTATCAGGCGGTCTGGGATGGTACCGTAATTCTATTATTGGAATTAGTAACGGAACTTTACTAGCTGTAGGTATTATTCATGTTCTCCGTAAAAACTTAGTCCCTTTTGTTGAACATGGATGTACTTGGGAAGGCTTGGAATGTGCAGGTCATGTATGGAAAAGTAGCAATTTATCTTTAGAAAGCCATTCAACCACCATAATTTCATGGATAGACCAGCGACCAGACCACATACTCGTCTTTTAGCCATGGTTACATCGACATGGAATGTTTCGGAATCATAGAGCCATGCAAGTCAAGAAAGAAGCTAATCAAATGGATGACCTTTTAGCTAACAAAGCTACAAACACAGTGCAATGCCGAATTTGGATAAGAGAGTACCTTATCTACTCGTGCAATTTGGTACCTTATCTTGAGTGGTTTTCCTGAGTCACCAACTGCACTGCTCATTTTCGTATAAGATCTTCATTTCACACTCGTAGGAGTTTGACAAATTAAGTACTCTCTTTTTTTGGTACTAGCTTTTTTTTACAAGAAGTCAAACACTCTTTATTTGACTTTTCCATGATCCATAATTTTTTTAAAGCTCCACAGGACTGTCCCTTATGTTTTGTTGTAACTTGGAAGCAAAAAAAGTTGACGTGCAGCAAGTTGCAAAGCAATCCGTTCCTTCCAAATTCTAAGTTTGCATACGTTCAGGAATTGAGAGCCTATACGGTACTTTAACATGCATGGTGCTTGATTCGGCTAAATTGGATCATGCACCATGCATGAAAAAAAAATTGAATTCTGTAAGATGCAAATCAAGAATTATCTATACCAGAAGAAACTTCGTCTACTACTGCTGGAAAAGAAACCTGTTGAGATGTCACAAGCATACTGAGATTTGCTGGACCGCCAGGCTTTGGGAGTCATCCGCCTGATGTTGGCCAAGAACGTCATGTTAAACATCTTGAAGGAAAAGACGACAGCTGGATTGATGCAAGTACTATCCAACATATACAAGAAACTTTCGACTCCAACAAGGTTTATCTCATGAATCGTCTGTTCAACTTGAAGATGAGCGAAGGTGCGTCCGTAACCGATCATATCAATGAATTTAATTTGATCACTAGTCAATTGAGTTCAGTTGACATTAGCTTCGAGGATGAAGTCTGTGCCCTAAACCTATTATCTTCTTTGCCCGAGAGCTGGGGTGCAACTGTGACAGTGGTGAGTAGTTCATATGGCTCGAGCAAATTAAAGTTTGAAGATGTTCGAAACCTAATTCTTAGTGAAGACATCAGGAAGAAAGAAATCAAAGGAAACTCTGGCTCTGCCCTGGTCACTCAAGAAGGCAGAGGAAGAACTACACAGTGCAATAAAGGTTACGGGAGATCCAAGTTCAAGCAGAGGAGCCAGTCAAGATCGAAGGGTAATAGCGTTGGCACTGCGGCAAGAAAGGTCACATTAAAAAGAATTACTGGGCAAGGAAAAATAAGGGACAGAATGAAAAGTCAGTCAATGCAGTGATCGAGATAATTGAAGATACATGGGTTCTCAACATGGACAGTCTGATGGAGTCTTGGATCCTAGACTCCGGAGTTTTGTTTCACTCTACCTCATAGAGGGAGTCTATGCGCAACTATATTGTCGGAGACTTCAAAAAGATCTATCTTGCAGATAATGAGCCTTTGGATATTGTGAGATAGGGTGATGTACACATCAAGATGCTAGATCAATTAGTTTGGAAGCTCAAGAATGTCAGACATGTCCCAGGATTAAGGAGAAACTTGATATCAATTGGGCAGCTGGACTCAGAGGGGTACATTACAACTTTTATTGTTGGCTCTTGAAAGATCACCAAAGATAAGATGGTGATAGCATGAGAAAGCAAGTTGGGTACCTTATATATGATTAGTAACATTAGAGATGCTGTGGCACTAGCACTGGTAGACTTAGAATTATGGCATTACAGGCTGGGTCATATGGGCGAGAAAGGAATGCAAGTACTACTAAAGAAGGACAAGCTACTGGACTTGAAGACAACAGATATTGGTTCTACGAGAATTGTATTCTTGGAAAGTAGAAGAGAGTCAGCTTTTCCAAGATTGGAAGGACACCAAGATCAAGAAAGCTGGAGCTTATACACACCGACATGTGGGGTCCCTCCCTGTTGCATCTTTTAGAGCTTCGCGATACTATATGACCTTCATCGATGACTCCACCAGAAAGGTATGGATTTATTTTTTACAAAATAAATCTGATGTATCTGAGACTTTCAGGAAGTGAAAAGGCCTGATGGAGAATGAGTCTGGACAGAAGATAAAATGCTTGAGATCGAACAATAGAGGTGAGTATGACAGCACCGAGTTCAAGGAGTTCTGCATAACTAATGTGATCAAAATGGAGAAGACGATTCCAAACACGCCACAACAAAACGGAGTAGCTAAGCACATGAACAGGATCTTGAACGAGAGAGCTGGGAACATGAGGCTCCATGCTGGATTGTCC
Source organism: Areca catechu (assembly GCA_021397845.1). Taxonomy (NCBI): domain Eukaryota; kingdom Viridiplantae; phylum Streptophyta; class Magnoliopsida; order Arecales; family Arecaceae; genus Areca; species Areca catechu. Next base: position 21,017,672 of record CM038050.1, on the reverse strand, counting down.
AAGATATTTTGGGCTGAGGCAGTTAGCACTGTTGCCTATCTAATCAACAAGAGTCCCTCAGTCTTCCTTGAGTACAAGCTACCAGAAAAAGAGTGGACAGAAAAGTCAGCAAGCTTATCTCACCAGAAGGTCTTCGGCTATGTCTCCTATATACACGTTAATGCAAAGAAGAGAGATAAGCTCAATGCAAAGTCAGAGAGGTGCTTCTTCATTCGATATGGCACCGATGAGTATGGTTACAAGCTCTAGAGTGAGAATGACAGGAAGATCATCAGGAGCAAGAATGTGGTGTTCAATGAAAGAAGCCTATACAAGGACCAGAGTATTCTAGATAGAGCAGACAAGCAGACAAGGAGAAAGAACATGTAGAGTTGGAAGAGATCACGGAGGAGGACATTATCGAGGGAGCAAGAGATCCTGAACTTGAGCCAAAGACACCTTAGTTGAGAAGATCCACAAGGATCCTAAAACCACGTGTAAGGTATCACCCTCATTGTATTACCTGCTGTTGACAGATATAGGGGAGCCCGAGTGCTTTGATGAAGTCATGAAGAGTGAAGATTCGGTGAAGTGGGAGATGGCAATGAAGGATGAGATGTAGTCCTTGATAAAGAACGAGACATAGGAGCTCAGCACACTGCCAGAAGGAAAGCAAGCACTGCACAACAAGTGGGTCTGCAAGATTAAAGAAAAGCATAATGGCAACAAAAGGTACAAGGCAATGTTAGTTATGAAAGGCTTTCAATAGAAAGAAGGTATTGATTATACTGAAATCTTTTCTCCTGTTGTTAAGCTCTCTATAATAAGGATTATTCTAAGTATAGTAGCTCATGAAAATTTATATTTAGAACAACTTGATATTATTATTGCTTTTCTGCATTGTGAGATAGATGAGGACATTTATATGCAGCAATCGGTTGGCTTTATAGTTTTTGGTAAATAAAACATAGTATGAAAGCTGAAGAAGAGCTTATATGGTTTGAAACAGGTCCCTCGATTAATGGATTCATGATTAATAGTGATTTTGCAAGGTGCTAGAAAGATCATTGCTATTACTACAGGTCATTTGATGGCAGTTTTATTATTCTACTCTTGTATGTTGATGATATGCTGATAGATGGATCGAGCATGCAGGAGATCGAAAGATGAAAGACAGAGTTGTCAAGAGCATTTGCAATGAAGGACATGGGTGCAGCAAAGTAGATACTTGGGTTGAGGATTAAAAGGGACAGGACAGCAGGTATACTGAAGCTGGTTCAGAGTAAGTATATTGAAAAGGTGCTGGACATGTTTAACATGGCAGATGCAAAGCCTGTGAAGACACTTTGGCCATGCACTTTAAGCTTTCGAAGGTCACCCAAGGTTGATGATGAGCTGAAGATAATGGCTAGGGTTTTGTATGCTTCAGCGGTCGATAGCTTGATATATGCGATGGTTTGCACGAGGCCCGACATTGCACATATAGTGGGAGTTGTGAGTAGGTACATGGCAAATCTGGGCAAGCAATATTGGAAAGCTATCAAGTGGATCCTAAGATATCTGAAAGATACCAAGGATGTTGGCCTATGTTACCGGAGAGGCAGTCAGACTTTACAAGGCTATGTTGATACAGATCTAGGTGGTGATGTTGACACTAGGAGGAGCATGACAGGATACGTGTACACCATTGATGGGACATCGAGCTGAGTCTCGTAGTTGCAAAAGATCGTGGCACTTTTTACCACCGAGGTAGAGTACGTTGCAATCACATAAGCTAGCAAAGAGATGATTTGGCTGCAGAAGTTATTGGCAGAGTTAGGTAGAGAGTAGAGCTGTGTATTTTATTTTGTGATGTCAGAGTGCTATCCATCTGGCGAAGAACTGATATTCCATACGAGGACGAAGCACATACAGCTAAGGTATCATTTTATCAGGGCACTGCTTGAAGATGGATGTTTGTCACTAGAAAAGATCCAAGGATCGAAGAATTCGATGAATATGCTGATGAAGACAATCACTGCAATAAAATTGGGGTTATGCATGGCCTCCGGAGCTAGTTGATTGGAGGCGTCACATAGGATACTGACCTATTTTTATTTTTCTTTAGAAGTTTACTTTTGATATTTCAGGTGGATACAAGATTGGGTATCTAAGTCTTCAAGTGGGAGAGTTGTTGGGTGTGGAGCCATATCCACCCAAGGAGAGCCCAGAAAGACCAAAGCCCAAGTGAAAAGAAAAGAAAAAAAAATTGTTCCTTGGCCCACAAGACCGGACCCGGCCCAGACCCACGTGCGCGGCCCAGGCGCGCGGGCATGCGCACACGTAGGCTCGGCCTAGCTCCAGGCGGCATGCATAGAGCCATTTCCTAGATGGTTTCGCGCGGCTCACCGTGGACCGCATGCGGTTCACACGGTCTACGAGCATTTCGGGGCATTTTGGATTATCAAATTGACGATCCGATGGCTAAGATCGATTCCGGGTGATATCAGGCTTGATCTGAGGCATTTTGACTTGGATTTGGATGCGATTTGGATGGTTTTTCATCATCTTCTTAACAGGGGATGCTAGAGAGCTACAGAGAAGAAGAACAAAGAGCTAGGAAGAGTTTTTGCAATCCAGAGAAGTGGTCCAAGAGTTTTACAAGAGAGAAACAAGGGGAAGAGAGAGAGAGAAGTAGAGGGAGGGCAAAGATTTTTCCTGTATTATTTTGTTCTTTCTTCTGTCTTCTTATTGGGCTGGGGTTTGCATCCAAAGAGGGTTCTTTATTATAAAGACTTCCTGTATTCCTTCTTTATCATGAAGATTTGATCTTGTGCGATCGTGGATATAGGAGTAAGAGGCTCCGAACCATGTAATTCTTGTGTGTTGCTTATGCTTGTATTTTTATTTATCTTTCAAACTTTTTTTTTCTATTTTTTTTGCAAACTTTCTAGCATCTCACTGCGCACCACATCCTAGCAATCTCTCCCTCACAAAGCCTCTCTGAATCCCTTTGGTGCACCCACTTATGCGTCTTAGGCTTTTTCCTTTTAAAAACAAAATAACATGAAGGACTCTCAATAGGACTCACAAAACTTGCATCGGTATGAATCTTCAATAGCATGACTAGACCATCATCCACCATATCTTTCACAAAGTGATAGCGAATATCAATATACTTCATCTGAAGTGAAACGCTAGATTTTTTATCAAATGTATTGCACTTTGACTATCACAATTCATCCTCATCACATCCTGCTTCACCTTGAATTCTTTAAGAAGCCTCTTGAGCCAGATGCTTCCTTACATACATGTGCCATTGCAATGTACTTTGCCTCTATCATTAATAGTGCCATCATTGATTGAAGCTTAGATTTTCAGCTAATAACACCGCCATCCATGGAGAATATATAACTTATGGTAAATCTCCTCTTATCTCGATCTGCTACAAAATCAGAATCCATATATCCAATGTACTCTAAACTTGCAGAACCATAACAGAGTGAATAATCAGACATCTCCCTTAGATATCGGAAGATCCACTTTACTATTTTTCAATGGTCACTACCTCGATTTGCCATATACTAACTCACAACTTTCACTGCTTGTGCAATGTCTGGTCTTGTGCATACCATGGCAAACATAAGACTTTCTATTGCTGATGAATATGGTATCCAGGTCATGTCAGCTTTTTCTACTTCCATACTAGGTGATTGCTCAGCCAACAGTTTTAAATGAATGAAAATGGGATAGAAACTGGCTTTGTATTATGCATATTGAAGTATCGCAGAACCTTCTTTACATATCCCTTTTGTGAAAGCCAGACCTTTCTATTCTTCCTCTCCTGTAGCACCTTCATCCTGAGTATTTGATTTAAGGCTCCTAGTCCTTCATCTTAAACTTTCTAGCTAATTGAGTTTTTAGATTTGAGATCCGACCCTTACTAGTTTCCATGACCATCGTATCGTCAATATATAATATCAAGATACAGAAGCTCCCATCATCATAACTGTAGAAATATGCACAATGATCTACCTCCAATCGATCAAATCCCAAACTTATAATAAAGGAATCAAATCACTTGTACAAACACCTCGACGCCTGTTTGAGATTGCACAAAGTTTGTTCAGTCGACAAACCAACTGTTCCTTGCTTTTTTCAACAAAATCCTCAAGTTGCGCCATATAAATCTCCTCCTCCAAGTCACCATACAAGAATGTTATCTTTACATCTATTTGCTCGAGTTCCAAATTCATGATTGCTACAATCGCCAAGATAACTCGAATAGTAGTTAATCGAACCACTAATAAGAAAATCTCATCAAAGTCAATTCCTGGCTTCTGAGCATAACCGTTCATCATCAAACGTGCTTTGAATTTCTCCACATTTCCATCAATATCTTTCTTCACCTTATAGATCCATCGACATCCAATCGGACTCCTCTCCTTCAGTAAAATTACAAGATCCCAGGTCTTGTACTTCCGAAGCAACTTCATCTCCTCCTCCATAGTACAATGCCACTTTCTAACATTGGTGGACTTACAAACCTCACTATATGAAGTCGACTCATCCTCCTCCGCTAAAGCAACATAAGCATAAACACGATTAGCAGGAGTGAAACAAGTAGCATAATCATCATACCTTGCGGGAGGTCTAATGATCCTCTTAGGCCTCTCGGACTCCTTTGGTAACTCTTTTGATGAGATAGGATCTTCATGTGATTGCGAAGACTCCATGCCCGGTTCATCATCAATATGTCTTGATCTTCTTGCACCTTATCGCATGTATCAAAAAACTTGATAGGAACAACGGCACCATCATCTTGCTTCTCCTTGGTGTCTTAAAAGGATTCTTCATTAAAAATAATATCTCAGCTAATAATTATTTTATGGATAGTAGGATCCCACAATTTATATCCCTTCACTCCTTTAGCATAGCTGAGAAAGATACACCTTCGAGAGTTCTTGTCCAATTTTGTCATCTTCTCTTTTGGGATCCACGCATATGCGTCACATCCAAAGACACGGAGATGAGAATAATTTACTGGCTCGTCACTTTAAATTTTTTTTAGAATTTTCAATCCAAGTGGTTTTCTTAGTGCTCGATTGATCAAGTAACAGGTCATGCTCAAGTCTTTGTCAAAAATCTCTTGTCAAGTTTTATAAAACTTAGCATACTTTGAACCCTCTTCATGAGTGTTCTATTTAACCTTTTAGCTACACCATTTTGTTGTGGTTTACCGGAAACCACGAGGTGTCGCCGAATTTCATGCTCGCCACAAAATTTTTCAAATTTCTTGGAACAATATTCCCCTCCATTATTAGAATGTAGGCATTTGACTTTCAAATCCTTTTCATTTTTCACCAGAGCTTTGAATTTCTTGAAGGTCTCAAAAAAATTGGATTTTTGCTTTAAAGTTTATATCCATGCTTTCTAAGAATAGTCATCAACGATGCAGACAAAGTAAGAACACTCATCCAATGACATATCAGGTAACTTCCAAGTATGTGAATAGATTAGCTCAAGAAATCTCTTACTCCGATGCTGCGATAAAGAGAAAGAAAGGCTTCTTTACTTACCATAGATACAATCTTCACAAAATTCCAGTGGTGTTGACTTGTATCCTAGAAGAAGCTCCTTATTTGATAATACCTATAGCCCACGCTCGCTCATATGTCCCAAACAATGATTCCAAACCATCGGAGATACCATCTTCGCACTTGCTACTGCTACTTCTCCCACCTGAGTATCACCTACCAATTTATAAAGACCACCTATAAGCTGTCCCTTCATTATAACTAAACATCCTTGACACACTTTCAATTGATCTTTTTCTCCAACAAACTTCAAGCCTTACTTACAAAACTTTTTAAGTAATAGTAGATTCTTGCAAAGTGCAAAAACATACTGGATATTAAAAATCATCCGAACTATGCCATCAAATATCTTGATCCGAACATCTCCTACTCCAACCATAGGATATGTTGTATTATTGTCTAAATAAATAACTCCACCATCCCATAGTTTGTATGTGTAAAACCACTTTCTAAAAGGAGTCATGTAAAAGATGCCCCTGAATCCAAAATCCAGTGATGTGCAAGTTCTGATGTCTCCAATGTTGTTAATGCATCCATGTCTTCAGAAGTAAGAAAACTAGACTCACTTTCTGCTACATTGCCTTGGAAGTTCCCGATTCAGTTTTTGTATCAATTTTTTAACCTGGTAGTCTCTTTTCACGTGCCCTGATTTTTCACAATTCCAATATTTTACCTTCTTCTTGTCCTTGGATTTAGATCTCACATTCCCTTGATCACCATGTTCCCTCTCAACAGGTCTTCCCCGTGCTATCATGGCCTCTCCCGAAGAGCTTTTTTGGCTAGATTTTTGCCTCATCTCTTCTATTAGCAATGATGCAATAACTGACTCCATCTTGAGAATTTCAATGTGACTCAAATTTATATTGAAATTATTCTAAGATTCTGGCATAGAACAAAGTAGAATGCTAGCCTTTTCTTCTTCTTCAATTCTCACATCTAGGGTTGCAAGCTTACTTATAATGGAATTGAATATATCCAAGTACTTTTGAACTGATATCCTGTTCATTATCTTTAGATTGTATAATTGTCATCTCAAATAAATTTTATTTACCAAAGACTTCCCTTCATAAAGGTTCTTCAATTTTTTTCAGATCCCTTTTACAATAGTCTCGGCCTCGATATTAAATAATACCGAATCATCCAACGCCAAATAGAGGTTCACCATTGCCAGCTTATCTTTCTTCTCATATTGTGTATCCGACATATTTTGTGATTTGTGTTTTTTTACTTACAAAGCAATTCACAACCATCCTTAATCAATATCGCCTGCATCTTTATCTTCCAAAGTACAAAATTTGATCCATCAAATCTCGGTATCTCATATTTTGTTATCGTCATTTTGCCCACCATTGTTTTAAATCAAAATATCTTTAAACAGATCTCCCTACTCTGATACCAAATTGAAAAGAATGATCAAAAAGTAACCGACCACACCTCAATTCATACGACATACAAGCATAGCAGAAACATGATCGTTTTATAGAGAAAATAAATTTGAATAAATCATAGAATATAAAAGAGAGATAATCTAGTAATATAAAAATAGAAGAAAAGAAAGCACACTGAATATATATGATTCGGCCTATCAATCTCTTAGCCTACGTCCATGGGCAAGACCTTCTCGACGTTCCTTTGTTCAATCTACAATGTAAGAGGTACAAAAATAGTGAAAAAAAATATAAGAAACTCTCTTTTTGTTAAAAGGGCTTTCAATATTATTTTTTATTATCTCTCCCTCACAAAGTCTCTCTGAATTCCTTTGGTACCCCCACTCATGCATCTTGGGCTTTTCCCTTTTAAAAATAAAATAATATAAATGATTCTCAATAGGACTCACAAAATAGAGTCCTGTTTGGACTCTAGTTTACAAAGAAACCAAAATCAAATCAAATACAAACTCCTACATGCATCAGGTTTCTGGGAACTCCTTGTGTGCTAAGCTTCTCCTCCACATGAGCTTCAACACCATCAATTTATGTCATCTTATATTGATCTACAAATATTTATAGTTATTTTCTATATGATGCAATCATATTTTATGCATGAGCGCAGCTTATAAACTACTTTTACCTCAAAAACACACTAACACCCTCATTGAAATTTAAGTCTAATGTTTCCATATTTAAGTTTTGCGTAACATTCCTAGGTGATGGCAGACTGGTGGTAGGAAATTAGGCAGGCCTCTGAAAATTTTGAGCCATATCTCAATACCCTATGCGTGTTGCTGATTGAGGAGCCCCTCATATCATTGGCTTGGAAACATAATTGAACTCATAGCACTCAACTTGTTTTAAGTACACATCACAATTAAATATGTTCAAGGGTTGTTTGCAGGGCAGTTGAAGTCATCTTAGCATCTATAGGACCAGCCCAAGCCATCTGATCTTGGACAAAAGAATGCAAATCCTGATCCCTGTCATCTCTGGAAAAGCCAAATTGATTTAAGATTAAGCTTGGCTGATATATTCATATTCATAGGATGAGACTATAAGTTTATGTTGACCTTCAACCTATCACAATCTTTCTTTTTCCAGGCTTGGAACCAGCTATGTATAAAATATAGGAGCATATTATAGAATATAAAAATACCAAGTTAAGAAGGACCAAGGCAGAATACATTGAGTATTATATTTGGCCAACAAAATGAACTTCATGCAGCAAATATTCTCTGAAAGAATTTCCTTTGTTTTTTTTTTTTTTTTTGTTAGAAGTGAATGCCTTGTGCTGCCTTACAAGGTCAGATACCTATAATGACTACTTCAGTTACTTAAAATAATATGACAATCTCCACTTCACAAACATAGGCAGTAGTCTCTCCATAGCTGATCTTTTCCCCACTTCAAAGATAATAAAAGATTTACTTCATGAAATCGTTCAATCTAAGAGGCCGACAATCTAACAACAGAACACCATGGAGCCTTCTTTGGTTGTTTGGTCGTCATATATTAAATCCAGAACTGACTCCTCGCAGCAATGCATGCATGCACCTCAGCTTAGACACGGCACACTAGCCACCTTTCGTGGGGATGAACTGCCCCGTTTTCTAAAGCCACACCAAGGAAAAAAAATCCAGTAATTATAACCTCCTCTCCACCATAAGCGTTTCGCGCTGGAGAATAATAACCAATTTAGCCCGTCTTCTACTCCCATGCTTCCACCTCTAACGGCTAGCCTCCTCGATCAATGCATCCCTCTTTCCTCCATGCAAACAAGGGAAGTAAAAGGATCAAGCAAAGCAACAAAATAACCAAGAAAAATCTGAGAAAAAAACAAAAAAAACAAAATGTTCTATAATTTCCTCTCTTCTCTTTCTTTCTTCCGCTAATCTTCACCAATCTTTCTTCCCCACCGCTCCGACCATGGCTTGACCCAACCCACATCACACAAAATTTTTTTTGATACCCAAGAGAACCACTCCTCTTGTTCTCCAAGACGTACAGGAGGACTCTTTTCTATTAATTCTAATCTTCTCTTCAAGCCATGTATATTAGACTTCACCTTTGTTCCCACCTCCTCTTCCTCTGTCTACTCCTCTCCACCATCGCCGCTGCTGCCGACTCCGGGGGCTACACCCCCTCCGATTCATTCCTCGTAAACTGCGGCTCATCGTCCGACGCCGCCGATGAAGATGGCCGGAAATGGTTGGCAGACGACACCTCCAAGTTTGGCGTCTCCACGAAGAATTCAGCCGCGGCGACCGCCGCCTCGCAAGACCCATCGGTCCCCTCGGCGGTCCCGTACATGACGGCGAGGGTCTTCACGTCGGAATCCACCTACAAATTCTCCGTCAACAAGACAGCCCGCCATTGGATCCGCCTCCATTTCTATCCCTCCAACTACAACGGCCTCGCCCCCGAGAATTCCTACTTTGCCGTCTCCGCTTCGGGCGGCGTCACCCTCCTTCGCAACTTCAGCGCCTACATCACCACCAAGGCATTGACGCAAGCCTACCTTGTTAAAGAATTCTCCATCATGCCATCCTCCGATGGCTCGATAGGCCTCACCTTCACGCCGTCAGACAAGTATAATGGCTCCTATGCTTTCGTCAATGGCATCGAGATCATTTCAATGCCCGAAATCTTCAGCCGGCCGGCGAAAATGGTCGGATACTCCGATCAGACCGCCGACGTTGGAAGCTTGGCATTGCAGACTATGTATCGTCTCAATGTCGGCGGGGGGTATATTCCGGCGATCAACGACTCAGGTCTCAGCCGAACTTGGTATGATGACTCCCCCTACATCTATGGCTCCGGGTTTGGCATCACCTTCTCAGCTGATAACAAGCTCAAGATCCAATATTCCGACGGCACACCGCAGTATATGGCTCCGGTGGATGTCTACCGGACGGCGAGATCGATGGGGCCAGACAAATCGGTTAACATGAACTACAATCTGACTTGGATCCTCCAAGTTGATGGCAACTTCACTTACATGGTGAGGCTCCATTTCTGCGAGCTCCAGATGACCAAGGTCAATCAGAGGGTGTTCGAAATCTATATCAACAATCAGACGGCGGAGGCCCCCGCCGATGTCATTGCGTGGACCTCCAAGAAGGGCGTGCCTGTGTACAAGGACTACGAGGTGTACATCACCGACGGCCCTGGTGAGGAGGAGCTGTGGGTGGCTTTGCACCCCTCGGCAGCGGCGCGGCCCGAGTACTATGATTCCATCCTGAATGGTTTGGAGGTCTTCAAAGTGAACGACACGACTGGGAGCTTGGCAGGACCAAATCCCGAACCCTATGCGACGCTCACCGCAGCTGAAATGGATCCAGAGCAGAAGGGGTTTTCCTCCAAATCCAGAATTAAGGAGCAAGTTATCGGTGGGGCAGCAGGCGGGGCCGCTGCGGTGGGATTAGTCTTCGCCATCTGCATTGCGGTGTATCAGCGGAAGAAGGAGGAGGTTGGGGGAGAATCCAGTGCTGTGTCGGCATGGCTGCCGCTCTATGGAGGGAATTCGCATGCGTCGGCGAGCAAGTCAACAATCTCCGGAAAGAGCACTGCGAGCAACCATGTATCAGCCTTGGCTTCGAATCTTTGCCGGCACTTCTCCTTTGTCGAGATCAAACGTGCAACGAAGAACTTTGATGAGTCACTTGTGATTGGAGTTGGTGGCTTCGGGAAGGTCTATAGAGGAATCGTGGATGGAGGGCTCAAGGTGGCTATCAAGAGATCGAACCCTTCTTCAGAACAGGGCGTCCACGAGTTCCAGACCGAGATCGAGATGCTTTCGAAGCTCCGGCACCGGCATTTGGTCTCTTTGATCGGTTTATGCGAAGAGAATGGTGAGATGATATTGGTCTATGATTACATGGCTCATGGGACTCTAAGGGAGCATCTATGTAAGATCAACGAACCACCTCTCCCATGGAAGCAGAGGCTGGAAATTTGTATCGGAGCAGCAAAGGGACTTCACTACCTTCACACTGGTGCTAAGCATACTATAATTCACAGGGATGTGAAGACCACCAACATTCTCCTGGATGAAAATTGGGTTGCAAAGGTTTCGGATTTCGGATTGTCGAAGACTGGCCCCATGATGAATCAAACCCATGTCAGCACCATGGTGAAGGGAAGTTTCGGTTATTTGGATCCAGAGTACTTCAGGAGGCAGCAACTGACCGAGAAATCTGATGTCTACTCCTTTGGAGTGGTACTCTTCGAGGTCCTGTGTGCGAGGCCAGCACTGAATCCAACTCTTCCAAGGGAGCAGGTTAGTCTTGCAGACTGGGCCTTGAATTGCCAAAGGAGGGGAGCTCTCGGGGACATCATCGATCCCAATGTCAAAGGAAAGATCGGCCCTGAGTGCTTGAAGAAGTTTGCAGAGATTGCAGAAAAGTGCTTGTCTGACCAAGGAGTTGATAGGCCTTTTATGGGCGATGTGTTGTGGAATCTCGAGTTTGCTCTCCAGTTGCAGGAGAATTTTGAAACAGGGAAGCCGGTGACGGCTGAAACTCCTGGTAGCTTAGCGTCAGCTACCGGCGATGGTAACTCTGGTAGCCACGGCCCAACGGCAACTGGTGGTGGAAGCGAGGTGAGCGTGGACTTGGATGGCCAAAATGATAGCGTGGTGTTTTCCCAGCTCGTTAATCCAATGGGGCGATAAGAAAATCTCTAACTGCTGCATGGATGAATAGTTCTAACAACTATTAGTTGGTGAGGAACTGGCATTTTGCTTGGTGATTGCAAAGGGATTTACAATAAAACTGCTTAATGCTTCTTGGTTCTTTTAAGGGTATCCCTTGGTTTGGTTGGTTTATTATTCGTTATATTATTTTAATGAACTATTTTATGCATAAATTAGGCAGGCGCTTTAAACTGATAGCAATTTGTATCGAAGAGTTCAAGCAAATGCTCTTTCCCAGAAAATATTTGTCGGAAATTTATAATTTTATGTCATTTAGTCTTAAATTATTCGATATGTTCATGGTAATCATATCTAATAACGCCTGTCAGACTCATTATCCTCGTTCAGACAAGGATAAACTATTAGAGCATCCCCTATGAGCAGTGCAGCATTTCAGCTTTTATTGGAGTTTGAAGCTTCTTTTTTTTTTTTTTTTTTCCGTTAAAGGAAAACCAAAGGAAAATACAAGTTTGGTCTATTAAAATGAAAGATGACAGAAATGCAAGAGATAGAAGTAATGTTTCCTAGTAACCAGGCTGATTATTTTCATATTACAAAAAGAGAAGTATTTGTTAAAATTGTAATAATGTTTCTCTATCCAAATTCATAAAATCTGCAATTATACATTCTTGTAGCATGCCAGAAGAAATCGATGGCTTGTCATAAATTAGTGCATTAGGAGACGATGCAAGAGACAAGTAATATATTTTTATGATTTTGCCAAGGAAGCAAATTCATAGTTTAGAAAGATCATATCATGTTGTTTTTACTCTTTACTCCTAATATGTGCATAGTAGTTAGAATGATGGTATCATAATGTTGACAGAAGGAACTTTTGTTTCTCCTTTCCGGTTCAGGTTGTTTGTAGCATTTACAGCGTGCATTACACCATATTTGTTATTCTTTTTTTTTTTGTTTCTCCTTTCCGGTTCAGGTTGTTTGTAGCATTTACAGCGTGCATTACACTATATTTGTTATTCTTTTTTTTTTTTAAAAAAAAGAAATAATTGCTTATTCTACTTGCGGGTGAAGGAAAACACCCCCTGTCAGCCATTCTTTTATTTATGACCTACCAGAAATTTTACAGTAAGCATAATTAAATTCTTCTACTTTACTTTTATTTTCCTCTTTTTGAGAATTGAAACACTTGTTTACAGTTCCAGTATAATAACAGATTTTGTTTAATCATCCATGGTTTTATAGCTACCTTTTTATTATTATCTGAAGTAACCAAGTTCATAATTAAGTACTTCATGCATCGTGATATTGCACAATCCCTTTTTATCTGTAAGTAATTTACTGGATTCACCATAAACATTAAATGGTAATGTGAATTAGTAATCCTATATAGGAATGCTTGGCAAGGGATTTGTTATAGTAGTAAACAAGATCCATTCGGCCCTGACACGCATCCTCCTTGGAGGCTGGCGCGGCAACGTACTTCTCCACCTCGGCCCCAGCTCGGCCACATACTCTGCCACCTCGGCCAGGTACTTCTCTACCTCGGCCTCGTCTTGGTCCCACTACGGCCACGTGGCGGTTCAACTCAGCTCAGCTTGGCCCCACCTCGGCCAGGTGCTTCTCCACCTCGGCCTCACTTCGGCCATGAGAAGTCCAACTTCGGTAGTTCAGTTCAGCTTGGCAGCTCTGCCCGTGCCGGTCCAGCTCGGCAAGCCCGCGCGAAGCTCTTTCGACCATGAGCTCCGCCCGTGGCAGCCCGGATCCAGCTCGTCTCGGCCCCACCTCGACCCTAGCTCGACCACATACTCCGCCGCCTCGGTCAGGTACTTCACCTTCGCCGTTCACCTCGGCACCTCAGCCCGTGCCGGTCTAGCTCGGCAAGCCCACGCAGAGCTTTTCCGACCATGAGCTCCGCCCGTGGCAGCCTGGATCCAGCTCGGCTCGGCCCCACTTCGGCGATGAACCTCTGTACCTCGGCCCCAGCTCGGCCACATACTCTGCCACCTCGGCCAGGTACTTCTCCACCTCGGCCTCATCTCGGCCGTTCACCTCGGCACCTCAGCCCATGCCAGTCCAGCTCAGCAAGCCCGCGCGAAGCTCTTCTGCCCGTGAGCTCCGCCCGTGGCAGCCTGGATCCAGTTTAGCTCGGTACGTCGGCGCATGCTCCAGTTCGGCACGAGGCAACAAGTCCGGCACAACCCCGGCTCAACCCGCTCCGGTGCCCAGTCCGCCCACGGGAGGCCTCCTCCTGCTCCGATGCCCAGTCCACCCACGGGAGGCCTGGACCTCGCCTTCGCCCGCTCCGGCATCCGGTTGCACACAGGGGTCCGCCTCGCCTCCGTGCCAGACGCCCGGTCCACTCCAGCTCCGCCCTGTGTCCGCCCACGGGCAACCCAATGCTGCGCTCTAGTAGGTTCCGCGCGCAAAGAGATGCCGTGCCTCGATCTGCGCGCGGGGCCTCTAATCGGTCCATGCGCGCAGGGACTTTGCATGCCTCGCGCCGCGCACCTCGAATCATGCATTGGAGGGCCTTCACCTACATCGTCTCGATCTGCATGCCACATGCCATCTAACGTCTTTTCAGGTATGCTCCTCAATGTGCAGGTACGATGGCGGTACAATACATAAGATCACTGTCCCTAGAGTACCTCCTACAAGGAGGGCTATATCAAAGCCCCGAGGACACAGTTTACATTAATTAGGAAGGCGTACCCCATCCAAGGCACTGTACCCCTTCACCAACCTCTTGAACTGCCTGGAAGGAGAAGGTTGACCAACCTATCTAAGCCTCCCAGGCCTGCAGAAGCCTCACAGGCCTATGCCAAGAAGAACGTGCCTCCCTGAACACCAAGAGCCGCTCGTCTACATAAGAGCAAGAGGAAGAGGTGAGGGGGGGTAAGAGACAACACACTCTCTTCATTCTTACATTATCGTCCATTTTCTATCACCCTCTGGCAGCAGAGAGTCTCCCAAGCTCTCCGCCTCAGAGGTCTCTTATTTTCTTCGATCATCCCACTGACTTGATCGTCGGAGTGTCTTTGCCAGAATCCCCGGTGCAGGTCTCCCCTATTTTGCAGGTATCGTCCAATGGAGGGACAATACGGAAGAAGATTACTCCTTATTGGAGAGGCCCACAGGAGGACCACCACAGTACCAAGCTCCTTTCATCCCGACTACGTCTATGTTCCCCTTGATCGTCTCCGACCGACGAGCCCGGTGATGCTGGCGGAGAGTCTACTCACCTAGGCCACATAAGAGCTACTGACCACGGCGATCTAAGTGGCAACAGGATTCATAAAGTCAATCCCAGTTTTCTTCTAATTAATCTCTGAACATCATTACTATCCTATCAAATTTTACAATGTTAGCAGCTAGGTTACTTAAAAATCATCAGAAACAGTACTCTCACTCTCTGAAACTATAACTGACCTCTTAGTGCAGGTGGGGGGCCACTGCAAAGCAACTTTTGATATATGAAACAGGATTGAAGCCTTTTTTTTTTTTTTTTCAAACACCTGTTTGACACATTGGGAGATGAATATCTTCATGTAGAAAACAAAAATGAGATAACAATAGGTCATATGTTACACTAATACATCACACTAGAAGATTTATTATGGCTGATGAAGAACTAAGAATGCACAAAATAAAAGTACCAGAAGTTTAAATCTCAAAATAAGATGTCATTCTTGCTTTTCCATTTCCATAGGCAAATAAGTTGTCTATTGGTTTTTTGTTTTTTTCATTTTTTTTTTCATTTGTTTCTGAGATTTGGATCTCCTGAACTTCTATGTTAAGGATCTGTTGCCTTCTATCTCCTCCACATAAAATAAAACATAAATAATTAGATAAAGAGGATTCTTAATATGTTCTTTCTTGCAGTGTAATATCAGTTTTCACTGAACGAGTTGTCTATTTTCTTTTCAAGAATTGTCTCCCTTTACCCTCCCTTTAGCCAATGAAATTTTGCCCTGTAATCCTGAATGTTTAGGTCTCCCCATCCATTTCATAAAATAGATTATAGTGATAACATTGCATCTTAAATAGCTCCTTTCCATGAAATAAGATAGTGATTAGATGTTCGAATAAATTGAATATAGAGAGGATGATAAAGGTTCATCCACCTCATCAATCTTAATCCTAGTATTAGACAAATGACATATAATTCAATATAATTTAATGAACCATGGAGATTATGTCCACTTGCCCTTAAGCTAACAGATGTAGCTTTTAGTCTATATAATTAAGTGGTCTGCATCATTCTTTTATAAGCAGTTTTAATCACCAATTCAACAGACGGGCAGCTACAATTGGATCCATATCTAATTTTAAATTTGTAGATTTTGACATATTGGACATTATTTGAAGAAAAAAGAAAAGAGGCCTTATGTACTTGAATAATTGACTACTCTGGGTACTCTTCTGCTTCAGAATATAATATATCTTCACCATCATTATAACACAATGTTGAGGTTCCCCAAACTATGGATGAAGGACATGCAAACTACCTTTTGAATGTGAGAAGTAATGAAAAATAAATCTGGTGAAAATTATAATTCAATGAATTTTTTTTTTTAAAAAAAAGTAAGATCATAATAATTGAGAAGCATTTACCCTGTCATTGCCAAGCAGTCAAAAGATCTAACAAATGAAGCATTTATACTTGATAATTATTTACAGAAGTGATCTGCATCATTCTTTTAAAATCCATTTATTCATCAATCCAAAGGATTATCAGATACAATTGGATCCGTATCTAATTTTAATTTGTAGATTTTGAGATGTTGGAATTTATTTGAAGAAAAAGGAAAGTGGTCTTGTTATTAAAGAAAATGAAATTCAAAAAACAATTCGCAGATAATGGTGTTGCCCAGGTTCGAACTGGGGACCTTCAGTGTGTAAGACTGACGTGATAACCAACTACACCACAGCACCAGATATTCAAAACAACGTGAAGATAATGATGTTGTGCAGGTTCGAACTGGGGACCTTGTGCAAGGCTGACGTGATAACCAACTACACCGCAGCACCACCTGTTCTAAGGTTCCTGAATAATATCTAAGAATATATTAATCTGTCGGTAAACATACTCATCAAATTGCCTAGGGATTAGGACTGATATCTCAATCACCTATTACTTATGTTCAGAAAAGTTAAGAACCGACCATGAGAATCTATGGAGGAAATTGATCTCTCTAGTACGGTCACAACGGTCCAATTAGCAAGTTTTAGAAAGGATTAGATGTACACGGCCTTGCCTTGAGAGCTGGAGGATGTTTTCATGTCTCAAACCTACACTCATAATTTATTCAAAAGTTGCTATTCTTCCATTCGTTTCTTTGAGCGGATGTAACTTCCCTATTGTGGGTCATGTGACATGTCACGTGGTTTCTCTTCATGCCTCACTCCCAGCTTCTGTTTAATTGACTTCTCCGCGAAATTAATTTTTGAGAAGAAGTCTGGAGAGATTAATCAAGTAATCTTATGTAACTGCACAACAAAAGCCAGCTTAAAGTAATGGTCATCCATTAATGGAAGCTTTCCTTTTAAACAATTCTTATTGAAGCTTATTTTTCTTAGGCCTAGATATCAGCACTGACTGCCTTTAATTTCCATTCCAAATTCGAGATCTGACTCACCAATGGAGCTTATAGCCTAGTGCCCGCAGGATTTCTCAATTGGTAGAAAATGGTCACGGCTAGAATTTAAGAAGAGTAAGAAGCAAGCAGCAGTTATAAAACCTTGATAAGCCTCAAACCAATAGAAAATGAGAATAACCTGGTTTCATTCCCTTGATCATATCTTTAATGATAGTTCAAAATAATGTTTCTGTTACTTCATAATACCATGTAAGATGAATTTCAACATGCTAAAATTTTGATCAAGCAAATAACAAAAAAGCAATCCTGCTTATTTAAGATAACAATTCAGTCTTTTTTTCTTTCTTTTTTTTTTTGTTTCTTCCAAAATTTAATCCTGCTTTTCCAACTTTCTAGGCAAGTTACTGATTGTTATTGGTGAACAAAAATTTTTGAAGACAATATATGTAGAGATTCTGGAGTAACCCTCAAGTGATTGGTTGTAAATATTACCATGAGAGAGAAACAACCATTCTAAAAAGGAAAAAGCTGAGAGGGAAATGCTTTTTTTTAAAAAAAATTCTTCATTGATGCTCATCATTCTAACCTGATTTGTGGACTGACCGGACATACCCCGATGTAATTCCATAATCTTGTACTTTCAGACTTTCTTGATTGTTTTCATATTAGATCCCTAAACTAAATACGCTGGTTTACAAAAAAAAAAAAAAAAACTTCATTGATGCTTTTTTTTTTTTTTTTGAGAAAATTAACTGATCCCAAGTTACAAAGTGCGTCTAGAAAACCCAAAAATCCTGAACCTGCTACCCTGCTTCGATCAATTTCTTGTGTAGACAAGCAGCAAAACTGCAGCTGCGATCGCCAATGCTTCTTTATCACATCTGAAAGAAACCACCCAAACCCAAATAGCAATCCACCCTCACCAACTTCTCTTCAGGCACTTAAAAATACCAACATAAACTGAATCAATTCACAGAATAACCATCACTTGGAATATTACCTCAAAAGACCCACCACTTTTGTAGCAGGAAGGAGAGTAATAACTGCAGCTAGTAGTAGCACTCACATATAAAAGCTTAAAACCATCAATCAGGTAAAGCTTATTACATTGGCCATCAGAAAATGGCTGCAAACAAACTGGCCAAACACCGGCCGATTGCTTGCAAGCAAACCGCATCAAAATCAATATTTATATCTAAGATTAACAATAAAACACTAAGGATGCCCTGCCATATAGGAACAAGGGCAAAGGAACAAAACCAACCGTAACAACAAATCCCAAAGCTAAACAACTCAGACACTTCAATTCTTATTTTCAATATTAGCATTTACAACACAAAGTCAATTCGAAAGGACTAAAGAGTTTTGTGGTTCAGTTCTAAGATCCACTGCCTCCTCCCCCAGGTCCTCCTAGAGTCAGGACAACACCTTGTAGATCGCTGTTAAGCTTTGCCAGTTGGGCTTTGGCAACTTTGTCTCGGTGAGCCTGCAGCCCATGATGCCTACACTCGGGCAGCACAAAGGTCGTTGGTTGTGGATGCGGCCTCATATGGATAGGAATGGTATGAGTGGCAGCAGCAGAACAATGCTGTGAAACAGCAGTGGAGCTTGGAAGACACTGAGAATGCGTTGCAGGCCTTGAAGCTGTAACACCCGATCCCTGATCATCGCAGTTCCACAAGCAACAGATATTATGATCGGTGCTACCTTAGTTCTTTTTTAAAATTTAGTTGGCAGGGAGAATATATCTTACTGGAGCAAACAAGACACCTCGGAGAATCTGGCCATTAACATAAGCAGTCATGAGGTACCCAGAGTCAAATGCTCCATCCACCATGCCACGAACCTCAGCTCCAATCTGTAAATAAACAAATGAGAATTGCCACACATATAGATACATAAATAGAGGTTTTGTCGAAGAGGATGAATTGTTGCAACAATAGCCTACCAATGGAAGAGAAGCAGGCCTTGGCTGTGGCTTTTGATCTACAGCTAGAAATTGAACTTCTTGCCTTGCTTCAGGAACAGCATGTAGAAATTGTGTTGTCTTTGGCTGTCTCGGGGATTCTCCACCCGAGATATGTCCATCCAGAATGGTCCTTTGAACACCATTTGACGTCTCCCTCTTCTCCCTCTGATGATGTAGCTTGAAGTGAACAAATTGTTGAGAGGCCAAGATGGAGTCATTGGCAGAAGTCGACAATTTCTTGACAGTATTTTGCTCTTGATCAGATAGTGAAGGAGATGAATGCTGAGAAAGTGATAGAGAATGTTCTTCCTGTTCTGATTCAATCTCCCACACTCTAGCATCTCCGGTTTTCCTCCTTTTTGCTTTCATATTATCTGAGGTGAAAAACAAATCTTGGGTATGAAACTCTGCACTTGGACAATATACTCACTACGATATAAAACAAGGCTTACCCAAACCACGAAAAAGAGAGTTCCTTGGTTCTGCTTGCACTTCACAAGATCGCTGACAAAGTTCTCCACTTTTCAGAACCACATTTTTCTGTAGTACAATTAAAAACAATAGCTAAGTTTGGAAGTTAAATGAATGAACAGAGTAACTTCATGTTATTTGAGGTTTTATACTTGAAAATCTAATTGTCACTTACCAAATTATCCGTTCCTCTAAAAAATTTCCGTTTTTCTTGATTCCAGTGGTTACCAAAAATTTTGCACATGGAAATGTTGTATCGACCATTAGGGTGCTCAGACCCTAACTGCAAAATGAGTAACTCGTTGAGTGGGCGTTCATCCTCCCCGCAACTGTTATGCAAAGCAATAATTATATGAAGCATCGACACATCAAGAGCATATTGACCTCTTCAAACTATAATGTATAGGTATTGCATCTAGAGACTTACCCTCCATATATAGCAATGTCAGTGCCTGTGACTACAGCAGTATGAGAAAATCGCCCTTGTGGTTGTTGGCCACGAATGTCAAGTTGTGCCCATAAACAAGTGCCCAAGTCGAGAACCCAAACATCACTATAATATTGTTTGTCACCTACTCCACCTATAATGTAAACCTACATTACAAGGGGAAAAATCAATGAGCTTTTTCTCACAAAAACCACCAAACAAAACTTGCTGGCTTCCAATAATTCACTGGATACTAGCCTTAGTCCCAATATTGACTCCTGCATGGCCTGCTCGGACTCCAGGCGAAGATCCTTGTACTGCCAACTGCAACAAAATATAATTATCATGAGATTCTAGAGCGAATTCACTTGTTCTGGCCCTATTTTTAGCAGAATAATCCTAAAACAGAGAGCATGACCGGTTCCATATCCAAGTAAGCTTTTTGCCTCTTGGCCGGCTAGAAATGTTCCTTACTAAGCTTACTTTTACAATGCAACCATGGAGCCTTCCCCTGTGACTCTTTAGGCTATCTGCTGGAGGATAGGACAGCAATGCAGGCAGAAAGAAGGCACTTAGATATGATAATATGAATCAGCGAAGACATCACATGAATCTCTAGAGAAACATAGTCTCGCTATGATCGTCAAACAGAATGAAGACTCGGTAATTTCTTGACCAGATAGAATGAAATAATAGTGATATTTTAGGTGCCTTTTTTTTTTTGAAGAGTAGTGCAACAACCTCAGCTGTGATTGCCCTGCAGATAGAGTAGCTATATGCAATTGCAGATGATCGAGTTCGAATCATGCAGCAGACTATGAATCTTCTAAAAAAGCTTATACTGCTTTACATGAACTTGACAAGAGAATGCTGAATCTAAAATACCAATATAAATAACTCAAATACCAAATCCAGTACCACCCTAGAAATACGAAAATTCAATAATTATACACACATAGAAGGATTCAGCTTCTGTCAAGCTAGCATTGAATGAATTTGGATACTGGTGAATGAATTTATATTATGAGATTATACAAATGGTAATTAATATTCAGAGGTTTACTTTGGTTATCCTTTTAATGATAACTTCAACATATCACTTTCCTCACTCCATCCTTCCCACTCACACTCTTAATATTGAGATACATCCTAAACTTGGCAATTGTTGATGTTACTAATCAAACAATATACTGCTAGGCAAAGAAACTCGCATAACAAATTATGAGCTAATAAAGAGATAATTGCAATCCACATGATGTACCAGTGACAGGTGTTTTTATTTGCAATTGTTTCAGCTATTCATCGAATGGATCACATTCCTTCAACTGATGCCTTAATATGGAGGGAAGAAACATAAA
Source organism: Areca catechu (assembly GCA_021397845.1). Lineage (NCBI taxonomy): Eukaryota > Viridiplantae > Streptophyta > Magnoliopsida > Arecales > Arecaceae > Areca > Areca catechu. The sequence goes on along the minus strand of CM038050.1, from coordinate 20,996,205 downwards.
TAAGGTAGAAAGGATGTTGATAATGTTAAGATGGGAAAAAGATTAATAACCCTTACCCTTGACCAAGTCATTGTGTCCATATCAAATACATCAACTTCCCCATGATAACGATCACCACAGTCACCACCATAGATAAGAAGCTTATTGCCAACTGCAACTGCAGTTTGGCTATCTCTTGGTGCAGGGCTATCACCTTTCACTTCCGGAGAAGTCCATGTCATGCTCTTCAAGTCTAGCATATGAACATCATTCAAGTAATTTGCTTCCCCTTCTCCGCTTCCCCCAAATATAACTAGTTTATCTTCGCCTACCACTGTGGCAGTGTGGCTTTCGCGTGGTGAAGGTGGGGTGCCTTTGCAATTGGGTTTGCTCCATTCCTTTGTCCGCAAGTCTAATATATGAAGATCGTTCACCTTCCTCGAACCATTTGTACCTCCTAATACCACCATCTTGTGACCTACGAGTGCCGTGCTGTGGCTGTCTCGGTTTCCAGGTTTTTGACCTGTTGTGACTATGGAGCTCCAGACCATGGTATCTAGATCAAGCGTGAGGACATCACTAAAATGTAATCCACCACAACAGCCCTGCAGGAAGAAGAGATAAAAAGTGTTCATATATGTACAGAATACAAACTTAATTATAATAGCCTGTATATCTCTGATAATAGATATATGAAGATGTATAGAGAAGCCATTATTCATTAAAAAAAGTTACAAGAACAAAGGTATCGCACTCCCTCTCACCATTGGTTGTTATCTCTCTCTCCCCCTCCCTGACTTTGTGTGCCAACCCTGATGTAAAACCTAGAAAGACCTCTGCTTCCACCTCTTCCATCACCCTTTTTTCCATACTTAAGAGAAAAAGAAAAAATCACAAATTTCTTCTCTACCTAGGACTTCTTAACTGTCTTAGCTCAATGTACTAGTTACTTTAGTAACAAAAAACACTGTTCTTTAAAAAAGAAAGAAAGAAAGAAAACAGGGCTTCCAGCTACAAGCATGATAGACATCCAGCAAGACCTATTCACCAACCGGTTTTCATTAAACTTGAACTCTAGCTACTTTTTACAAGCGAGCAAATGATCTAAATTTGAGAGACTAGACTGATTTTTACTGAGATTATGTATCAGAATGCACTTGAACCTAATAGATCTCGCTGGTCGGTATGGAAATTGAACAGATGACGACGAAAAGGAATACAAAAGTAATAGAACAAATAATGCTTTCTGCTAACTTAAATTAGTTTTCTTATAAGAGCAAATACAGGACATCATTTTACCGAAAGAACATAGAAAAGATATATATTAAAACAGATCTAGAAGAAATAACAGGGAAATAAACTCAACTCAACACAACTCAAAATATTGTTTCTAACAAATGTCCAAAGTTATTGTCTAACCAGAAAGTTCTTGCTGGTAGTTATATGATAATAAAAGGAATGATGGAACCGGGGGGGAAAACAAAGTTCAAAAAAAAAAATACGAAACCTGTAGAAATCTCATCTCTTCTTTCAAGCGTAAAATACAAAAGCACCAGGCTAAGAGCCAAAAAGGTGGTCTACCTCGAACAACTTAAAAAATTAAGTATATTAAGCTCAACTTTCATACATACAGTGCAGCATATATGACTAAAGCGGCACAAGCTCCAAGAACTAACACCATAAAAATAGTTAGCGAGACAAAGTTTAATAAAAGAGTGGGATGCAAAGCATCCCCGGCTTACCTTGCTAAATTAAGTACATTAAACTCAATCAACAGACATAAAAATTAAGCACCAAAATAAAACTACAAAAAAGCAAAAAACTTCACAAATAACAATATAAAGGTAAGGAGCAAGACAAAGTTAAATCAACACCTGTAGCAGGGGAAGCATAGCCTGATGAAGTTGCCAGTAACTATTCTAAATATTCAAAGTATAAGCAAAGTAAAAGCTGAAACTTTTGATGATCATGAATTATTCTTTACTTAAAATACAAAGGACAACATGTGGAAGCTAATAGAAAGGACCTCGATCTAGCAAGAAATACCATATCAAGGGGAACAGGCAGCAACTAAGATGTTCATTTCATGCTTACCCCAAAAACATAAACAACCCCCTCAAAGAAGCAGGCTGAGTGCCCCCATCTCTCAGGAGGGTTGAAGCCCACCACCTTTGGGTAGAGCCACATCGCCTTCCTCCTCTTCATCACGTTCATACCCAGCGATCCCATCTCCTCCTCGATCGAACACTACCAACAACGAAGAAGAAAGCACGCTAACCCTCCTAACAGCAGTTCTCGACACCTTGTTGTTGTTGATAAGATTGGTAGGGGAGAGAGAGAGAGAGAGAGAGAGAGAGAGAGAGAGAGAGAGAGAGGAAGTGTCAAGAGGACATGAGCAAGGCCAGTGAGATATAAGATATCAGTGTCTGATGGACAAGAAAAGATGGGTGCTTTCATGTCCTAACTACTGTGTCAACCAACAAGACACAGATGGTGGTGTGAAAACATCACAAAGGAAATAAGAAAGAGAAAAGACCCGAGAAACTACCTTTTGAAAGATAACAGATAGGCCGGAGGGGTAGAAGGGTAAGCCCAGGTAGGCCTTTGAGGAATGTTTATAGCTAATGCAGTGATAATAATATCATGGGAGAGTGACCATTACCGCAGATAACATGGAGCATAGACATGGTAGCCAGAGGGGAAGTGTGGAGAGATGGAAAGGGAAGCGTGGGGTTGTGTGTGCATGGGAATGTGTGAGGTGTCTCAAAACCTCTCAATGTCTCGCTCTTTGGTTTATGTATCTCAATCCCTTTCCCTTCGTTTAAACCTGTCTAACTGAAAATGATGGGAGGTGGAGCATTGGACCGTGTGAAGTGATGGGAAGTGTGTTTTGGGGTTTGGTGGTTTGGGTTTTCAATATAGAGAGAGAGAGAGAGAGAGAGAGAGAGAGAGAGGAAATCGGTTCCTTTCATGCTTCCTTTCCTTGCTCCCATTTATTCTAGGAACTTGTTAACGAACTTCTCTGCTTGTTTAGATGCACCTTCCTTGTTTCTGTATCAGTGAAAAATGAGCACTAGCTGTAAGGAAGGGGAGTGTATGTAGAGGGTCCTCCACTTGGATCTAGCCTTTGTGTCATTGGGATTGATGAGTTGGGGAGGGCGGTTTCCCTCTCTCTCTCTCTCTCTCTCTCTCTCTCTCTCTCTCACACATTTGTCTTAGGGAGGGATTTCATTATTGATATGGATCTAGGGATATCCCTTCTCGAGATGACCAAAGGAGACTTAACTGGGCATGGTTGCTTCCCAGCTTGGGTTTAGATTTGGGGCTTTGGAAACGGAGAAGCTGCTGCCTCCTTTCTTTCTCGAGAGAGGATCTTGTGCAGGGTCACGCAAATTCTCGTACTCATAGTCTCGATTTTACCGAGTGGATTTCTGAGGCTCTTCTTGCATTGGGGAGGAGAGGACCGGATCGGATTCGGGCCCAAGCGGAAAATATGTACGAGCGAAACTAGCGACACGTGGGCTCCCAAATTAGTGGGACCGCCATTGAGGCTGCAAATAGGACCAGCATGCAAGGTGAATTCTATCTATACTTTGCTTGGCTCAAAAGTCATGACGAAGGAAATTATGATAGGGATGGGACAAGATTTTTCATGTTCCTTCCACTATCTATCTAGGATTCATGTTACGATTAATTCAGTAGGCACAAGCCTTCTTGATTTTATGATCCTTATCATCTTAACCAAGGACCGATTTAAATGGAGCATTTAAGATTCCTCCTTAAATATTGAAAAGCTTACAAATCTTTAATTAATCCATTCATTAAAAATATGGATTATAATGACTTATATAAGTTAAACTTGTCTATATTATATGATAGGTTGAACATGATAAAGAACATATAAGTTAAACCTGAAACCAACCATCTCTAATGAATTATATATCACACAAGTATCCTAAGTTCAATCATTCCTGCCAGGCTACGAAACCGGTCTCTTATTTCATGGTCTAGATTAGATGGAAAACTAAAGCCTAAAGGGGACAATCCAAAAGGCGAAACCTGGATCCCACCCATATATCTGGTTAGTTCAGACAATTCCAACTCCAAACACATCAAACCTACTCCCCTCCTTCCTTTTTGATGGATTAAGACCTAAAATGACAATGTGTAACACCTAAAATTATTTGAGCTAGACAAGGACCGGCATCGATCATAGAGTTTGCATATATCCCATCTTCCCATCATATCACAATCATCTACCAGACCTTCTTTCCTAGTGAGATCGACATGTCCATAAGCAGTACCCAACACATGCTATCAATCACCAAACACATCATGAGCCAAAATCCTGGCATGCAAGCAACGGCCAAATTCACCATTTCAGCGGGATAAAATTAGGAGGCGGAACAACCCAACCTCCTCACGTGAGTCTCACGCGATTGGGAACTGGTCTTGAGTAAACGGTAGGACCCGAACAAAGCGGCTTTCCCCTTGGATAGAGAGAGAGAGAGAGAGAGATAAAGAAGGCAGTCTCGTGAGGAGCACGGAATCTAATGGCGGTACGTCGTGGCTACGCTGCCGAGCCGAGCGAGAGCGAGGGTCGAGAGGCGTTGGGGGGGGGAGAGCGGAAGCTGCGGCACCGTAAGTCACGGGGAGACGTATCCCGTCTCGCTATCGCGACGATCGAGTGGATGTTTGGACTCTGGATAATGGCGGTGGCACATCGATTTCCGCGATTACATCGTAACTTGGAAAGCTCCAAGACACCTGATTGCTCTCGATGCAAATCGCAACAGCATATACGATACAACCACCACCCCCTCCTCTCCTTCTCTCTTTCTTTCTTTCTTTTTTTTTTTTCCTTTTTTTTTTTTTTCCACCCTCGTGGGACTCCCTTCCTCGCATCGGCAATCCTATTTAAACGAACGGGCTCAAAATCTCAGTGTTTTAAACCAGTACATTCACTTAAAAAAAATTAAATTATAGGCCCATTAGATCTACCTTTATAAACATTCAAAATTATCTTTTGAGTGGGCATAATTGTTTTTAATAGAATTCGAACTAATTCTTTTAAAAAATAATTTTGAATGCTTATAAATATAGATCTAGTGCAGTTTATAATCTAATATTTTAGTGATTATATACTGATATAATATATTTTACATTTAACCAGCTAAGCATGTATTTATTATGATATATATATATATCTTTTGGAATATTTCTGATGGCGACGAGACCTTGCGGTGCAAGTGAGTGCTTAAAGAAAGGCGTCCAAGTGAAATAGAAAACAAAAAGAAGACAAAGCCAACTTTTTTCTGACCCATAAAGATCATTACGATTCCTTGGGTGGTCAAGAGTTGCGTCCCGAATCATGTGCGCTTTTAAGTAAAAGTTACTTCTAGTTGCTTTGATTTCTCTTTAGGTTTGCTCATGTAGCTCCAAGCTAGTTTATTATTCAAAAATTTTAGATAGTCGTCTTGCTTGAATGTCAGTGCTTTGAATTTTAACACATGCACATCTTTCTTACATGTTGATGATTTATTATTTAGAAGTATGTGAATTTTTTTTTTTTTGATAGATTTTTTTTGGTAAAAAAGAATTTTTTTAAAAAAGATTCTAATGTTATCGGACGATATAGCAACCGAAAGAAAGCTTTAATTCAACTGCTCGATTCTCATTAAGACTGCAAATGGATCGGGTTGACCCATGACCCGACTTGATCTAACCCGCTTAGACATGATCCAATCTATTTTTAAGGATCCATCGGGTTCTAATTGAACATATTCTTCTTCTGGGTCATATATCGGTTTACTGAGTTTGGACCCAATCTAACCCAACTTGATACAAACTTGGTAATACCAATATGATCCAAACTTATTTGGACTTGTAGGTTATAATTTAAGACTTGTATAGATCATACTTTTAATATAAAGATAAAGATATAATAATTTTTATATCTTAATTTATTTTTAGAGCATTGTTTCTTATATATTTTATATAGTTAATAATAATTGGCTATATGATACTTAAAACATAGTTACCTATATTTGATTTGGACTTGATCCAGACCTGAATTTTTTAGATTGTAACTTAGTTATATATGAACTCGATCCAACCTGAATAACCGATTCGATTACAGGTTTTGATCATGAACCCAACATGAACTGACCTGATCTTTTATTGAGTTGGGTTAGATCCAATCAAAAAAATGGATTGGATCAAAATCACTCATGATTCGGTTCGACCGATCCATTTTACCCTTAGTTCTCATGAGTTCATTACACCTTTTTTTTAAGTCTTTTGAGTAAACCTTTTTTCTTTGCTTTTTAACACGATATTTGTTGGTCTCAAGAAGGAACGCTTGATTTGTCATGGATGCATGATACCAATTAATGTTATTAAACCCGGCCCGGACATTGACTCGGACAAGATACTGGGTCACCAGTTCAACCGCCAGGTCAATGGTTGAACCGACGGGTCAATATAGAACAAAAAAATTAACATTCATTAACTTTTTTATGTTCAGTAATGCAATAATGATCTTGATAATATATATTTCAATATTATAAACATCAAAATATCAATAAAACACAACTATAATCCCATAATATAAACAATTAAACTAAAACATTCATGAATATAAAGATTTAATTGCATAAAGTCATAAACTAATAATAACAAATAAATTAAACTTTAAAATATAATATTATATATCTGCTAGCAAAATAAAAAGTTTTAATAAATAACTATTTTATGTCCATGTCCAACAACCAAATCAATATCTATTAAAAACTTTGAAGTGACAAACAAGTAGACAATATAAAGATTCAAGCTCATAGACTAAAATTTATGTCAATATTTGGAAAAATACCTTCTTGAGTAGCAATATTCTCATCTCTTCCATCTTTCCTTACATTGAAATCATTTCCATCATTTTCACCATCATCATCCTCTAAATCTTCAAAGTTCAATATATTGCAAAGTTAAAAAGATAAATCACATCTCTTGAAATTGTAAAAATATTTTATTCATAAACTATATAACAAAATTTTCTCACCTTCATTATCATTTTCTTGAATAGAACATGATGCCAATTCACGATGAAAAGTTTCCAATTTCTTATTAGTTAACTCTGATGGTTCATCAACTAATACCCATGCATAATTGTCACCAAATAATTCAAAGTCAATAGGATCACAGTCCGACCCTTGAAATAAAACATGCATTTAATATTTATTAGTTTTAAAATTATAAAATAGCATGTAAATAAAAATAATGTATATCATTTATAATAAAATTACCTTTGTTGTAGTCTTAAATTGTAGTGCACAAATACTGGATCATTAGGCCTTTGATGCTATAACCTATTTCTCTTTTTAAATGAATATGTTCAAAAATACTCCAATTTCTCTCACACCCAGATGCACTACAAGTTTGGCTTAAGACACGAATAGCCACCTTTTGTAAATTAGGTGCACAACTTCCATAGGTAACCCACCATTCATCTGAATATAAAATATTGTATTTGTTAAAATAGAATGCAATTAAATAAAGTCAATAAACTTTATATAAATGAAACAATGAAAGCATAAAAATAAAACTAATAAAAAAGCTTACCTGGAGCCAAGCGATTTCGATCATTTATAGTTGATGAACGTCCAAAGTCATACTCTACATTTCTAAATAATCTCATCTCATCCGTTAATTTTCCTTGCAAAGTTGGATTACCAAATGAATACCTCTCTATAACATCTAAAAGTCCAGAAATACTGCGAGGATATTTTTCCATAAGCTCTTAATCATATTGAAAACATGGATTTAATCAAAATCCAACTGCATGAAGATTTTGGTGTAATTGCAAATCCCACCGGGAATCAATTATCCTTAATAATGTTCCACTGCAGCCTTTTTCCTTCTAAATCTCTTGATCATTTCATTTCTAGCTTGATGCATAGCATAATATAAGTAACCCATTGAAGGTCTATCATCACTATCAACAATCTTCAAAACCCGAATTAAAAGCTTTGTTAGTTTAACAATGGTTGCACATTTATTCCAAAAAATGAAATTAAGTACATCATCAACGAACATTTTTCCTTTACTATCCTTAGTATAAGCTGAACTTGCCCACTCTCTAGAAGTTATTATTGCTCTTAATGCATCTTTGTGGCCTAATATGCTTTGTAAAGTAATAAAGTTTGTAGCAAAACGTATGCATGCTGGGCAAATTATCTCCTTTTCACTAGTAAATTTTCTCATCAAATACAAAGGATAACAATGGTTATAAATATATTTTGTAATACCTGCAGCATTGGCTACTATATCCTTGATCGAAGCTAATTTTCTAATATCTTGCATGATGAGATTAAGGCGATGAGCAGCACAAGGTGACCAAAACAATGTAGGAAAGTCTTGTTTTAATTTTTTATCAGCAGCAACATAATTTGCAGCATTATCAGTCACTATATGAACCGCATTTTCCTGACCAACAGATATGACAATTTTTTTGAATAACTTATATAATATATCAGCTATCTTCGAGGTATCTAAAGCATCCACATTCTTCAAAAATACAGTCCCTCGAGGATAATAAACAAAAAAATTAATCAAATTTCTTCTACACTGATTTGTCCACCTATCAGTCATAATTGTGCATCCGGTTCTCTTCCATGTGGCACGAAAACTTTCAACATACTTTTTTATCTCATCAACATTCTTGGTTAATAAATAACCACGAATAGAATGAAAATTTAGAGCTTTATAACCAGGGCCCATTCTAGCTATGGCATCTATCATGGATTGATAATACTTAGAGTTTATAGCATTAAATGGTACACATGCATCTATCATCCATTTTGCCACTGCAAGATTATACCTTTCAACTGCTTCTTTGTTTTGCAACAAGTTTTTATAATTATTGTTCTTGGCATGAAATAATTTCTAATTGTCATTAGTTGTTTTCCTTTTCCACTTGTATTTGTCACTTGACCTCAGCTACTTCCACCAACTATACTTCTTGCATTACTTGTACACTTGTTTGATGAAGTTGACATGGAATTTCTTGTTTGTCATTGTCATCATCTTTCCCTACTTGCCTATATACTTGCTCCTCATATTCTCTATGCCTTGTACTAAAGGGATTGTAATCTTCACCCATTTCCTTTGCACTTTTTTTCTTCTCACAACAGTTTGAATATTTTGTATCATTTGATGGCGAATATCCGTTGGTATCTTACGACATGGCTCTACTTCTCCTTTTATTCCTGCAAGATGTTGTTTGAAGCGATTGATCCCACCACCAGCAAATACCTTTGCACAATACAAGCATGCTAACTTTATCCTTTTACTATTACTACTAAGTTCAGGAGCTTCTCTATAATGATTCCATGCAGGATCATTTTTTTCTCTAACTCCAGTTGTTTGAGGAATTGAATCACCCATGGATGGTATATTTTCTTGATTGGCCATTTTCATAATTTATGAAATGACAAAATACAAAGTACAAGATGAAGGTACAAATAATTAAATAAAAAAATTTAGTGCAATAAAAATTACAAATAATCAAACATGGATCAATACTTCAATTATTATTTATTTATTATAAATTACTACAATAAAAAATTACAAACATGAAACATGAATCAATACTTTAATTATTATTTATTTATTATAAATTATTTTTTTATTCTTTTTTGATTTTTCCTATTTCAGTGTTTCTTATTAAATAAACTAATAAAGCTTAAATATTAAATTATTTTATTGGCTTCCACTTTCCATTTCTAGCTTTCTGCCAGATGTCTTTGATTTGAGTGATTTCTCTCTCCCTTTCTTTTCTAATAAATCAATCACTTCCCACTTCTGGTTCGGTTTCTAAGCTTCTGCAGTTCTTCCTTCCCCTTTTTGGCCATTCCCTTCCCCACTTCCCAGTACCCAGTTCCCTACCTAATCGGTTCCGATCTTCCCAGATCTGGGATCCCAGTTGCCTCCGCCCCTCCATCGGCAATCGGCACTTGGTAGTCGGGGTTCGTTTCAGGATTAGAAGCCCAAATAGCCAAACCCTAAGGTATGGTTCCAATTCCTCTGAACCTTTTTTTTGGTGTTTTGATCGAAGATGGAGGAAGGCTAGAAGGGGGCGAGAGGGAGGCCGGGAGGGAGTGGGGGAGGCCGGGAGGAGATGGGGACCATGGGATGAGGAGCCGAGCCTGCCGACGAGAAAAAAAACAATCTTACCTGAATGACGAACCGGAAGAATCGAGGAAGAAGAACGGTGAAGCCGTGGAGTTGCTGTTGCTGCCACCTGCCACCGCCATCAGCGTCATTCCCGCCGGCCACCACTTGATCATCGATCCGACTCCGAGAGGGAGAGGTAGCTGAAGGGGGATTAGGGCCAGGGGAAGCTAGAAGTGTAGAACAATGAGAGGAAACTCAGGAAAGGAAAGATCGAGACTTTGGGTTGGTTTGGACTTTGGATTCTTTGGGGGGGTTTTGATTTTCCGGTTACCTTCCCTTCACTAGTTTTCTTCGGGTTTGGTCCGAGTGCACCGGTCCACGGTTGAACCAAGATTGAATACAAAATTAAATATGTAATGGGCTGATGAATTTCAAAACCAAACTTAAACTATTTTTTTTGTGGGGGGGAGGGGGTGGTACAACTAAACCTAAACTTTTCACTGAGTTGGATGTAGTTCCAAATGTGGATGAAGATATGACACACAAATCCATTTATATGGTACTCAAACAACTTGCCTTATACAAATGGTTTGCAAGAAATAAAAAACACTAAACAATCTCTCAAGTCATGAAAAAATACAAAAGGCTATCATGCATCTTGACCTATTTTTAAATTAGATGAGTAGCTATAATATTTTATTGTCGTAGCAATATTCAACATTGATTTTAGAAAAATATAATTGATATATGGACTGATGTAAGGAATCTCGAGCATAATTTCAATTTTGAGACTTTTTGAATTTGTTTTATGATAAAACATAAAATCAACCTATCTATCATGGATGGATATGTTGCAAGTAATTTTAAATAGGTTTAAATTCTGGGTGGTTACAAGGGATCTAAATAAGATTGATTTTTGCTTCCAAATCATAATGTATCAATGCTCTCATGCTTATATAAACAGGGAATCCTAAAAGAGGAGATTGAAGAAAAAAATTTCATAGCTCAAAACTCTCATGATGAGAGGCTCGCAAGCCCTTATTCATCGTTATACTATTTTTTCTTGTATATCAGCACTTTATAACATGCCAAGCCAAGCTATCAAGTCTGAAATCGAGGTGAAACAACTAATCTAATAAGACCAAGGTGAAGACTGATCAAAATCAAATAGACCAAAATATGGCAATATTTTGTGTTTACTATTATTATTCCAAAGCCCATCCTAATTTAGATATCAGGGGGTTTTGTCGAAGCCAACCGGTGAACTTTTCTTTTCTTTTTATGTGCAAATCCATGACTCTCCAAGGTATATCGATGTTCCATCTTCCATCACCGTAGATCGAGCAAATTAATCAGCACCCTCCACGTGGCCATATCTTCAGTGAGATCCATTATTGCCAGGCAGGATTTGTGGCAATAGCTAATTGGTGCTATCCATGGTAATCAAGAATGTATCACACCTTCTTTCTTTATTGGATCTGAGTATCTTAGCAACAATCTTTCCTATATTTTTAGGTGTGCTCTTTCTATTTTTTGCCTCTATTTATCCTAAGTCGACTTCCTATAACTAGTTTTTGCAGCTATTTCTCTAACCCATCATTCCATACTTGTGATTATTGATATATTTGATTCCTCCTGATCTATTTTTACTGCTTTGGATGGATTCATTGTATCAACTGACTTCATTGGCATGCAAACTACAAAATTTCTCAAGCTTAATGACTTAAGATTGAAACCGAAGTGGGAATAGCAAAGCAATGGTAGCCAAACCAAAGTATCTCATAGGCCTCGAAGGGTTATGTGCACCTATACTGTGTAAATTGATTATTGTGTTCATTGCCATTTTGAATAGTTTCAAATGCATAAGTTCTAGCTTCCAGGGCTCACAACCTCTCTAAAACCTAAGCCCGGGATCTACTAGGCATAAAAGTAGTTTTAGTCATGTAGAAAAGTTCTAGCTTTAGCTCGACCAAGGCGACAACCATAAGACCAATAGAAAAAGTGATGCATCGGGTGAGTTCACCAAAGACCCCCAATCAAGATTTTCATGGGCTTGGCTAAAAATTCAAAGAGCTGAATCATGGATGAAAGTCTCCCAATGACCACCGATGGTGTCACAACCAAGAGCCATAGGTCAGAACAAGCATTCTAAGAAGCGCCTATTGCCCACAGCACGTTGGATAACTCTTCGGCCCACCTACCTTTGTATTCACCAACCTGGTTTTGAGCTCTTGTAAAATTATTTGATTCATCACTTCTACTTTTCCATTTAACTGTGAGTGTCTGGCAAATGCGAACTGGTATTGGATATAAAGCTTAGCACATAAGTTCCTGAATGTCCAATTATCGAACAGTCGACCATTGTCAGTGATAATGGTGCGAGAAAGTATGAATTGATAGATGATGGATTTTTTAAAAAAATATTAATCTTACTCTCGGTAATGTGTGCCAAGGATTCTACCTCCACTTATTTGGTGAAGTAATCAATGACGATAATTAGAAACTCCCATTGACCTATTGCTAGAAAAATGGATCGATCCCCACTAGATAAACGGCTAAGGAAAAAGAGCTGGATCAATTGACTTGCCAGTTGCTACTGGATGTTGATGTATCATTGACACCTATCGCACTTTCAAACAAGCTACATAGTATCTTCTTGCATGGTGAGCCAATAGTATCTTTGCCTTAAAAATTTATAGGCTAGGGACATGCCCTCTAGATGGTTCCCACATATGCCTTTATGGATCTCCCGAAGTATATAGTCGGTTTCAGTAGGTCTTAGGTACTTGAGTAATGGAATGAGAAGGATATTTTATAGAGCTGTCCATCTCGCATCATGAACCAAGAAGCTTTCCATTTCAATAGCTTCATTTTTGAGGGATTGTTGGGTAGGGTTCTTTCGATTAAGTACTTAACAAATAGATCCATCAACTCGACTCATGGGCGACCTGTTGGACTCCTTGATTTCACTGATGTTAGGAGCTTTCAGGTACTTAATGTAAGTCCACTCGAGAGAATTATCAGTTAAGATTGTGACCCAAGAAAGTATATCTGCCGAGCATTCTCGAACTGGAGGATATGAGAAATACTGAAATATTCAAGTGCCGACGTGAAGGTCTGCACCCTGTCAAGGTACTTGGCCATCGTCGGGTCCCGAGCCTCCTACTCACTATGACTTGGCAACCACAAGCTAGGAGTTAGTGAAAACCCTTATGCACTTTACCCTTACTTCTTTAGCTAGCTTCAATCCAAGTAGCAAGGCTTCATACTTGGACTAGTTGTTAGTCACCTTGAATGAGAAGCATATATAAGGTATACTTAGCAACCATTCCCTCCAAGTTTGTTTGGATAACTACATCTCCGCTCTCTTGAGAGTTCGAATCCCCATCTATGTGAAGGATCCAGTGATCCCTGAGTCGAATTGCTCAGTAGATAGTTCTTCAAGCTTGTCGTCCGATCACATGCACTCGAGAAGGAAGTCGAATAGGACTTGAGCTTTCATGGATGGTCTTAGATGATAGGAGATGTCAAACTTGTTGAGTTTGACCATTCATTTGGCCATTCTTCCATAAGTGTCGGGCTGATGCAAGATGACCTTAAGTAATTAGGTACTAGCAAATAAGCTTGGAACTATGGTATGAAATGCTATATAGAGTTGATTAGTGTATAAATATTCTTCATAGATTTAGAGTATCTAGCATGTGCATCATGAAGCACTTAACTAGTATAATATTGATGGGCTTTTGGACTCCTTTGTCATCCATCCAAACAAGCATGGAGCTGACTATTGGGAGGAATCCTAGAGGTGTGGAGACCTAGAGATTAGCCATAAACATCCATCCAAACTAGTAGTAAGAGGATGGATCTAAAAGAGGCAGGGCGGCTAGGGTTGGAGAACTTCAAACCTTGGGTGCTAGGTTTTTGATAGCACCTCCTTCCTCTTGGAATTTGGATGATGCGGCACCCTTTTAGAAGATCTGGATATCCACCAGCAAGGAGCAACAATGGGGCTTGGAGATCTCCCTTTAGACGGCCAAGGAGATGGGAGCAAGAGCTTTGGTGGCTAGGAGATGGGAGGCACAAGAAACCCTAGCACCTCCCCTTTATTCTTTCCTATTTTGGGCAAGATGGCAAGAGACCCTAGGTTACTTGCCACCTCGTGACATGAAACACTAGAAAGAGCAGAGAGAAAGACTTCAATATGATTCATTCATCATTTGACCTAATTACAAAAATATATATCCTTATACATTAGATCAAACCTTAATCTAAGTCTTACATGCTCACATCCCCATGGATCTAAACCTAGTCCAAACCTGAGTTAGCCCCTTTGAGATTCAAATCTCCTAAATCTCGAGCCCTCAAGGCCCCAAATCCTAGGCCTTAAGATCATGGAGGGTTGAACCTCCATTCTGAGACCAAACCAATCCTAACTCTAGGACCCAAACTAGTCCTAGAATTCTGGAGTCATCGTCATGACTCCTCTCCTAGCCTTCCAAGACTTGCAAGCACTATATCTATGCCAACAATATCCACCTTAGTATCCCAAGCCTTGGCAAACCCTCTCATATGATCCATCTGTACCATATTGCTATTGCATCACTGCTGCTGTGCACCTTGACAACTTCCTATACAAACTCCAATGTCGATGCCAATCCCTTCAATCCTGAGGCCTTTGAGGTGACTACTTCTACTTGGACTGAAGATCCTTGCTTGTAGCCAGACATACTCTTGTATTCTATTGGCATTTTCCTCTTCTACACATATACTAATCGTCGCTTCAGCTTCTTCTGGAGGGTCTACAGTTCACCTGTCCTAGCTTGAACCCACCTATCTCTTCCAAGGCTCACCTCAGCCTCTACGTAGCTATTTAGGTCCTCTCTTGCTGCAAACAGACTATCTAATATAGTCTCCCTAAGCCATGCCTCTTGGGTACCTGCACATGTAGTGCATCACCATTGCTGGTGCTGAAATCTAGCACTTTTTCCAGCATCTCTTGACTCTAAGCCTATGCCAAACCATCCTCCACCTGTGGAGAAACCTCTAATCGGTGCTTCATCTGAAACTTGACTCTTTTTGATGACCTTGCAAAAGATAAATTTAGATCCGAAGTCAGCTATCCAATGTTGTTTTACTGGGCCTCTTGCTACACTTCCATCATCGCTATTATAGTTTTGGAGCTTCGCATGCTATAGACCCCTCCGAAATCACCAAAAGGACCTTTTCCTCCTCTAAACTAGTGTGACACTTTGGGAATCAACCACCTTCACCTTCTCCCTTCACCCTAAGTCTCCAACCGGTCGAACCATTGAATGTATCATAACTACTTTCCTACCTTTCTGTATCTGAAGGTTGTGTAGTTGCTTTTTTAGCTCTACCTCGATCATGATCCCTTGGATGACCACTTCTCTAGCATACTAAACATATATAATCCACCAAATAGTCCCTAGCATGAGCATGCCTTCCTAACTAATGAACTCTAATTGCCTATCATCATACCTTGTGGCTTTTCTGTTGAGATTCCTAGGCACTGATATCACTTGTTGAGAGAATCCAGATCAGGCCTATGCAGCGGAAGCAACCTGTTCTTGGATTCAATATCATGCAACAAAGGAGATATAGAGAAGAGATATATGTAGGAGAAAAAAGAGAGATTGCTTTATTAATCTTTTGGAGTAGAATCTTATTACAAGACAAGACACAATATCCCTTGGCACCCCTTCTGAAATCCCAGAAGCTTCTCACCGTCACCCGCACATCTTTTCTCTTGCAGGCCTTATGTCTCAAGAACCCACGTACGGCCATGCACGGACAATACCTCACGAGCATCCCTTCCTCTCTGAAACCCGAGAAGAAGCTCCACTTGCAGACTTCCTCACACAGGATCCTTTCTCCAAAGCCCAGTGAAACAACCCACGGTCCAAGCCCTCCACGTGATATCTCTCTCATGTGCGCCTCTTTGAAGCCCTTCATCGTAGCCTCCTTGAAACTCAGGAGATCTCCACCTGCGACTCCCTCATCCAGGTTCCCACGGCCAAGTCCCCATGTGGACACCCTCCATGCGGTCTCGCCCCAAGGGGGCGCTCTCAAGCCCCCCTCGCAGTCTTCTCATATCACCGTGAGACACTAAGAACATCACCCCCTCCTCTCATTAAATAAACACATGGGTAGTCGACTTCTTGTCTTGAGCATCTTGAACTCCTTGGACGTTTCTTTAATCTTGTTAAGACTCAATCACATGGACGGTTAGGACTTGGATAGTCCAATAACAAACCGGTTAGAACACCTCACATGGTTGGGCTTCCTAATTGGTTACAACCAACCAACTGAATAACCTCCTAACTAATTAACAAACCTGGATCCAACCCCATAATCCAATTGGGTTATGTTGCAATCTCTCAAAAAGACTTTCCCTTTAAGTCCATAAAAAACAATAATCCTTTTGGGTCAAACCCCCTGACCCAACATGCCGTGATCCAAATTGACTCAGAGCCCTAAAAAAAATCCCAGAATCCCTTGAAACATCTCTAGGATGCTTGAGACATGCCCCCAAGCTCCAGGGATCGCCTCCAGCATCCCTGCCATGGCCTTCCAAGTCTCTCCAAGACTTAAGAGCACAATGCAAAAACCCTACAATCTCCATCTTGGTGCCCCCAAGCCTTGGCAAACCTGGCAATGTCCTTCTATACAATCCCATTGTAACTACGTATCCTGACAGCTCCTTGTGCGGATCTCCTTGCCTCTACCAACACCCTTCGGCTGCTGAATTCAATGGAGGCCTTTGGGATGACCGCCTTCACAGCTGAAGACCCTTGCTTGTATCCTTGCACCATGATTGTAGCCTTCCTTTTACCTGGCAGCTGCTTTAGATTTTTTCTTGGACTTACCTAGAGAGACCACAGCGAACTTAAACCGGCACTCGCTATAACTGGAGCTCTACCTAATACATCTTCTCAGAGCCACGCCAATCTCGGCATACTCTGCTCCACTTGGCTAAGTGCATCCCTGGCACTCGTGCTAGGATATGGCCACTTTTCATGCACCTCCCCCTCTGAACTCATATCGAATCCTGTTTCACCCGTGAAGCCACCTCTCCCCGGTGCTCCACCTGAAACTGAAGCCCACCTGATGCCACAAAAAGAAATCCCGAGGCCAGCAACTCAATGCTGTCCTGTTGAGCATGCACCTGAACCTCGTACTCCGTCGCTGCCTCCTCGGATCCTTCGCAACACCATGAATCTCTTTGAGACCGTTTCAAATATACTACATCCCGCAGGCTCCTCTAAAACAAGGAGCTCATCCCAACTCTTCTAACTCAGCGACGAAACCTAAGAAATCCGGACTTTCCTTTCTCCATCCCTGACAAGCTCCACGTGACCGTCTGCACCCTTCTTGCTATCTCCAGAGCTGACATCTTTCCGTCGAAGCCACCTCGCCTCCCTAGCTGGAACATCAACCCGTGCTCCACAGCTCCTGAGACTTGTGCTCCACCACACTCCTAACCTCAAACTGATATCTTTTTGCTCTGTCCCCGTGACTGCAACACCAACCTGTGCTTCCGTAGTGCACCTAGACAGCTGTATAAACCTAACACCAATATTAGACCTCTTCTTCCTTGAATCCTCATCTCCTAATGCTCAAACCAGGCTCTACTCCGCTTCCGCTCGAACCAAGCTCTGATACCACTTGTTGAGATTCCTAGGCATTGATACCATTTATTGGGAGAATCCAGATCAATGCCTATGCAACGAAAGTAACTTGTTCTTGGATTCAAGATTCACACAAGAAAATAGAAGAGAGATATAGGAGAAAAAAGAGATTGCTTTATTAATCCTTTGAAGAAGAATTTTGTTACAAGACAAAACACAATACCCCACGGCATCCCTTCTGAAATCTCAGAAGCTTCTCTTCGTTACCCGCATGTCTTCTCTCTTGCAGGCCTCACACCCCAAGAATCCACGTATGGCCATGCACGGACAATACCTCACGTGCATCCCTTCCTCTCTAAAACCCGAGAAGAAGCTTCACCTGCGGACTTCTTTACACAGGATCCCTTCTCCAAAGCCCCTAGAACACCCCACGGTCCAAGCCCTCCATGTGATATCTCCCTCACGTGCACCTCTCTGAAGCCCATCACCGTGGCCTCCTTGAAACCCAGGAGGTCTCCACCTGCGGACTCTGTCATGCAAGTTCCCACGACCAAGTCCCCACATGGACTCCCTCCATGCGGTCTCGTCCCAAGGGGGCGCTCTCAAGCCCCCCCTGACGGTCTTCTCATATCATCGTGAGACCCTAAGAACGTCGCCCCCTCCTCTCATTAAATAAGCACATGGGCGGTCAACTTCTTGTCTTGGGCATCTTGAACTCCTTGGGCATTTCTTGAATCTTGTTAGGACTCAATCACATAGGTGGTTAGGATTTGGATGGTCCAATAATAAACTAATTAGAATACCTCACATGGTTGGGCTTCAAATTGGTTACAACCAACCAACTGGCTAACCTCCTAACCAATTAACAAACCTAGACCTAACCCCATAACCCAATTTGATTATATTATAATCTCTTAGAAAAATACCCCCTCTAAGCCCATATGTAAATACTAATCCTTTTGGGTCAAACCCTCTAACCCAACATGTCGTGATCCAAATTGATTTAGAGCCCTGAAAAAAATCCCAGAAATCTCCTGAAATACCTCCAAGATAGCTTGGGACATGCCCCCAAGCTTCAGGGATCGCATCTAGCATCCCTGCCATGGCCTCTCAAGTCTCTCCAAGGCTTGATAGCACCACACAAAAACCCTACATTTTCTTCCTCCAAGGTCGAATCCAACCAAAGTTGGACCAAAAAATCATCCACCCTCACCTTCTTCCTTAGGAAGTTTCCCTTTCTATCAAGCCATTCAAACTTCATCTTCAACTTACTGCTCATGATGTCACAAACCACAATCACGAACAAACTCAAAGGTAGATCTAAGAAGCTATACCTTGGAATAAGGATATGTTGATTTCTATTTCAGATAACATTTATTCTTTCTTTTCTCCTTCTTTTCTCCATAAAACTATGTGACTCTTCTTTCTTTTCCATGCAAACCAGGGCTTCTTAACTTGTATTGGGAGTCTCCTACCTAGGAATGGCTTCCTGGAAATCACTACAATAAAGGAGAGAGACTAGAAAAAATTCTAGTCATGCACAAGAAAAATCTGGGTAGACAAATTTTCTTCAAATGGCTTCTTCTTCATTCTTTCTTCCTCCCCAAGCAACCAGATATTGAGGAGCTCCTTTCCTTGACTCCTACCACATGTAGAGACTCTCATCAAGCTCTGAAAAACCTAGAACCAACAAGAAAAGAATCCAAGAAGGGACCAAAAAGAAATTATTACATGATAGATTTTTTTCTATTGACTGCCTTGCACTGCACCTTGTGCTCCAAAGACTCATTCTTCACTTCCATGCCTAACTTGGCTCTGATATCAATTATTGGGACGGATCCCAAGGGTGCAAAGACTTGGAGATCAGCCACAAACATCCATCCTGTTACATCCGTGACAGTGACGTGGCCAGGCTCAGGTATCGCCGAATGCGAACAAGCCACGTGTGAGTTTTCCCGCCAGAATCAGCGCCACGCCCTTAAAGCTGGGGTCGGCAAGATCGCGCCGCCCGACGATTATCCGAGAGCAGACCGCCCAGGCCGAGGTCGAGTTCGGCGCGGGGTTCCTCCACCGACTCATCTGCGCCCACGCGCGAAGGAGACGACCCAAGTGAGGTCGGTCGAGGTCGGCCGACCCCTTGCCTTGCGCCAGGTGGCCACCCGGAGACGGGTCCACCTCGGCCGAAGCCAGGCGACCTCCTGCCGCCTCGCCAGGTGTCCACCCAGGAGGGGTCCACCTAGTGCGAGGTCGGCCGACTCTTCGCCTTGCGCCAGGTGGCCACCCGGAGACGGGCCCACCTCGGCCGAAGCCAGGCGACCCTCTGCCGCCTCGCCAGGTGTCCACCCAGGAGGGGTCCACCTAGTGCGAGGTCGGCCGACCCTTCGCCTTGCGCCAGGTGGCCACCCGGAGACGGGTCCACCTCGGCCGAAGCCAGGCGACCTCCTGCCGCCTCGCCAGGTGTCCATCCAGGAGGGGTCCACCTAGTGCGAGGTCGGCCGACCCTTCGCCTTGCGCCAGGTGGCCACCCGGAGACGGGCCCACCTCGGCCGAAGCCAGGCGACCCTCTGCCGCCTCGCCAGGTGTCCACCCAGGAGGGGTCCACCTAAGCCGAGGTCGGCCGATCCCTCGCCTCTCGCCAATTGGTCCCCGGAGATAGGTCCAACTCAGCCGAGGCCAGACCGCTCGTACGGAGAGGCCCCCGGGGAAAGCGACGGGTCCCGAGGCCATCCCTCGGGCCGTACCGACCCCAGACGGCATCCCGTACGGAGGGCGGCGGCACGCGGAACGTCACTTACATTGGCCCGGCAGGTCCCGCGGTCGAGAGACCCGATCCTGACGGAACAGGGCCCGTAAACGGATAGCGCCCGCGCCCGGGGAAAAGAGCACCCTCACGAAGCCCGAGGCCTGACGACTTGCCGCTTTGCCAGCGCCGCCTTCCCTCTTTTTCTCTTCTGTCCTTGCCTTTTTCCTGCTGGGCCCGGCGGACGAGGTCGGAAAGCCGCCTGGCCTCCTTCACCAGAAAGGGAAAAGAAAGGAAGACAGGGAGGAGGAGTTTTCGAGGGAGAAAAGGACAAGCGCACGACGGAGGGAGATAAAGAGGGAAGGATCCAAAGACTGCAAGGTAAGCCAAAGAGCCTGGGGACAAGAAGGAAAGACCGGCATAAGGCCTCGCTGGGAGGAAGAAAACCGAGGATCCCGAGAAGGGAAGACTGGACGCGAGCTCAGCGGGCAGGCCCAGCCGAGTTTCCGGTCCCCGGCGCTTTCCCTTCACCAGTTAACTCTCCAAGCCTGAGACCCTCCAGGGGGATCGGGAGGGAGAGTCTGTTCCTCCACGTCGTCTACTGACTTGACCGTCGGAGCCCCCTCGCCGGAATCCCCGGCCAGGGTCCTCTAACCCCTTTGTTGCAGGCTTCTCGCAGGAAGGGAGGCTCCTCTGCCAGGCGGTCAGGGAGGATCGGCTGATCCTCTGCACGGGCGCGACGACGAGGACGGCAACAGATTGGCGCACCAGGTAGGGGGGCAGGGCACTAACCCCCAGTGGGAACTAGCTTTTTGCAGGTATCACGCTCCCTAACAATGGTGGTCACTCGTGGTCGCGAGGCGTCCACCAGCCGAGTGGGAGAAGCCCACTCCCCGCCAGGGGGCCACACCCCCGAACGGGAGCTTCCCGCTCCCCCTCCTCTTCTGCAGCAGCCTACCCCGGCGGACGGATCCCTTGCGGCCATCGTCCAGCAGCTGCAGACCTTGACCTCAGCGGTCCGACAGCTCCAGCATCAGCAACGGTCCCTGGCC
The DNA here is from genome assembly GCA_021397845.1 of Areca catechu. Taxonomy (NCBI): domain Eukaryota; kingdom Viridiplantae; phylum Streptophyta; class Magnoliopsida; order Arecales; family Arecaceae; genus Areca; species Areca catechu. Next base: position 20,974,615 of record CM038050.1, on the reverse strand, counting down.
ACTCAGCCGCAGCCAGGGACCCCCGCGGCCCGGGTCGCGGGACAGCGTGGGAGCCTGCGCTCAATCCAGGGCAGGCCGTCCCATCCGCAAGCCATCTCCAACCCCCGAGAGAGCCGCCAAGCTCCCCCGAAGAAAGACTATTCCGGCTCGGAGGATCACGAGAGTCGATCCCCGGTCGATGGGGCCGAAACGGCACATCGCAGCAAGCGATGCCGGGTCCGGACCCCGCGCCGAGACCAATCGGCGCCTCCCTCACCTGCAGTCTCGGTGGAAGACTCCACCGACGAAGCCATCAGGCGCCAGGCCGAAAGGCGCCTAGAGGAACACGAGCGCAAGTTGGCGGAGTTCGCCCAGCGATTCGCCGACCTGCAGAACTCGTCAGCCGACCCGGCGGGCTACGACTCCCGCCCCCCTTTCTCCGAAGAGATCCAGGCGGAACCAATCCCGAAACGGTTCCGCATGCCGCAGGTGGACCCCTACGACGGGACCACCGACCCCCTGGACCACCTGGAGGGTTATAAAGCCCTCATGAGGGTCCAGGGTGCCACCGACGCCCTTCTGTGCATCGCCTTCCCTGCAACCCTTCGGAAGGCCGCCCGAGTCTGGTTCGCCCGTCTCGAGCCCGGATCCATTCGCTCCTTCCAGCAGCTGGAAGGAAAGTTTGTGGCGCATTTCGACGCTTGTCGAAAGGTGCCAAGGGAGGTGGACAGCCTCTTCTCCGTCCGCCAGCAGGACCAGGAGCTGCTCCGTGACTACATCGCCCGGTTTAAGACCGCGGCCCTGGAGATCTACAGCTTGGACGAGCCCGTCGCTATGCTGGCTCTAAAGCGCGGGCTCAAGACGTCCCGCCTGACCTATTCCCTGGACAAGAAGCCGCCCAGGACGTATTCCGAGCTCCTCCTCCGCGCCCACAAGTACATCCGAGCGGAGGAGGCCGACCGCACCCGTCGAGAGCTGGACGGGAAGATTTTGAAGAAGTCGACCCCGAGGGACGCCCCGGGAGCTCGGAGGCCCGGGCCACCAGCCGACCCTCGCCCGAACCCAAGGCCGAGGGCCGAATCTGCCCCCGAGCGGAGGTACACCCCTCTCCTCGCACCTCGAGCCAAAATCCTTATGGAAATCGAGGGCGAGCGTTATCTCCGCCGACCTCCACCTCAGAACCCGAGGGCAGCCCGAGACAAATCAAAGTACTGCCAATTCCACCGCGAGCACGGGCATGACACGGAGGAGTGCCGCCACCTGAAGCGGGAGATCGAGGAGCTGATCGGGAGGGGATACCTCCGGAAGTTCGTCAAGAACGAGGCTCCCTCCGAAAAGCAGCCGCTCGCGGCCTTGCCACCTGTCCCTGCGATCAACAACCGGCCAAGAGAGGCCCGTGGGCATGATCTCACGCGGATCTGGCCGAGCAGAGAAGAGAGCCCGGGAAACCCCGGAGAATGTAATCCCTCCCAAAGGAGGGGAATTTAGCGGCAATATAAACGATGATGCCGTGGTGGTCGAGATGACCATCGCGAAACACCCTGTACATCGAATCATGGTGGATAGTGGAAGCTCGGCCGATGTACTTTTTTATGACGCTTTCTCTCGGATGAACTTGTCTCTCGACCAGCTAAAGCCAGTGCACACCCCACTGGTAGGTTTTACAGGGGACTCCGTCGGAGTCGAAGGGGAAATCACTCTCCCAGTTACCGCCGGATCCCCGCCTCGGCAGACGACCATCATGGTAACTTTCACTGTAGTCAAGCTCCCTTCGCCTTACAACGCCATCCTTGGGCGTCCCGGGCTCAACCGACTAGACGCCACTATCTCCACAAGGAGATTGCTGGTGCGGTTCCCCACGCCTTTCGGGTTCGGGGAAATGAAGGGGACGATCCAGCCAGTCCCGCTCTGCCTGCAGACAATCCCGGGCATCAAGGGCGCAGAGCTCGCCCGCGAGGTCGAGGACCTCGACCTAAGAGAAAAGGAACCCAGGGGAGGGCCCGTAGAGCGCCTGCTCTCCTTTCCCCTTGGTTCAGACCCCCTGAAGACGGTGCAAGTTGGGGCCCAGCTCCCCGAAGAGGAACGAACCCGCCTGCTGGAGTTCCTCCGTGCCAACGCCGATGTGTTCGCCTGGTCGGCGGTCGACATGCCGGGTATTCCGCCCGAGATTATCATGCACAGCCTGAACGTGGACCCAGGCAGCCGCCCGGTCCGCCAGAAGAAGAGAAGCTTTGCCATGGAGAGGCAGAAGGCGATCGACGAGGAGGTAGAGAAACTTCTCACCGCCGGTTTCGTCCGAGAAGTCCAATACCCCAGCTGGTTAGCAAATGTGGTCATGGTAAAGAAGAGCAGCGGTAAGTGGAGGATCTGCGTGGACTACACCGACCTCAATCGAGCTTGCCCGAAGGACAGCTTCCCTCTGCCAAAGATCGACCAGCTGGTCGACACCACCTCGGGACACCGTCTCCTGTCATTCATGGACGCTTTCTCCGGATACAACCAGATCCGGATGAATCCGGAGGACGAAGAGCGTACCGCCTTCATAACTGACCGCGGGACTTTCTGTTACAGGATGATGCCCTTCGGCCTCAAGAACGCGGGGGCGACGTACCAACGTCTGGTCAATAAAGTCTTCAAAGACCAGATAGGCCGCAACATGCAGGTGTACGTGGACGACATGCTGGTAATGAGCAAACTTGACTCGGACCACGTAGCCGACCTGGCAGAGACGTTCGGCAACCTCCGGCGCCACCAGATGAAGCTGAATCCAGCGAAGTGCGCCTTCGGGATCTCCGCCAGAAAATTCCTGGGGTTCATGGTGACCCAGAGAGGAATCGAGGCCAACCCGGAGAAGGTCCAGGCCATCCTGGACATGGAGCAGCCAGCCTCCAAGAAACAAGTGCAGCAGCTGACCGGTCGGGTTGCGGCCCTTAGCCGTTTTATTTCCAGGTCGGCGGACCGCTGCCGCCCCTTCTTCAAGGTGCTGAGGAAGATGAACGGTTTTGCCTGGACCGAGGAATGCCAGCAGGCCTTCGAGGAGTTGAAGAAGACGCTCGCATCACCACCTCTGCTGTCCAGGCCCGAGGAAGGGGAGGAGCTTACCCTCTACTTGGCCGTTACCCCGGAGGCCGTCAGCTCTGTCTTGGTCCGAACAGACGACCACGGGATCCAGCGACCGGTGTACTATACCAGCAAACTTCTCCGGGACGCGGAGCTCAGGTATTCCTGGCCCGAGAAACTCGTTTTTGCGCTAATAGTGTCTGCCCAGCGTCTCAGGCCCTATTTCCAAGCGCATCCCATCGCCGTCTTGACGGATCAACCGCTGAAAGCGGTGCTCAGCCGACCCGACACCTCGGGGCGATTGGCCAAATGGGCACTGAAACTCAGCGAGTTCGACATTACATATCGGCCGAGGTCGGCAATGAAGGCACAGGTGCTGGCCGACTTCTTGGTCGAATGCGCAGGTCTGGGCAAGGAGCCCGAGGAGGACTCTTCGGCCCAGCCGACGGAGGTCGGCACCAACGAGCCCGGAGAGGACGCTTGGATCCTCCATGTGGACGGAGCCTCAAACTCCGGAGGGAGCGGAGCTGGGCTCATCCTTGCCAACGGCGATGGGGTCGTCGCAGAATGTGCGCTCCGTTTCCAGTTCCCCGCAACAAACAATCAAGCGGAGTATGAGGCGCTTCTCGCCGGACTCAAGGTCTCCCGCGAGCTGGGCGTGACCAACCTCAGAGCTTTCACCGACTCCCAGCTCGTGGCGGGGCAGGTGTCCGGGGAGTATGTCGCTCACGACCCCCAGATGGCAAGGTATTTGGAGCTCGTCAAGGCGGGCGCGTCCAAGTTCCGGCGCTTCAACATCTTCCATATCCCCCGGGGGGAGAACGCCCGCGCGGATGCTCTCTCTCGATTGGCGACTCTGCCGGACACAATGCTGGGACGCGCTCATGTGGAGCGACTCGAAGTCCCAAGCCTCGAAGCACCGGCGGGGGTCCATCAGGTCAGCCAGGAGCCCGGCTGGATGGACAAGTACGCCGCGTACATCACCGACGGCATTCTGCCGGAAGACCGAGACGCGGCTCGCCTCATCAGGAAGAAGGCCGTGCGGTTTGTCCTGATGGACGGGCAGCTGTATCGAAGGTCCTACTCTTATCCCCTCCTCAAGTGCATTGGACCCGCAGAAGCCAAGCTTGTGCTCCAGGAGATTCACGAAGGCATCTGTGGGAACCACGTGGGGGGCAGGGCATTGGCATACAAGGCCCTTCGTCAAGGCTACTTCTGGGAGACGATGAAGGAGGACGCCGCTGACTTCGTGAAGAAATGCGACCGGTGCCAGCGCCACGCCACGGTACAGCGGCAACCCTCCAACCCGATCTCTCAGCTCTCAGCCCCCTGGCCATTCGCCCAGTGGGGAATGGACCTTCTGGGCCCATTCCCGCCGGCATCCGGCCAGCGGAAGTTCCTGATAGTGGCCATCGACTACTTCACAAAGTGGGTCGAAGCCGAACCCTTGGCAAGAATCACCGAAGCAAACGTCGCCAAATTCTTCTGGAAGTCCATCATCTGCCGCTTCGGCCTCCCCCACACCGTGGTCACCGACAACGGACGCCAGTTCGACTGTCGAGAGTTCGAGGATTTCTGCAACGACCTCGGCATCAAACATCGCTTCACCTCGGTGGCGCACCCCCAGACCAACGGGGAGGCTGAGGTCACGAACAGGACCATTCTTCAGGGCCTCCGCACGCGGCTAGACCAAGCCAAGGGCAGGTGGGCCGACGAGCTTCCCAGCGTTCTTTGGGCATACCACACCACTCCAAGGACGGCTACCGACGAAACCCCATTCAACCTCGTCTTCGGGGCCGAGGCAGTCATCCCGATCGAGCTCAGCATACCCACGCTGCGCGTGGAACAATACGACGAGACAGAAAACCCGGCCAGGATGATGCTCACCCTAGACCTCCTCGAAGAAACAAGGGACAAGGCCCGAATCCAAATGGCGGCGTACCGGCAACGTGTAGCCAGATATTACAACTTCCGAGTACGGTCGAAGGTTTTTCGTCCCGGGGACTTGGTCCTCCGGCGTGCAGAAGCCTCCCAGCCACGAGAGTGCGGCAAGCTTTCACCCAACTGGGAAGGCCCTTATCGGGTAGCAGAAGCCCTCCCTCACGGGGCATGTTACTTGGAAGAGTTGGGAGGTGCCAGGTTCCCCCGGACATGGAACCCCTCGAACCTGAGAATGTACTACCAGTGATGTAAGGCTCCCAGTTCCTTTAACAAAGCTTCTTCGCTTCAAACATTCTTCTCTGACTTCAACAAAAAGCCCGGAGCACAGCTCAGCAAGCCGCGCAAGGTTTGAGAAAGCCTGCGGCATCGAGCTCAGTCCGGAAGATCCTGGGCTTCGGCCTGGAAGGCGGCGCCGAATCCGTTTCGCCCGTGCAAGCCCGGAGCACAGCTCAGCAAGCCGCGCAAGGTTTGAGAAAGCCTGCGGCATCGAGCTCAGTCCGGAGGATCCTGGGCTTCGGCCTGGAAGGCGGCGCCGAATCCGTTTCGCCCGCGCAAGCCCGGAGCACAGCTCAGCAAGCCACGCAGGGTTTGAGAAAGCCTGCGGCATCGAGCTCAGTCCGGAAGATCCTGGGCTTCGGCCTGGAAGGCGGCGCCGAATCCGCTTCGCCCGCGCAAGCCCGGAGCACAGCTCAGCAAGCCGCGCAAGGTTTGAGAAAGCCTGCGGCATCGAGCTCAGTCCGGAAGATCCTGGGCTTCGGCCTGGAAGGCGGCGCCGAATCCGCTTCGCCCGCGCAAGCCCGGAGCACAGCTCAGCAAGCCGCGCAAGGTTTGAGAAAGCCTGCAGCATCGAGCTCAGTCCGGAGGATCCCAGGTTTCGGCCCGGAAGATGGTGCAGGAACTGTGCTGTCCGCGCGAGCATGAAGGCAGCCCAAAGTCGGACCTGCTCAGGATTCTTGCTTTGCCGCAACACGGTTTTGCAGACCCCGTCCTTCGATTTAGTATGGAAGAACCAGGCCCGCAGTTGTCTCAGGTATCCCAGACCGACATCTCAGGAACGAACGAACAAAGAAGAAAGGAAAGAACTAGAAATAGTAGACAGGTTTTTGCGAAAAGTGCTCTTCATCGAAAAAGGATTACAAAGTGTCCAGTACAAATAGGGAGCTCCGACAGGCCGGAACTCCCCAAAAAAAAAAAAAAAAAGAGAAAGACACAGAAAGCAAAAGTACAAGTCAACAGTCATTGGGGCGCAGGGTCGGCGCCGTCCGTCGGAGGTGCGGACGCCACCTCTTCGACCTCTACGACGACCGGCTCCTGGGGCTGTGTCTGGGCCGCGGCGTCGTCGGTCGGAGCTGCTGCAGGTGCCACCTGAAGTGTCGCCTGGGTCATGCCGGAGGCCCTGCCCTCGCTCCCCGGCTTCCTGCCGCCGACGACGACCGCACTTAGGTCCAGTTGGGGGAAGAAGGCCCCCACCTTTTCCCGGCACATCCGGAACCCCTTCAGGAAGGAGTCCACGGCGGCCTCCCGGACTTCCGACGTAAACTCGTCGGAAGCCCGGAATTTGGGGACGGCCTCCAGCGCTTCCCGCTTCGCCGCCTCCAGAAGCCCGTTGATGTACGAGCTCCGGTCCTTCGCCATGGCCGCCTCCCGCCGGGCCTCATCCAGCTGACGCTCCAGGAACAGTGAGTGGGCCTGCAGGCGGGCCTTCTCCGCCGCGTCCTCCTCAGTACGGCGCTGGTTGGAGGTCCGCTCCTCCGCCAAGGAGGCCTCCAGTTCCTTGTTCCGCTCCTCGGAACGCGCCAGGTCGGACTGGAGGGCCTGCTTCTCCGCTCGCAGCTCGGCCCCCTTGTCCACCAAGTCCTTCACGTCGGCGGCGAGCTTTCCGAGCTTCTGCTCCCGCTCGGAGTCCCGCTTGGCGTTCCCTACAAGGTAGTTCCTCAGTAGGAGGACGTCGTTCCCGATCTGCAAGGACAAAAGCAACATGTCAGTACCGAGGCAGGAGGCCTCGGATTGAAAGAGAAAAGAAGAGCTGAAGCTGAAGAACAGACTTACCGAGAAGAGCTGGGGCAGGATGCCGAGCAGCGCATCCGCGTAGTCCCGGCCGCCCCGAGCTCGGCGGTCCCGGGCGGTGGAAGCATACTCCATCACCCTCTCCGCCAGCCCTCGGTCGAGGATGACCGAGTCCCGGTGCGAGATTACCGGCGCTGGGCCCTTCGGGCCGATCCCCGCGACGGCCGCCCCTTCTGCTGGAGCCGCAGTCGACGGACCGGTGGTCGCCACTGGCGGTGCCGCCGGACTGCTGGCCGGAATGGGCCCGGCGGTGGGCAGAGCGGCGGGCGCCGGAGCTCCCTCGGCTGCACCGCCAGGTCGTGGAGCCGAGGTGCCAAGGGCGCCGCCCTGAGGAGGTCTGGGCGAAGAAACTGCGGCGGCTAGGCCGGGCGCGGTCGTCGCTGCGACCTCCCGGCTCGTCTCCGTGCGAGCCCTCTTCGCCACGGGCTCGTCCACGTCAACGACCTCCCTCTGAGCAGCCCCTTCCAGCAAGTTCTCCAATGAAAACTTCATCCCTGCAAGGTGGAGAAATCAGAAGGTTAGTTCAATCTTAAAAAGAGAGAGGGGGGAAGGGCAGAATCTAATGCAGAGCCGAATCTCACCGGTCTCCCGGATGGGACTGATGCCGGCCTCAAAAAGATTCTGCTCACAAAGCAGAACCTCGAGCGGCGGGACCACGTCACTCAGGAGCTGGGAGTAAGCCTCCTGGTCCGCGGACTCGACCCGAGAACTCCGGTTCGGCGACCGGTCCGGTTCGCTCCAGGCCTAGTCGACGTCGTCGACCGAGGCAAAGAAAAACCGGTTCTTCCATCCCTTAACCGAAGAAGGGATGTCGAACCGGAGACACCTGGGCCGGGGTGAAATATACCACCAGCCGTCATCGGTGGAGCATTTCTTCAGGGTGAACAGGGACCTGAAGAGCGAGAAACGGGCAACGAACCCATGGAAATGACAGAAGACAATGAAGGAGAAGATGACCCGGATGGCATTAGGAGCCAGCTGGGCCGGGACGAGCCGGAAATGGCTGAGGAAGGAAAGGAAGAAAGGATGAAGAGGGAAACGAAGACCCCCGAGGAGGAAGTCTTCGTAGAAGGCAATACGGCCGGGGCCACTCATGGTGACACGCTCCCCGGACAGCGGAGCAAATAGATGGACAGATCCCGGGATGCCATAAGCATCCCGGAGCAGAGAAAGATCACCTTCGGTCATGGTGGAGGCATGACCGGAGGGACCGGCGGGAAGAAGCGGCGGAGCCGGGAGAGCAGCAAGAGCAGGAAGTGAACGGAGGGGCACGGCAGGTGCAACCGGGGGGGACCGGATCCCCCTGGGGATGCCAATGGTGATACCCCGGGTTGCAAACGCCGACGGACCTCCTCTGGGATTACCTCCTCATCCGAGGAGGGAGAAGATGGAGTCCTCGGCCGGGATGGACCGGCCTCGTCCGGATTAGAAGAAACATGGCGACGGCGCGCCATGGAGAAGAAAAGAAGAAAAGGATTGAATGATCGAAGGAGAAGGAGGAGGGCTAGAGAAGAGGAAGACGCTTACCCAAAAATGCACAGGCGGGCGCAAGCAGCAGAAGTTGTTAGCCTGCAGCAAACCGCCCACGAAGCAAGGGAAAAGGCCTCGTTCTGGAAAGTCCCCTCCCTTTCAGACTCAGCCGGCAGCAGCCGTACCCATCATTCCGTCTCAGGCCACTGGATGGTCGCCACGTGGGCGCACGCCCGACACCGACGCCTCGTTAGCAGAGTAACGGCCTCTGCCCCGAAGCGACGCATTGATTGCGGGCAAGTGGACGACGCGTGGCGACTCCCCGTTGGTCTCCAGCCGCATCGAGCCACGACGAGTGAAGATCGTGCCAATTATGAAGCAAGATCTTCGCCTCCCCACGTCATGTCTGCAATTAATCCCGACGTTCCGTTCTACGATGCCCTGACGGAACGGCGGGCTGGGGGGCAACTGTTACATCCGTGACAGTGACGTGGCCAGGCTCAGGTATCGCCGAATGCGAACAAGCCACGTGTGAGTTTTCCCGCCAGAATCAGTGCCACGCCCTTAAAGCTGGGGTCGGCAAGATCGCGCCGCCCGACGATTATCCGAGAGCAGACCGCCCAGGCCGAGGTCGAGCTCGGCGCGGGGTTCCTCCACCGACTCATCTGCGCCCACGCGCGAAGGAGACGACCCAAGTGAGGTCGGTCGAGGTCGGCCGACCCCTCGCCTTGCGCCAGGTGGCCACCCGGAGACGGGTCCACCTCGGCCGAAGCCAGGCGACCTCCTGCCGCCTCGCCAGGTGTCCACCCAGGAGGGGTCCACCTAGTGCGAGGTCGGCCGACTCTTCGCCTTGCGCCAGGTGGCCACCCGGAGACGGGCCCACCTCGGCCGAAGCCAGGCGACCCTCTGCCGCCTCGCCAGGTGTCCACCCAGGAGGGGTCCACCTAGTGCGAGGTCGGCCGACCCTTCGCCTTGCGCCAGGTGGCCACCCGGAGACGGGTCCACCTCGGCCGAAGCCAGGCGACCTCCTGCCGCCTCGCCAGGTGTCCACCCAGGAGGGGTCCACCTAGTGCGAGGTCGGCCGACCCTTCGCCTTGCGCCAGGTGGCCACCCGGAGACGGGCCCACCTCGGCCGAAGCCAGGCGACCCTCTGCCGCCTCGCCAGGTGTCCACCCAGGAGGGGTCCACCTAAGCCGAGGTCGGCCGATCCCTCGCCTCTCGCCAATTGGTCCCCGGAGATAGGTCCAACTCAGCCGAGGCCAGACCGCTCGTACGGAGAGGCCCCCAGGGAAAGCGACGGGTCCCGAGGCCATCCCTCGGGCCGTACCGACCCCAGACGGCGTCCCGTACGGAGGGCGGCGGCACGCGGAACGTCACTTACATTGGCCCGGCAGGTCCCGCGGTCGAGAGACCCGATCCTGACGGAACAGGGCCCGTAAACGGATAGCGCCCGCGCCCGGGGAAAAGAGCACCCTCACGAAGCCCGAGGCCTGACGACTTGCCACTCTGCCAGCGCCGCCTTCCCTCTTTTTCTCTTCTGTCCTTGCCTTTTTCCTGCTGGGCTCGGTGGACGAGGTCGGAAAGCCGCCTGGCCTCCTTCACCAGAAAGGGAAAAGAAAGGAAGACAGGGAGGAGGAGTTTTCGAGGGAGAAAAGGACAAGCGCACGACGGAGGGAGATAAAGAGGGAAGGATCCAAAGACTGCAAGGTAAGCCAAAGAGCCTGGGGACAAGAAGGAAAGACCGGCATAAGGCCTCGCTGGGAGGAAGAAAACCGAGGATCCCGAGAAGGGAAGACTGGACGCGAGCTCAGCGGGCAGGCCCAGCCGAGTTTCCGGTCCCCGGCGCTTTCCCTTCACCAGTTAACTCTCCAAGCCTGAGACCCTCCAGGGGGATCGGGAGGGAGAGTCTGTTCCTCCACGTCGTCTACTGACTTGACCGTCGGAGCCCCCTCGCCGGAATCCCCGGCCAGGGTCCTCTAACCCCTTTGTTGCAGGCTTCTCGCAGGAAGGGAGGCTCCTCTGCCAGGCGGTCAGGGAGGATCGGCTGATCCTCTGCACGGGCGCGACGACGAGGACGGCAACACATCCAAACCAGCAACAAGAGGATGGATCCAAAAAAGATAAGATGGCTAGGGTTGGAGAACTTCAAACCTTAGGTGCTAGGTTTTTGATGGTGCCTCTTTCCTCTTAGCTTTGGATGGTATGATACGCCTTTGCAAGATATGAAAATCCACTAGCAAGGAGCAGCAATGGGGCATAGAGATCTCCCTTTGGACGGCCAAGGAGATGAGAGCAAGAGCCTTGGTGTCTAGGAAATGGGAGGTGCAAGAAATCCTAGCACCTCCCCTTCATTCTTTCCTATTTTTGATAGGGTGGTAAGAAACCCTAGATTTCTTGCCGCCTCGTGGCATGAAACACCAAAGAGAGAGAGGAGAGTAGGGAAAAAAGGCTCCAATCTAATTCATTTATCATTTGACCTAATTATAAGTATATATATCCCGATATATCAGGTCAAACCCTAATCCAAGACTTGCATGCTCTTATCTCCATGGATCTAAACCTAAGTTAGCCACCTCGAGATCCAAGTCCCTTGGACCTTAAGCCCTCAAAGTCCAAAATCCTGAGCCTCAAAATTAGAGCTATCAAAATGGGCTAGAGCCCATGGGCCAGCCCATTTGGCCCTATAAATGGACCAGGTTGGGCTAAAAAAATTTGGCCCATTTATGTAACCGAACGTTTTGGCCCGGTCCCTGTAGCCCATGGGCTCAATAAGGTTAGGATCGGGTCAGCCCATGGACCAAGAGAAATTTTTTTTTAAAAAAAAATTAAATATTAAAACCCTCACCTATTTATTTTTTCGACGATCCCACTTTCTTATTTTGATTCAGTGATTCACCTAAGGCTTAAGGAGACTTTGGTAATCTGGTAAAGGAGAAAAGAACATCCAGTGTCGATGGTGACAAGGGGGCGGAGGAGGAGAAAAGCAGCTGTGCCATGCAACAAGTGGCAACAACGAACACGGTATTGGGTGGTGAGTCCTCAATCTTCTTTTTTTTTCTTAATAGAGTGTCAGACAGTTAGAGACAAGGATCAAGCCGTCAGCGAAAGTGTTGGCCTGTCGAGAGGGCTCGCCGTGCTTGGTCCTCTTCCTCCTTCGCCATCACATCTATTGTCTGAGACCTGGATGAGCTTAAGACCGCCACTCACCATCCTTGACAACAACAGAGATGGAGGTGGTTTTGACATCAAGGTTGTTCTTACTTTTTCACTAACTCCTTCATGGCTGATGCAGGTCACTAGATCACCTCCTCTACTGTGATTCAGTTCACCACCGACTTGTTCAGCCACTGGATCCTTAGTGGTTCCACTATCTTTGTGATGGATCCCATCGCCTGCTCGGGCTCGTAAATCTCCATGGCAGAAAAGAAACAAGAAGCTTTTGGTTGGAGGGAGGGGTGGTTGGGGAGAGGGAGGTGCAAGTGGACTGGCCTGGTTCTAGCCCATGGCCCATATAGGGCTGAGTTAGGCTAGGTTTTCATGACTCATTTGTGCAAGTGGTCTTAGCCCAGCCCGGCCCATATAATGTTAGCCCATGTGGGTTAGGGTCGAGCCGAGCCAGCCCATATTGACAGGTCTACTCAAAATCATGGAGGGTGAGCCTCCGTCCTAAGATCAAATTGGTTCTAGTTTTAAGACCCAAACTAGTCCTAAAATCCTAGAATCGTTGCCATGACTCATCTTCCAGCCTTTTAAGGCTTGGAAGCACCACATTTGTGCCAACATTGACTACTTCTAGAGATGCAATGAGGTACAAGTAGAGCTCCTTTCCAACTTTAAGCTTGAAAAGTAGGGGTGGAGACTCAAAATTTTTTTTCAACTTTTCAAAAGCATATCAGCATTCCTCCATCCAAGTAAAGTTATGTATTCGATGCAAGACCTTGTAAAAAGGCAGGCAACATTGAACTGATCACGAGATGAACTGACTAAGCACAGTAATCAACCAAGTTAATTACTGTACTTTCTTCTTGGAGGTTGGATTCCGCATGCCAAGGATTGCTTGGATTTTTTCAAGATTCATCTCGATGTCTAGCTTAGTGACCATGAATCTAAGAAACTTATCAATGCTATACGGAAAGTACATTTACTCGAATTTAGCTTCATTTGATACCGGCAAAGGATGTTGAAGGCTTATTTCAAGTCTTTGATGTGATGGGCTTTCTTAAAACTCTTGACAAGCATGTCGTCGATATAGACTTCTATGTTTCGATCAATCTAGTCCTTAAAGATCTTGTTGACTAACCATTAATAAGTAGCTCCTATATTTTTTAAATCGAAAGGTATTACTTTGTAATAGTAAATACCTTTATCGATTATGAATGTAGTGTTCTCCTCATCCTTGAGAGCCATCCTAATCTAGTTGTAGCCTGAGAAGGCAACCATAAAGTTGACTAGCTTAATACAAATATAGCATCAACCGGTTGATCAAGCTTCAGTAGTAGGAAGCTATCCTTCAGACATGCCTTGTTAAGATCAGTGTAGTTAATGTAGATTCTTTACTTTTTGCTAGCTTTCTTGACCATGATAATGTTGGCTAACCAGTCAGGATAGTGGACTTCTTGGATGAATTCAGTAACCAAGAGTTTACCAACTTCTTCATCGATGGTTTTTATCTCTCAGGGGACAAAACTCTTTTTCTGCCAACTGGCTTGTACTTTGGGTCAACATTAAATTTATGGATGATCACTTCTGGAGAGATCCTAAGCATATCTAATGTCGACCAAGTGAAGATATCAAAGTTGCAATACAAAAACTCCAGTACTCGATCTCTTTCTTTCTCAAGTAGAATGGCACTAACTTGCATAGATTTTACAAGGTCATCTCTTAGCAAAAAGGAAAATAGCTGCTCTATTGGCTCACATCTTTTTCTGGCTTTCTCTGGTCCAATTATTCAGTAGCTGGTACCTACTAACCTTTTGTACTTTAGGTACCATCAGAAAATATTGTTAGATTAGTTGTTGGTCTCTGTGCATCTCGCTAACTCTATTTTTTATTGGAAAGTGGATGACAAGGCATTTGGTTTAAATGAAAACATCAAGCTAGTTCAACCCTGGTACTCGAGAATGACATTATACATCGAAGGCATGCAGACTACTATGAATATCATGAAGATAGTGCTCTATTAAGACAAAGTCTCTACTATAACCGGAAGGGTGATTTCTCCTTCGATCTAAATCAAGTCTCCAGTAAAGCTGATTAAGGATATAGAAATCAGTTTCAAATAATTCAGAAGCAAGTTTATCCGAACAAAAGTATCATAAAATAAAATATCAGTTGAGCTTCCATTATCAACTAAAATTCTCTTTACATCATATTTAGCTATCATCATGGATAAGATGACAGTATCATTATTAAGGTTGTGAACCCCGACTAGGTCCCTCTTTGAAAAGGGATTATATTTTCTTCTTTTCCCTCTCCCCTTAACCTCTTTGTAAAGCATTGTTTCCCAGGAGAACATGCCAACTTGCCCTTCTATTGGCCAATTGTCAATCTCAACCTAAGTTGACTACGGAGCAGGATTTTGGACTTCGAATTGAACTCCTTGAGAAATATAGTTCCCGAGGTAGCCACGTCGAATGAAATTTTCTATCTTTTTTTTCAACTGGAAGCATTGCTTGGTATTGTGGCCATAATCTCGATAGAACTAGCATTATTTGCACTTGTTGTGGGAGGTTGAAGGCTTTAGTGGATGCATTCTTCGCAAGTACTGCTCTCCTTCTATCTTCATTAAAATTTTAGACCTAGGAACGATAACAGGGGTATAGTTATCCAACTTGTCAGCAAGGTTCTTTGGCTTGGGACTCTATTAGCGGGACGAGTTAGGCTTCTTAGCTCAGACTTCACTTAGCTCTTCTCAGGCTTGCTTCTTCTTTGATTTCCTGTCATTTCTTGCCAAGCAAAGCTCTACCTCTTGATTGTGTCATTCATCATAGTGCGAGGGATTTCCGATGTGGCTGGTGGAGGCATCCTACACCCATGTCATTACCACTATTATGCTCCAAACTCCGAGAATCTCTTGAGACTTGCTTGAATGCCCCCTTCCTAGCATGCTAATCCGTTGCAAGCAAATTACCCTCTACTAGACTCCGGTGGTGACTAAAGGTGCTTTGATCTTTTTTAGGTGAAACTGAGTACTACTTCTAGTGGCTCTTGTTTGCTATTGTCCTAATTCATTTTGGCTACCTCCAAGACGTGTAAAAGTGAGTTTCTAGTCTGAAAGCAGGTGATCCATATCCTAAAGGTCCAAGGAAGCATGTGGGGTATGATTTGGAGGTTGGTGCACAAAGTATCTAGGCTATAAAAAATTTCTGCACCTAGGGTTTATGTGAGATACTTCTAGGGTTTGATATCTGGCTATCCAAACGAGTCCAGATTGTCATGAAACTTTGTGAAGGCATCCATTACTGATCTCCAAAGGTCTATGTGAAGGTTTGGTAGTGTAAATATATTTGGATGGAGATCTGTAAAAATAATTCCTTGACTGGTGGTGATTGGTGGAGAACCCTCCGATGCTTAGTCAATAGATATGAGAAATGGACTATAGCAGCCAGAGCTAAGAGCGATAGTGGTAACTGAGCAAGCATGAGAGTGAGGGTAGAAGTATATTAGTATAGCATACCTTGTCGAGGATCCCCTCTTACCAATTTATAAGACTATGCTGAATAATCGAATACCATTAGGGAAGTGGCATTTTCTGATATACATAACAGATTTTGCTAGGGTGATAGGATCATGTCCCTTAGAATTTTTTCGCTAACATATTTCTATTAGCATGACAAAATTTGCTGAGATCTTATCCACCATGATTTATGCTGAAATAGTCATGATCAGTTGGGTTATCATCTACTTAGACATCATTAACTCCAAGTAGGTAGTTAGTTTGTTCGCTGCTGAAGGGAGGGGCTTGGCCCTGTACCCAAGTGTACCTGACTAGATTTACTTAAGTAACTAATCGGGCCTAGGTAGGTACTCGATGGATATGCATGAAAAATGTTATACCAGTCAAACTCCATATGTTATACCTACTTAGTCTAGGAATGAGTGACCACTCAATCTAGAAAGGAGCGACTACTCGGTTTGATTCCGACTTCGTCCTTTTCTCACTAGTTTTCTTCCCAGTTGGCGGTGTAATCGACTTTATTATCTCCTTCCTAGTTAGTAACTTAATCGCTCCGAATCAGATGTCCTAGTCCTCTATAACTGATGGTGTGGTTGTTGGTCCGGTAAATCCTCGAGATCAAATCAGTAATTTTTATAATAATTTTTATTAGCTGCTATGCTCTTTTATACTCTTCATTCAAGTAGAGTAAATAAACGATTAATGAAACATCGATGGGGTTACTTGCCCCCACCCCTCCTCAAAAAAAAAAGAAAAACAAATCAGTCTCGTTCAATACATTGACTGCATGGTGTAGTGGATGGATGGATGTAAATATATTAAAACATATCTTATAAATTGATCAAATATTCAT
Source organism: Areca catechu (assembly GCA_021397845.1). NCBI lineage: Eukaryota > Viridiplantae > Streptophyta > Magnoliopsida > Arecales > Arecaceae > Areca > Areca catechu. The sequence goes on along the minus strand of CM038050.1, from coordinate 20,958,569 downwards.
ACATTAGGCTCAAAAATTTATTATCTTATTTATATTTTTAATTAAAAATTTATTTTTGTGATCGATTTAATTCTGACTTGATAATTTATATTTTAATTATTTTTTATAAATCAAGTGATTTCAATTAAACTCAAATAATTATTTTATATTTTTAAATATATATATATATTTTTTACAGAATAGGCCATGCAAGCCCATCAGTCTACCAATCGATCTTAACCAACCCAATCTCCACGGCTCCACACGCAGAGAAAAGCAATCGGTCACCTCGTACGCGCACCAACAGGTGGGGCCTTCGTTGTAGACCGTTTGCCCCTCCACCTCCAGACCACCCCTTAAAAAAAAGACCTCATTCTAAACCGGCGTACGACCACTGTGCCACATCTGGTCCCACCAATCCAACGGCTCCAAATCGATATCACCACTACTCGATCTATATTCTATTAGCCGAGCCATCGGCTCATCTCGGCTCGACTCGGTTTGTTTCTCTTTACTTATTTTAGAAACCTTTGAACCGAATCTAGTACTTTGATTTTGCTATAAAGGGAGAGACCGCGACGTGACGTCTTGAGACCTGGATTTGACGGACGCTTGACGTCGTGGCCAGCGCCGGGGGTCTGGGGAGTACTTGGTGGCGGACGGAGTTGACGGATGACGGATTGATTGATATAAAGCGGGAGAGGGGGTAGCGGAAGGACGAGGAGTGGTGTCACCCCCGGGTGGGTGTAACCCCTAGGATGCACGCTCGCTGTCGACAGTGGATTGGGAAGGGGGAGTTGTCACGTGGAGCTTTTTTGGGAAAGTGATGGGTGAGTGATTGAAAGGACACTGAGCAGTTGTTGGATTGGATAGTAGTTGTAAGTGTGTGGTGACATGGATGGAACTGGTTCGGGTGATCAGGGAATCTCGGTCTTTAAACCATTTTCGTTATAAAAAATCTTGATTGGATAATCTAGAGAGACTCAAGAACGGGAAAAAATTGAGACAAATCAAACAGAAGGATAATAATCTAAGACAGATAATTAGACTTCGTTGGTCCTATAATATAGGGCATATCATTCTAGTCTAGGATGAAGATATTAAATTTTATCTCAATAATACCTTCCGGCGGGGCACCATTTTTAAAAATTATAATGAAATAGGTGAATAGGATGACGATGGGGGAGTTAAAGAGTAGTCAATTATCAGCCTATGCAAATTAAATAAATTGGTTTAGAGAAATGATTAGTCCTCACAAAAGTAGAGCAACGAAACATGTGTACGACATTACTTATAAATTTTGAATGCGCATGACACCCAGGGCTGTTGGAAATTTTAAATTTGTTTAGTTGGAAAGAGTTGGACTCTAAAATGTGAACTAAAATGGATGGTATTGATACTAAATTCTTACTAACTAGTCGGAGCGACCTGCCTGCTGATTTATCATCGTAAGAAGCCTGCAAAACAAATCTCCTGATTGAAATTTTTCTGATGGGGACACTCCAATGCCAAGTTAGCCAGAATTTAGATAGCAGAATGGAGAACTTAAAATAAAAAAGAAGTGGAAGAATGGAAAGGGAGAAGATCAGTGGAATGGTGTTGAAAGAGCTAGTTGCAGACCGTCTCTAACTTGCCTGAATTTTACTTACCTCAAGTGTCCCCTCTTACCAATATTTATAGGCGTGAGTGCAATTACTTACGGTTATGGAAATTAGTTAATGTAACTTTCTCATAATAATGAGTAGTGGTGGTCGGAAATTAGTTATACCATGGTTACTTAAACCGAAGCTATCGACCATGTGGGTGGTTATAACAACCAGAACAGCCTTTAACTGTTTCGGGTTAAAAGGTTGTTCACATATTTCAAATACACTCTCTTTAGGAGGGATCCGAAATGAGCCTAACTACATCTTCGGACTGTCTTCCTTGGAATGGTATGAAGAGGTGTTAGCTATTTGCTGGAATGGTATGAAGAGGTATTGGCTATTTGCTTCGAATTTATCTCCTTTGGAGTGAACTAGAAAATAAAGAACTACTTATCGTAGGGGCCAAAGGGATGAACAATATCTCCAAAAAGTATCTCCTTCAGACCAAGCCGAAAATATGAAGCCGAATGAAATAATAATAGATTCCAGAAATATCCTCTTCGGACCATGCTGAAGACATAAAGTCGAGCTAAATAATAAGGTATCCTCTTCAGATCAGGCTGATGATATAAGTTGAATGAAATAATAAGGTAGCCTCTTCGGATCAGGCTGATGACATAAGCTGAATAAAATAATAAGGTAGCCTTTTCGGATCAGGCAGATGACATAAGCTGAATGAAATAATAAGGTATATATTAATGAAGTAATAATGTATTATTTTCATTAAGATGGATTGTAGTCCTCGCTAGATTAAGAAAATATCATCTTCAGGTGCATCGATCTATTTAATGGGCCAAAAATAAAATCGACCCAATCGATGGACCGGCAATTATTTTATATTAAATTGGATTACCATAACAGTTGCCCCCCACTCCCAATTTCGAAATAACTTTATTTCAAAAAAATGAAAGTAATTAGGGTTTGTCACTTATGAATGAAAAAAAAATAACCAATGATGGCAGATCTCCGATTTTGTCGCTTATAATAACTGATATACGGTTTGGAGATCATGCTAAGGACAGGTGTTAGCCCCTTATTGATGCTTTAAAAAAATGGCACAGACTTAAAAATCTGGCTGATCCTCTCATTAAAGAGATTTTTATGGGACTTTTATTTGATCAAGAAAGTATACTTAGCATCATCATGAGCCTCAGTTATCATGCTGGAAACTCATCCTGCCCGTCCATGGCATTTCTCGCGGATCGTAACTGACAACCCATTAATTGACATCCCTTAGTAATTCGTACCCACGATCAATGCCGCCGATACGCTGCACGATTGAGAAGACCATCAATTTTCTAAGAGAGAGAAAGAAAAAATCCTATCATCCCATTCATAAAAAAGGGGGCGTCTCCACAAAATGAACTTCCGCGTTCTCTGAAACCTTCTTCTTCGTCCTCTGGTCCTTCACCATTAATCTCCTTCAACAAGTTATCTTATTTTTACCTAAAGGTAGGGGTCTTTTTCTTTTCCTTTCATGATGTATGAATCGTTAAATCGTCCAATCATTAGTAAAGGTTCCATGAGAAATAGAACCCTTTGGGAGTGGGGGTCCAATTAGAAGAAAAGGTTTCGAACTTTTTCCAGGAACGGTTGTTGGTTCTTTGTCTCATACTAGGGTAGAGAGTCTCATGAGCCGTTACAACATTCCTAGGACCTTTAAATCATTTGTTCCCACTCCATATGAGAGGATTATTCGTCCTTCTCCTGGGACAATTGCTATATGTGAAGACCACCTGCAAGCTGGGCTTAGATTTTCTCTTCATCCCTTCTTTGTGAAGATTTTTAATCTTTATCAAGTAGTCCTAGCACAATTGACTCCGAACAAGTTTAGAAATATTTATGGGTTCTTGGTCCTTTGCAAACTCCGAAAGGTATAGCCCAGAACTTCTTTGTTTACTTCCCTCTTCGTACTGAAAAAAGACTTTCACGGTGGAAGATGGCGGGTCATTGGTCCTCTTCCAGACTGTAGACTAATTAAGGAAACTCCCAATGCCATACATGGGAGGAAACGCTGCTTCTTCTTCATCTATTATCCTTCCTGGGGTTTTAACATCGAATGGAAGAGACCACGTTTAGATGCAAACACTTGGAAGAAAGTCTTGAAGGCCGATCAAAAGGACTTTGAAATATTATCAGGTCCGGGAGTTTCTCTGGCTAAGGAACTATTGAGGGAATAAAACCTTCACCTTACTCATATCAGCGAGCTTCCAACATTAGGTATAAAAGTAGTCGACTTTAATTCTTTTTTTAAAATTTATTAGGTTCTTCTGATAACTGACCTGAGAATTCTTCTTCTTTAATTGCAGCTGAGCCGATGAAGCCTAACCTTGAAAGACTTCATCAGGCATCCAGAAAAAGACAAGTGCTGGCTCAACAAAAGGAAACCGAAGTCCGAAAGAAGGCTAGGGCCGAAGAGGCTTCTAATATAATTCCGACAAGGGTCACATCTAACGAAGACGATGTACCCTCAATGGAACCTCCTCCAAGGAGCTCACCCTTATCATCTTCTCCAGAACGATCCATTCCAACTCTAACTGTTGAGAGCCGCTCCTTGCCTCTCCAAAGGACAAGAGAAAAGCAAAAGAAAAGGCTCCTCAAACCGAATAGGGTTTAGGGAGGAACGCTCCAACGGACCGAGAATATCATATAGACTTTTCAACCTTTTTTGATGGACGGGGTTTGGTAAACTCCGAATTGGCTAGGAAAATACTGAAGCATACTCTCCTTCCTCGGGATTGGGAAGTCAGCAAAACCCGATGCATCGAGGACATATCTGATTCAGCTTTTTCATCCATGCTAAAGGTGAACCTATTTTCTTCTTTTCTTCCTTTTCATATAATGTTTAATTTTACTAACTTTATACTCCGTATGATTAATGTAGTTGGTTCATGATGTCACCCTTATGGAAGAGAGCATCATCGAATTCAGAGACTACCATAAGGATATAAAAGAAAAACTCCAAACGACCAAGGCCGAGAAAGAAGTGGCCGAAAAGTTGAAGCAGGCCATGGAGGAAAAATTTACTCACAACGATGCTATAGTATTTGAAAGCTAAACTAGAGAAGGCTCAATAGAAAAATTATGAACAAGAAGCAAAGCTTAAGAAGAAGAAGAAAATTCATTCTTTGGAACATTCAGCCAGAAAAGCTCAGCAAAAGACTGAAGAAGCTATCAAAAATGTTGATGAAGTAGTCAAAAAGATCGATGAAGCAGTCAAAAAGGCCGATAAAGCGGTCAAAAGTGCTGAAGTATCGACTGAAGAAATAAAAAGCTTGAAAGATCAAGTAAATAAGCCGGTTGAGGACTATAAGAAGTCTTCGATATTTGATGAAGAACTAACCGAAGCTGGAACCTTCAGCTACCGAGCGGGTTTCAATGATAAGATAAAAGAAGTGCAGAATCTTAACACGAATCTTGATATTTCAAGTGTTCAGTTTTTTAATCTTGAAGAAACAGAAGAGCTTGGATCATTGAAAGGTCCTTCTGAAGAGATACATGTCACAACTGAAGAAGTAGCTGAAGAGGAAACAACAACGGTTGCTGACCCAATCGACCTTACTCAAGCTGAAGATACTCAAGTTGAAGCCGATCCGTAGGATTTTTTTTTTTTTGGAAGACAATGTACATGTGCTACTTTTTTTATGAATAGAACTTCTTTCTTTCCCAGTGAATTATGCTTCAACGAAATATTCACCAAGTATAAACTCATCGAAGGTAAAATATCGAATAATGACCTTATTGATCATAAAGAATTTGTGAACAAATAACCTTTCTGACAAATTTATTAGTTTTTACCTCAAATCTTCGAATGAAAATTCATCCAAGGATAAAGTCTTCGGATTTGAAAATAACTCCAAGAATTCAAACTCAAAATAATATCAAGCCGTCAAATTTTAGATAATGCTAAGTCTTCGAACTCAAAATAATACCAAGTCTTCGGACTCAAAATAATACCAAGTCTTCGAATTCAAAATAATACAAAGATTTTGAATTAAGAATAATACCAAGTCTTCGAATCTAAGATAATACCAAGATCTCAAATTCAGAATAATACCAAGTCTTCGGACTCAAAATAATACCAAGATTTCGAATTCAGAATAATACCAAGATCTCGAATTCAGAATAATACGAAGTCTTCAAATCAAGTCAAATCTTGAAGAGCCCAAGCAAACTAGTTTATCATATAGGCGATCTCCTCAATTCTAGAATTTGGGATTCGTCGGATCACACTCAACAGAATCGACTGGATAGAAAACCAAACTTTGAATAATTTTACTATTAACATTCCGAATAAGAGAATTTGATATGTGAAACCATCTAGAAGACTATTGCTGATGAAAGACAATATATATTGAGTGGATATACTTTGGCATGTTACTGAATTTACTTTGTATTTCATCAGGTTTATTATAGAATAGACCGCGTAGGTCGTCTATGTTTTTTACAGAGAATGAAGTAGGTTGGTTAAGCCTTCCTTGGCATTTCATAGGGTAGATCATGCAGATCATCCTTATACCTTTTAATAAAGATTAAGACAGGCTGATCAAGCCTACCTCGATACTTCGTATGGTAGATCATATAGATCATCCTTATATCTTTTAATAAGGATTAAGACAGGCTGATCAAGCCTATCTCGGCACTTCGTAGGGTAGATCATGTAGATCATCCTTATGCCTTTTAATAAGAATTAAGACAGGCTGATCAAGCCTACCTCGATACTTCGTAGGGTAGATCATGTAGATCATCCTTATGCCTTTTAATAAGGATTAAGACAGGCTGATCAAACCAACCTCGGTACTTCGTAGGGTAGATCATGTAGATCATCATTATACCTTTTAATAAGAATTAAGACAGGCTGATCAAGCCTACCTTGGTATTTCGTAGGGTAGATCATGTAGATCATCCTTATATATTTTAATAAAGATTAAGACAGGCTGATCAGATCTATCTCGATACATCGATATAACCTTAAAAAGGGATTTTTTTTGATAATATTTGCAAAGATTTTTTACATTCCAAGGTCGAGGCAACATGATACCTTCTAAAGTTTCAAGTCGGTAGGTTCTAGGATGGATGACTTCTTTGATCCGATAAGGACCTTCCCAAATAGGAGAAAGTTTGCCTTGATTGACTGGCCTGGATACTTCGGATCTTCGCAAGACCAAATCCTTTGGATAAAAAATTCGTTCTTTCATACGAGAGTTGTAATATTTGACGATTTTTTGGTGATATGTGGCCATCTTCAACTGAGCATGGAGCCAAGTGCCTTGTAACAAATCTAGATCAACTCTTCGACATTCTGAGTTTTCAGGTTCTTTGTAATGGTCAATCCGTAGATATTGTAAAGAGACTTCGACAGGAAGGACTGCCTCAGTACCATAAGCTAAGTAAAATGGAGATTCACCAGTGACTGCTCTATAAGTAGTTTAGTATACCCAAAGGATTGAATTCAACTCATCAGCCCATAGTCCATTTCCATCATTTAATATGGTTTTGAGACCATGAAAAATAGTTTTATTGGTCACTTTAGCTTCTCCTTAGATTGAGGATGAGCTACGGAAGTTAGCTTGTGGAGTATATGATATTGTGTATAAAAGCTTTTGAACTTCGGGTTGTCAACGGAAATAATAGCATAAGGAATCCCAAAACGAAAAATAATAAAGTTTCTTATAAAATTTTCAATATTTGCCTCAGTAATTTGTGCCAGTGATTCAGCTTCAACCCACTTAGTGAAGTAATCAATTGCTACTATAAGGAATTTTCGCTGTCCAAAAGCTGGAAGAAATGGACCAAGAATATCCATTCCCCATTGAGCAAAAGGCCAACGAGCTGTCAACGGGATTAATTGACTTGCAGGTCGTCTTTGTATATTAGAATATCTCTGACACTGATCACATCTTCGTACAAATTCTGTAGAATCCTTTTGAATGGTCGGCCAATAATAGCTTTGGCGAATTATTTTGTAAGCTAAGGATCTGCCCCCCAGATGATCTCCATATATACCTTCATGCACTTCTCTGAGAGCATAATCGGCATATAATGGTCCCAAACATTTCAATAAAAGTTGTGTAAAAGATCTTTTATATAGAGTCCCATCTAAGATCACATACTGGGAAGCAATCCAACGAAGCCGCTTAGCTTCAAGCTTGTTTTCGGGCAATGTGCCCTCATTCAAAAATTTAAGAATGGGATCCATCCATGAAGGCTCCTGCTCGATTAGATATATTTTCACCATGGATTTGGATATGCTGGGGCCTTCATGATATTCCACATAAGTTCGGCCAAGGAAATATGAGGCAGTGGTTGCAAGACGCGAAAGAACATCAGCCCAAGAATTTTTTGTTCAGGGCACATGAACAATTTCAAAATATTTCAATTGAAATATTAGGCTTTGCACCTTCTCCAAATACTGAATCATGATAAGATTTTGATCTTCGAATTCAGCTTTTACTTGATTCACTACTAATTGCGAATCCAAAAAGACTTTAATCTTTTTAATCTCTAGCTTTTGAGCAATTCTGAGTCTAGCAATGAGTGCTTCATATTCTGCCTGATTATTTAAAGCTTGGAAAGAAAAATGAAGAGCGTATTCTATGACTTGACTATTCAGACTAGCCAAAATGAGATAAGCTCCACAGCCATTGGCGTTAGAAGCACCATCCACATGAAGCATCCATATGAACTCTGGATCTTCTTCAGTGGTCCCTTCCTCTTCCGTCCTTAGTTGATTCTTATCTGATCCCCATGTACATTCGACTATAAAATCAACCAAGACTTATGCTTTCATTACTGATCTAGGCTGGAAGTCAATGTCTAACTCTCCCAACTTAATAGCCCATTTAGCTATCCTTCTTGAAGTGTCGGGGTAGTGCACAATGGCCTTCAGGGGTTGATCCATCAAAACCACAATAGTGCGAGCTTGGAAATAAGGTTACAACCGCTTAACTGTAACTATCAAGGAGAAAATGAGTTTTTGTATTCTGGGATATCGTACTTTCATCTCATACAGTACTTTGCTAGTGTAGTAGATCAGCTTCTGCAAATGATCGATATCCTTTCGAACTAGTATCGAACTAACCTCTTCGTCTGAGACAAAAAGATACAGATAAAGAGTTTCTCCTTCACAAGGTTTAGAAAGCAAAGAAGGGTTTTTCAAGTATTTCTTTAGTTCTTCAAAGACGAGCCGACAGTCTTTGGACCATTCAAAATCTTGGGATCGACGGAGAACTCTGAAAAAAGGAAGACACATTTCTGCTGATCGAAAAATAAATCGACTCAAAGAAGTGATTCTTCCTATCAGCCGCTACACTTCTTTCTTACAAGAGGGATGTCTCATGGTCCTAATTGAATCTTTTCCAGGTTAACCTCAATCCCTGGGTTGGTGACTAAGAATCCAAGAATTTTTTTGAGGTTACCCCAAAAGTGCACTTGGTTGGATTCAACTTCATCTGATGGCATCTGAGAGCATCAAAGGACTCCCTTAAGTCTTCAATGTGGTCGGATCTATGAAGACTCTTTACAATCATATCATCAACATAAGCTTCCATATTTCTCCCTATCTGATTCTTGAACACTTTGTTGATCAATCTTTGAAAAGTTATCCCAGCATTTTTTAATCCAAATGGTATCACCTTATAGCAGTAAAGCCCTTTTTCTATGATAAAAGTAGTTTTTTCTTCATCTTCAGGATCCATTCGGATTTGATTATATCCTGAAAAGGCATCTATGAAGCTCAACAACTGATGACCAGCAGTGGCATCAACTAACTGATCTATCTTCAATAAAAAAAAACTGTCTTTTGGACAAGCTTTGTTAAGATCTGTATAATCAATACAGATCCTCCACTTGCCATTAGACTTCTTCACCATCACAACATTAGCCAACCAATTTGGATATTGTACTTCCCTTATAAATTTGGCTTCAAAGAGTTTGTTGACTTCTTCATCAATGACCCTCTGCCTTTCAGGAGCAAAGTTCCTCTTCTTCTGCCGAACTGGCTTGTAGTTTGAGGCAACTTCCAGCCGATGTGTAATTACTTCAGATGGAATTCCGGGCATATCCGAAGCTACCCAGGCAAAAACATTGCCATTACTTCAGAGGAAGCTAATCAGCTTTGCTTTTGTCTCTTCATCTAACAAACTACCAATTTGTACAAACTTTGTTGGGTCATCTTTAGACAAAGGCACAAAGAGGGTTCTTTCTATTGGTTCTCCACAGTCTTCAGCTCTGTCTCTTGGATCTGATTGATTAGGTGTTAAGGGATTGGTTGATTGTTTATCCTGGATCATTAGGCATTGACGAGCAACCCTTTGATCCCCCTTCACTTCTTCGATGCCATGCCTGGTGGGAAATCGTACGAAGAGATGGTAGGTCGATACTATGGCTCGGAATTTATTTAGAGCTGAACGTCCCAAAATTGCATTATACACTGACGGTGTTTGCACTACTATGAAGTTGATGGGAAGCATTTTTTGGCATGGTTTGGTGCCAAGAGTTACGGGTAAAGCTATTTCTCCTTCAACCCTAACTTGATTTCCTTCGAACCCAGTCAAAGGGATATGAGACCTTTGCAACTCACTTCCAGATAAGCTCATTCTAAGAAATACATCATATAACAAAACATTGATAGAACTTTCATTATCTATCAGAATTCTCCTTACATCATATTTTACAATTATAGCTGAGACCACAACAGGGTCATCATGTGGAAGCTAAATACCCTGGAGATCCTCATCTGAGAAGCTGATGGAATTTTTGCCTTTGAGCCTCTTGGGGTAATCTTCTTCGGCTTCATTCCTCTAGCCGATTAATCAATGAAGCATGCCAACTCTCCCATCGGTCGGCCTTTGGTGAGGTAGTTTGGCTTCATCAGTAGCTCTTTGAAGGGTAGTTGCTTCGGCTCGAGGCTCCGAACGACTAACGTATTTTTCCAGGTAACCTCTTTTAATTAAGTCCTCAATAACATCTTGAAGCTGAAAACATTTCTCTGTATTATGGCTATGGTCCCGATGGAATTGACAATATTTATTTTTGTCTCTTTCTTTAGCAACGGTCTTCAGGGGTCGTGGCCTTTGTAAATATTTTTTTTTTCTATTTTCAATAGAACTTTTCCTCTCAGGAGGTTGAGGGGAGTGTAGGAGTCGAACCGAATGATCTATTGCTTAGACTTGGGACTGCATTTAGGAACCGATGCATTAATGGAAGATGTGGGTACATTTGATCCCTTGATGGTCTTTTTCTTGGAAGGGTGCCTCCTTTCGATGAGTCTATGACTCGCAGCCTGCTTTTCAGCAGCAGCATACTTATGAGCTCTTACCAGCAATTTGGCATAGCTCGTAGAAAATCTTTTATCCAAGGAGAAAGTAAACCTGGTTATCTAAGACCTTTCTTTAAAGCTGACATGGCCATGTGCTCATTAAGATCTGGGATCTCTAGAATGGCCGATTTGAATCGAATGATAAATTTCTTAAGACTTTCTCTTTCATTCTATTAAAGGAGGAACAAACTGTCTATATTACGCGACATCTTTCTACATGTTCTAAAATGTAAAATAAACAGCCACTCCAACTCAGCAAAAGAATGGATTGTGCCAGGCAATAAGCTCGAATACCATATTCGAGCAGCTTTCCTTAAAGTAGCAGAAAAAGTGAGGCAATACAATGCATCAGATGCCCCTTGTACCATCATGTGAACTTTGTAACTTTCCAAATGATCAAGGGAATCGGTAGTTCTATCATAAGCCTCCAGTTGTGGAATTTTAAAATGTCGAGTGATAACTTCGGCCATGATTCGATCGGAGAAAGAAGGTTGTGAATTGAAACTCATAACTTCGTCCCCTCTCCTTTGATCAGTAAGCCTGGCTATCTGTGACTCCAACAATTTGAACTTTTCTTCAAAATCAAAGTTCACCTCTCTTTGTCTGACTCCTCCAAGTATGGAATCTCCAGAAGAAATAAAAGGGAACATCTAGTTCTTTTCTTTCCATAGTGACCCTCCACATGCTTGCTTGGATAGGAGCTGTAACACTCCTGAGAAGACCGGATTTGTGAAGAACTTGGAGTGGATTCCCGGCATCGATCTTCCCTTCCCCTAGCTCGATGACTAGGCTAAGAGGTGGTTGGAGGGCACCGCCTTTGAACGGCAGTTTCTTGAAGAGTTTGGACTAGAGCTGTTAGGGCATCAACTCGATTTAAAAGGACATCGAATCGCTGTTGCCCCACCATCATCATAGGAGGCGGCATATCATTTTCTACCGAAGGATTGCTCGCTTGAGGGGCAGGGTGCTCCCTGCTTGTAGAAGCATTCTGAATCTTTCCTTTCACCATTCTTGTCTTTTCTAAGGTTCTCCTTTACCAGAAAAAATTCGCCCCATACCTTACCAGAGAAAATTCGCCCCGTAGCTAACGTGCCAATCTGTTGACGCTAAATCCCTGTTGACCGGATGGAATGACCTGCCTGCTGGTTCACCGTCGAAAGAAGCCTCCAAAATAAATCCCCTGATCAGAATTTTTTCGATTGGGGATACTCTGATGCCAAAGTTAGCCAAAATTTAGGCAGTAGAATGGAGCACTTAAAAGAAGAAAGAAGTGGAAGAATGGAAAGGGAGAAGATCAGTGGAATGGCGTTGAAAGAGCTAGTTGCAGACTGTCTCTAACTTGCCTGAATTTTGTTTACCTCGAGTGTCCCCTCTTATCGATATTTATAGGCGTGAGTGCAACTACTTATGTTTATAGAAATTAGTTAATGTAACTTCCTCATAGCAGTAAGTAGTGGCGGTCGAAAATTAGTTACACCATGGTTACTTAAGCCGAAGCTATCGATCATGTGGGTGGTTATTACAACCAGAACAACCTTTAACTGTTTCGGGTTAAAGGTTGTTCACATGTTTCAAATACTATCCTTTTAGGAGAGATTTGAAATGAGCCTAACTACCTCTTCGGACTGTCTTCCTTTGAATGGTACGAAGAGGTGTTAGCTATTTGCTTCGGATTTATCTCCTTCGGAGTGAACTAGAAAATAAAGAACTACTTATCATAGGGGCCGAAGGGATAAACAATACCTCTAAAAAGTATCTCCTTTAGATCAAGCCGAAAATATAAAGCCGAATGAAATAATAATAGATTCCAAAAATATCCTCTTTGGACCATGCTGAAGATATAAAGTCGAGCGAAACAATAAGGTATCCTCTTCGGATCAGGCTAATGATATAAGCTGAATGAAATAATAAGGCAGCCTTTTCAGATCAGGCTGATGACTTAAGCTAAATAAAATAATAAGGTAGCCTCTTCAGATCAGACTGATGATATAAGGTCGAATGAAATAATAAAGTAGCCTCTTCGGATCAGGATGATGACATAAGTAAAATAATAAGGTATATATTAATAAAGTAATAAATATTATTTGCATTGAGATGGACTGTAGTCCTTACTAAATTAAGAAAATATCATCTTCAGGTGCACTGATCTGTTTAATGGGTCAAAAATAAAATCGACCCGACCGATGGACTGACAATTATTTTATATTAAACTGGATTACTACAATAGATGGTTTTTATTCTAAATATTTGGTTGAAAAAGGTTCTATTTCTATTATAATTATAGAAGAAATAGGAATCCTCCAATTTTAATTTCGATACTGATTTTGATCTAATCATGAACCAAATATGTTAGGATATAAAGTCATTTCAATACATTTTATTTTTAATTCTTCTTCTGTTTCCATTTGTAAATCAAACACACCCATTGCTATCATCAGTAGTATAATAATGCCCAACTTAAAAATCTAAGTTGATGGTGTTGGGAAATATATCCCAAAATCAATTTCTACTGTAGACAGTTGCACATTTGATGTAATTGTATATGAATTATATTATTGAATAAAATGTTTATCCTGGCAGTTCATCACTATTTCATCTTTCTATAATGAGTTCTTGAGTGATGAAGTCCTTAGGACTATTTGTATGTGATATAGAGAGGATATATCATATAGTCCTAAAATTGTTCGCGACCAAATGATACACTTATTTCAGGATGATAGTATATCAAGTATAGGTCGTTGTATGCCATAGTCATTGGTTGTCCTCTTAACCAAGGAGTGTGGAGACACTGGTATGGCATGCAGATGTTGTGTTTAACATTTCATCGAACGTGACCCGTCTATACTTTTTCTGCCTAGAATTTTGATATGGACGTAGTTATCCCTCAGACATGAGATCGTCATGGTAGCTTGCGAGCAACTCATTGTACTTTGGTGCTGGACTATCTGGATTTCTAATCCAGTGATGGCAGGTTTATGGGTACAGTTAAGTACTCATGTAGCAGTGATTGGATCAAGATGGGATCCTCCAAAGTGTTTGGAGCAGATTTCTTACTGTGTTTCAATTTAGCAAAACCTTGGCCAGGGTAATATCTGTAATGTGTTACAAGACTTGTGAGGTTGAGACACATTGTTGATGGACTTTATGGGTTGGGCAGTTTAACCCTAAGTCTTCCTGAGCATTGAGGTCAAAGGGATTAATTACAAGGTTTCCATATCTCCTGGTTCTTGATTGTTGCTCTGCAACTTCGACCTATCCGGACATCGGGTGTCATTGCTAGATGGCGATTTTGACTGGTATTGGAAATGTTCCAGTGCTACCGGCTTAGTGTTCGAACCTATGGGGTCACATACCATAGGGGTTTCTACTTGATCTAGTGATCGGAGAACGATTGGGAATCGTTCGTGGACTCACAAAGAAAAAGTATTTTTTCTTTATCCAAGTGTCGACACTTGATATTCTTGAAAGTGTCGACACTTGTGTAAGTGTCGACATTTGTTGATTTCGCAAGTGTAGATACTTGATGTCACAAAAGGTTGTGACATAAAATTTTCACTAATAGTTGGTGATGCATGGAGGTGAATTAAGTAATGTGATTACTTGATAGCCCAATTTGATTGAGCTATAAAAATCAGAACGAATCAATTTTGGGGAGTTATGTAACTTCCCATGACCATAACTCCCCATAACTACCCATTACCACTCCATTATCACCCATAACTCCCCACTCTCCCTCTCCCTCTCCATCTACATAATGGGCTGAAATGAGAGGACGAAAATAAGAGAGAATTCAGCAAAGAAATGCTGAAAAAATCAAAGGGAAGAAATGAAAGAAACTAGGAAAGGTTCTAGTTTTATGGGTGTGAGATTTTTGGAAAAGAGTGTGCATATTTGTACCTAGTGATCTAGGTCTTAGGATTGAGTATTTGGGAAGGGTTCCAACAACTCATTCTCCACCTCTTGAGTTTCTTCATTCATTCGGAGAGTCCGGAGTGCTCCACCCACGCCGGAGTGGAGCCGAACTGGAGTGGAGCCGGAGTGCTCCACCCGCGCCGGGCATGCCAAACTAGAGCGGAGCCAGAGTGCGCCACCAGTGCCGGGCGTGCCAAGCTGGGCACGGGCATGCCTAACTGGGCGCGGGCGTGCCGAACTGGGTGCGGGCGTGCCGAAGTTAAGGCGGACTGGAGCTAACCCGTGCCACTCCTCTGCGGGCAACTGGAGCTGAGCGGACGGACTCCACGCGAGCGGAGGCTGGAGGCTCACGGGGAACTTAACGCTGGCGGAGGATGCCATGCTTGGAGGCTCGCGCAGCATGCCACACCAAAAATGGCTCGTCGGACTGAGATGCGAGCTGAGCCGCCAAGAAACTGGATTCCATGCATGGCCAAAGTGGGATACCGAGGTTGCTAAGTGCATGGCCGAAGTGGGCTGGCCGAGGTGCCGACCTGGCCGCCACAGGGACCGATCTTCTCTTAGAACAAGCGGACCCACCGTCTTCTTTTGATGAGAGACTTGGGGGTACCCATGAAGCACGTGACCACGTCAGCCACCAAGGAGGATGCTATGTCAGGATCGAATGGATTTTTTTTACTACTGTAATACATGGTAATAATTTTCCCGACTCTATCGTGTTACTATGTACTCCTTTGTATGCTTAGAAATTAGTTTTCATGTCGATTAAAAAAATAAATTAACCATAGTATCTAAAAAGATTAAAGCCCAGTCCATTAGTAAAATCAAGACCATCTATCTCACATAAATAAGTAGATACACTTATATATATTTACAAATATATGCATTCATATATATATTTTTAAAAATTGTTTTCAAGAACTTTGTTAAAACAATGCATCAACTATAATATCAAAATAAAAACCAAATCTATTAATAAAAATTAGTACTGTCCTGTTCAAATTAGTGAATGCACCACTACTATATTACTGGTCTAAATTAAAAACTTGGATATTCTTATGGCAAGCATATAGCACTTATATCTCTCTTTTACATCAGTAAATAATATAGTAGATATGCTAGATAGAATTAAAGGATGAAGACATTTTTTTGTGGAGCTCATAGTTAGATGTTTAATACTTGTGTATGTATTTTTTTCTAAATTGTATCATCCCTATCATTTGTCAAAAATAATAAAACTTAGTCATCACAAATTAAATTAGTTTGATTGTCTCTATTAATTTTTTTGTGGTCACCATAACAAAGAAATCTAAGATTTTTTGGGTATAGATATGGCTGATGAAAGCTAAATTTTAAAGAAAACTTTGATATAATCATAGTCATTTCTTTTATTTTATTTACTTAAAAAATGTTATTGGTACATGATAAAATTTGAATGCTAGACCTAACCACTACATCACCTAATAAATTATTTAATAATATATTTATCTCTTTTAAACTCTTGTACATCATGATCAATACAAATCCAAGCCATCATTTAAATTTTTTTTGTATTGAAAAAAAAGTCTCGAATTCAGTCTCAAAATATTTTAGAAAAAACCCAAAATAGATTTTTAAAAAAGTTCAAAAAATAGAGCCTTTTATTTTGACTTGAAGCAAGCCAGTCCACAAGCCAACATTGCCCAGCATGCCCATGTAGGCATGGGCACACTGCCGGCCCAGAACTAGGTCTTGTTTCAACTCTTCTTTTATGTCACAATTCACTAGTTCATGAGAGAAGTTGGTCCATGAAAAGTGAAGAAATGGTCTACATATTGTTTAGCATAGTCTACAGCGATATTGCATGGTCTACACACCAGTTTGCTTGATCAGATACTTCTCTGCATGTTTATGCAAGGATTCGATGGCCCAGATGCAATCCAACTCTGATCCGGCTTAATTTGCATGTTCAACATAATCAAATAGCTAGAAATAGTCTTATAATCAAATTCATGTTAGAAGAACTATAAAACTCTATTTTAAACATGATTTATATCATTGAAGTCCTGGTGAGGTGAGATGCCCTTTATATTAGAAATTATAAAAACAAGGCATAAAGCCAAATAATCTAAGAATTCAAAAGATTTCTAGAGGATACGGTAGCGGTAGAAAAAATTTATAGAGATTGAAAGTTGAAAGCTTAAGAAAGTAAAATTTCTAATCTTATAAATTTATTTTTTTATAATATTTTTTATATATCTAATTAATTATATATTTTTTTTATTTTAAATTTTTATAATATCAATACTAGTAATTATGATCATAAAAATGGGGATGACTTGTTTCAAATGAAAAATTTTAAAAAAAGTAATATAAATATTTTTTTTTTATAAGCAAAAATAATAGGAGGTTAAATTCGATATAACTACCCGCAAGTCTAATGATGAGTAATCCCTATCACTCACTATTCAATTGATAGATCTCAAAAAATAATTCTTAAATTTAATCGAGTCTTCAGAGTTATGCTTCAAATCCATAACTTATTGATTATAAGATAAAATCCAACCAGCTAGACTACCGTTTGCCCATAAGTGAGGATGCATAAAAAAAATAAATAAATAAAAGAAAGAAAAAAAAAAAAGAGAGGGTAAGACAAAACTAAAAAAATGAGAAGGGTCAGAAGTTTTCCCATCGGCTAGACTTTTCCATCCGGCTGATCAAAGCCTCCCACCCGATCGAGACTCCTTAGAACGGAAAAACAGAGGAAGCGGAGAGGAAAAACATTAGAAAAATCAACAAAAACAAAGAAAGATAGAAGAAATTAAAAGATAAGTTAAAAGATAAGGCCTTTTCCAACAAAGATAGATTTTTTTTTTCGCTATTTTTTCCTTTCATTTCTTTTATCTAAGGAAGATTGGAGGGGTTTCTTAGGATCCGGTTGGGTTTTGTGAGAGTTGTGGCCGTGAGAGTTGGTCCTTGAAGTTTTGAGAGGTAGAGGCATGATATTTTGTATTTTGTAGTGTTTGGGGATTTTCCGTCGAAAATAAAAGGTTTTCCAGAGAGAGAGGAAAATGGGAAGCGGGGCGGGGATCGGAAAATGTAGCACGATATTGTGAGGCTACACCAGATGCTGCGGCGGTGGCGGATGTGGGCGTCGTCGTCGTCGTCACGGGCGGCGCCGGCGAACGTGCCGGCGGGGAACATGGCGGTGTGCATCGGGAGCAGCTTGCGGCGGTTCGTGGTGCGACGAGTCCCTCTTCCGGCAGCTCCTCCGGCAAGCCGAGGAGGAGTACGTCTTCTCCCCCCCCATTCCGGTCCCCTCGCTCTACCCTGCGACGAGTCCCTCTTCGAACACTTTCTCCGCCACCTCTCCTACTCGTCATCATCCTCTCGTTTCCTCAGTCTTGAGATCGTAATTTGGATGATTAATGACGTACGATACATAAACTTATTCAGCCGAAATTCAAAAATATTATAAATAATTTACAATAATATATATTATATTTTTTTATACATTAAAGGACTTACGTTTGCCCTAATTTTCATCGTCATATCCATTTCAACTTAACAAGTGAATTCCAAAATAAAATATTATTTATTTGAAACAATATATTTTAAAAAATTATGCTCTTAATTGTCTCTCTAAAAATATGTATAAAATTATATAAATTCTAAAGCCAAATCACGTTTTTTTTTTCTTTTCTTTTTTTTTTTAAGTTGTGCTGGCCATCCCCCCTCCTCTCTCTCTCTCTCTCTCTCTCTCTCTCTCTCTCTCTCTCTCTCTATATATATATATATATATATATATATATATATATAACTAAAAAGTAAAGTATTTTTATTATCAAATTGCAGTCAGAGATTTTTTAGAAGGTTTATCTTTAAAAAATTCATCATAAATCTATTTTCCAGGAGTTAACATAATTGATTCATGTTCAACTCGAGACAAAAAAGAATTAAAATTTTTATGCAAATTATCATACATCGGTTCAATATCTGAAAATATATTGGTCATCTTGAAATTATAGATATTATCATTATAGTTTTGGAAATTAAATATAATTTGAAAAAGATAAATATGATCGATAATATTTTGAATAATGGTTGGAAGGTTAAATCTGCCGCATTTTATATTCATTGCAAGACTGGCAGCTGGAACTCCGATTAATTGTTAAGCTATTTTTTCAAATATTATAATTATTGCTACGTAGTTTCCATCTTTAATAATACACCTTAATTTGTACCTTCAAAAAGTAAACCCATAGCAATCATATTTTTTAAAAAATCTATGTTCTATTTTTGCAAAACAAATATATAGGTTTAAAAGATATTATAATGTTACTATGGTGCAGGGAGATAATCATCTCTATCACATTAATTACACCAAAATGTATCACCATAAATTTTTACTCCAACTCTATAGTTATAGCATGCCTTATATCACCAATCATAGAAGGCATCGATTAATTTTATAGTTGTTTTAGATGTAAATTTCATTTTCTAAATAAATTAGTGCAATAATTTAACTTATACTAAATGTATATTATTATTATGAATAATAATAATAATTGAACATCATAATGTACCCGAAATTTATGCTGGTCCAATTTTAACATTTTTATATTATTTTTCTATTTGTGGCTGATTTTTGTTGAGGATCAAGAATAGCTTACTGTTCTAATTTTTTAAACTTGATTGGAGTGATTTGAGTAATTATTCTATATATTATTGAATAAACATATATATCATATTTATAATAATATTGTTTCAAGCAATTTTATAATCACAGAACATAACAGTCTATCATGCTTTGATAATTAGTGATTCTTATCATTTCTATATTGATGTAGAATCGCGACACTGAAAATGTTGATAAATATATTTGTTCTATTAGACAAGATATCATAAAACAATATTATTAGCTATTATAATGCAATATTTTTAATAGAAAATTCAAGAAAAAACATTATTTATCTCTGTATATCCTTACAGTCATACTAGTCAGAATAATAATGGCCGGGCCATTACCTATTACTTAGATTTTGTTTTTCTCTTCCCTCTATTCAAGTTGGATTTTATTTTTTTCCCGTTACCTCCTACCCATTTCTTATCTTCTTACAGACATTTGGCCATTGCCTTCCCCCATTATCTTGGTTGGATATTTTCCCGGATTTTTTGTCTTCCATCTGGTCATCATTTTTTCCCTGAACCAGAAACCATAATTTTAATGAGGAACCGTTTTCCTAATTTCAATTGCAAACCCTAACCCTGATTCCTCGTTCAACTATTGGTCCACCGGTTCAACCCACTACCAACCATTCTAACCGACTACCCATCCACCCTGACCTAAGCCCAGGTCCACACCTAATCCAAGTCCAAGCCCACACCAAGCCAAAGCCCATGCAAAGCCCAAGTTCTTACCTTTGCCCATGTACTCGAGCCCGAACCCATGCCAAACCTAAGCCTACATGTTGGATCGCAGCCCCTAACCTCCATTCCAAAAGGAACGTCCCTGTTGGAAGGCTGGAAACTAACGATCTTAAACCAACCAAAGTCTAGCGGTAACGCGCGCTGGCGGGCCTGAGGGGCTTTGCACCTGAGCTGACCCGCATCAAGCCAGACCGCTCCCAAGTGGCAGGCCAGGCGGTCAGTCCCATTTAATCCCTTCCACCCACGAGGCCAAGCCGACTCCACATCATTTCAGCGTCCAAGCCAACCCTCCGAGGAATGTCTCGATCGAGCAGCCACATGTACACCACGTGGCGACCACCCCACGGCTACCCCACCTGGATCCCACAGGTGTGCGTCCCATAGGTGTGCACTGGCACCAAGCCATCATCCCCCCCTCCACCAGCGACACCCAGGGAGCTGCATGCCGATTCGAACCTGCAACCTCGTTCTGATACCAGTTGTTGGATCGCAGTCCTTAACCACCATTCTAAAAGGAACGTCCCTATTGGAAGGCTGAAAAATAACGATCTTAAACTGACCAAGGTCTAGCGGTAACGCGCGCTGGCGGGCCTGAGGGGCTTTGCACCTGAGCCGACCCGTATCAAGCCAGATCGCATCCAAGCGGCAGGCCGGGCGGTCAGTCATGTTTAATCTCTTCGACCCATTAGGACAAGCTGACTCTGCATCATTTCAGCATCCGAGCTGACCCTCCGAGGAATGCCTCGGTCGAGCAGCCACACCATGTGGCGACCACCCCACGGCTACCCCACCTGGGTCCCACGGGTGTGCACCGGCACCAAGCTAACACAACATGTATTTGGATCAAATCCAAGTCCAAATTTTCCTAACCCAATTCCAATACCATTTATAGCCCAATTGTTAAGTTGGCCCATATACTTAACCCTAGGCCCATACCTACCTAAGCCACACACACCTTAATCAAACCCAATTCCTATTCCAAGTCCAACTCTGACCCAACCTAATATAACTATGGGGCATACCTAACCTAGGGTATGGACCTAACCTATCACTAACCCAACCCAACTGGTTTGCACCCGCACCAGTTAACCCGTAACCTAAAACCCAAATCCTAGAACCCATAATCAAACCTAGCCTGACAACCTAAAACCTGGATCTGCAAATCACATCCCATAACTCGTAACCCATAACTTTGACTTGAATTTTAAAACCCGTTAAAACAAACCTGTTAACAAACCTGTTAACTGCTGGTTTTGTTTGGACAGTTTTTCTTTTTCATTTGAACACCCGGACCTAATCCTTCTCTTTCCTTTTATTTTTTTTCCTTCTCTCTTCCCTGCCTCGTTCACTTACTTTCCTTAAGCATAGGAAGGTTGCTGCACTTAAGGCTGAAAAAAGTTCGGTCGATTCGATTTTAAGTAATTTTTTGAAATCAAATCGACTTTTTGATTTAAGAGGTTTCTAAAACTAAATATTTAGTTAAATATAATCAGTTTCTTCGGTCTAGTTTATTTATTTAGCTTTTTTAAGTATTTGAACGGTTTAAATGGTTTTTCGATTTAAGTGGGTTGGTCAGTTTTACTTTTAAAAAATGAAGAGAGGGGGAGAGAACTAAGAAGTTAGAAAGTCATGAAAGTGAAAAGGTCATGAACGAGAAAATGCAAGTAATAGACTTACATGATATCTAAAGGATGGAAATATAAAATGTGCAATATGAATATTTCCTTCTATATATAAATATAGGAAGGGTCATGAATGAGAAAATGAAAGTAATAGACTTACACGCTATTCTAAGAAATGAAAATATAAAACATGTAATATGAATATATCCTTGAATATATAAATATATGAAATGATATTGATTAATTAGTTCAGTTCAATTTTAGCAGGTTATATTAATCAGTAAATTGATAATTGAACCGACATTTCAATTTTTTATTTTATTAAATTGAACTAAATTAGTTAAACCATCAAACTGTCATATTTGGTTCAGTTTAGATTGGTTGGATGGTTTAGATGATTTAATCAAAATTTGTTACATCTCTAGTTGCATTGCAGGAGCAATTGTGCCCAAATTTTTTTTCCTAAAGTTGAGTTTGGTAGGCGGTAATCTATCTAGATTATCGATAATTTTAAACTGGGCCCACCAGATAACCCTGTTTGGTATTTTTTTAAACTGGTAATCTATGTTGTAGTGGTAATCTGGATTGGCTCTCATGTGGCAATCTAGATTACCTTAGGAAGATGTGGCTATCCAGATTATCGGAGATATGATAATCTGATATTTTTTATTTTTATAAAATTATCCTATCCCTTTCGCTTATGTGAGAATGAAACTGTCCCTTTCTCCATCTCGTTCGCAAGCTCGTCGGGATCTCGTCTTAATCCCATGATAGGTGATACCTTGGAGACATGGTGAGGCAGCTGTCGAACATCATGGGTTGGCAGTGGATGCATCGCTTGCTCCACCAGTCGACCAAGCTGGATAAAGCAGAAGCGGCCGGGGCCAGGGCCTCTGACTGGTCCACACCTAGATTTCCGAGGACAAAGTGGCCGAAATCGAAGGCGGTGACCGAGTCCCAGATGGCGAGGATGGTGATCTGGTCCCATGTAGCATTGTCAATGAGGTGGACGATGAAGGACTCATCGTGGAAGGTATGACTGAGGGTTTGGTCGAAGATGGGGGATCTGAGGGTGAGGTTGCGGAAGCCATTACCGTTGGCACCCCACCACCGGACCTGGGCGGAGCTAGCGAGCATGTCGAACTCGCTGACGGAGAAGGAGCAGCTGTCGAGCACGCAGAGGACACCGCGGAGCTGGTGCTGGACCATGGAGAGCTCGCCTCGAAGCCGATGAGGGTGGTCTTCTTTTGGCAACCAGCTGCGACGGTGGCGAGGGATGAGAAGAAGGGGAGGAGGGCGAGGAAGAGGAAAAGGCACAGCCATGCCGCCATGGGAGGAGATCGACCGAGATCTGGGGCTCAATATGATCGGGAATTGGGGGTTAGGGTTTGGATTAGGATTGCGAGTGCAGTAAGGGAGGCTTTCGCATGAGTCGTTAGGGACGGCGGGTGTGTCATTAAGGATATTTTAGAAATTTGATATTAGATTACTAGTAATTTATTTATTATACCAAATACAGTAATCAATTTTACCAATAGATTACCTGTATATACCAAACACAGTAATCAACATTACTAGTAATATATCCAGTGATAATCTATCTTACAGGTAATCCAGATTACCATTGAGGATTTCCTGGCGATCCACCAAACGCAACTTAAATCTTTTTCTCATGGGCATTATGGATGGCTGATGAATCTTACCAACAACTCTCTGTCCATCCCTTCCTCCAAATAATATTAAGTAAGGAGTGGATGGCTACTGAAACCGAAGTGGCAATCCTCTTATGCTGATGAAAAACCAAATCAAATTTTTTATGTGATGGCTAAAAATTAGAAAATATAGCATGTCTCTACAAAATTAGGGGTGCAAATGGATCGGGTCAGATTGGGTCATGAGTGACCCCGATCCGGCCCGGTTCTTTAATCGGGTCCTAATATTAGATCCAGACCCAGCCCACTAGAAAATCAGATTAGGTTGGGTCGGGTTCACTATTAAAATTTTCAACGCAACGGGTCATTCAGGTTAGATTGGATCTATAAATAATCCGATTCTAATTTTAAAAAATTAGATCTAAATATGATCTAGATAAAATATAGATAATAATATTTCAATTATCACATAACCAACTATTATTAGCCATAAAATAGATAATAAATAATATTATTTTTAAAATAAATTAAAATATAAAAATAATTATAACTTTATTTCTATGTTAAAAATAAGTTTCATATAAATTTTAAATTATAATTTAAAGGTCCAAATAGATACGATCCTAACAGTATTAATATATTCGAATTAGGTCGGGTTGGGTCCAAATTCAGTAAACCCAGACCCGATCCAAAAATGGAATGTGTCTGATTTTAAAATCCGACCCGGATCCATGGATCCATAAAAATAGATTAGATTGAGTCTAAACGGGTTGGGTCAGGTCAGGTTGGTTCCTCAATGAAGGAATCCTGCCAGAAGATAAGATCGAAGCCAAGCATGTGCGCTGGACTACCTCAAAGTACGTCATCCTCGACAGAATTCTCTATAAGCGGTCGTTCATGCAACCACTGCTGAAGTGCCTAGGGCTGTTAGACGTTGATTACGCACTCAGAGAAGTACATAAAGGCATATATAGCGACTACCTGGGAGGTAGATCTTTAGCCTACAAGATCATCCGACAGGGTTTTTATTAGCCGACCATTCAGAAGGATGCTTCGGATTTTGTTAGAAAATGCGACGCATGCTAGAGATACTCCAACATCCAAAGGCATCTAGCTAGTCAGCTGAATCCGTGGACCACTCCTTGGTTGTTCGTGCAATGAGGGATGGACATCCTCGAGCCGTTCCTCCTAGTGTCCGGACAACAGAAGTTCCTAATCATGGTCATTAACTACTTCACCAAGTGGGCGGAAGCTGAGCCACTGGTGCAAATCATCGAAGCCAAGGTGGAGAACTTCATCCGAAACTGTATCATCTTTCGGTTCGGCATACCACTAGTAATCATCACTGACAATGGAAGACAGTTCAACAACCCGAAGTTTTGGGATTTCTACCAGCAATATCACATCTCCCATCGGTTAACATCAGTCGGACACCCCCAGTCCAACGGGAAGGCCAAAGTCTCCAATCGGACGATCTTACATGGGTTGAAGACCTGACTAAACAATGCCAAGGGACTCTGGACGGAAAAGCTTCATTCGGTGCTCTGGACCTATCGGACTTCCTCCCGGACAGCTATTGGAGAGACTCCGTTCAATCTCACCTATGGGAGTGAGGCGGTCATACCGGTGGAAGTCTCCTTGCAGTCCTTCCGTATTGATCATTTTGCTGAACCAGCCAATTCTGAACAGAGAAGGGCTGACCTCAACTTACTCGAAGAAACTAGACTCTAAGCGGGCCTAAGGATGATGACCTATCGTCAGAGAATGGCCAGATATTATAATTCGCGAGTCAAGGCTCGAAGCTTCCGGGTCGGTGACCTGGTTCTACGGAGGTCAGAGATATCTAGGCCAACTGAACAAGGAAAGCTTCCCCCCAACTGGGAAGGCCCTTACCAGGTAGTCGAAGTGATCCGGACCGGCACTTATCGACTCGAACATCTCGATGGACGTCGGGTGGCACGTCCTTGGAATGTAGATAACCTCTGCAAGTATTATCAATAAAGACAACAATTTACTCTACGAAGAAGTCCGATTCTGATCGGCAAAGGCTCTAGTGTAGCCCACTCAAGTCCGATTTCGATCGGCAAAAGCTCTAGTGTAGCCCACTCAAGTCCGATTTTGATCGGCAAAGGCTCTAGTGTAGCCCACTCAAGTCCGATTCCGATCGGCAAAGGCTCTAGTGTAGCCCACTCAAGTCCGACTCTGGTCGGCAAAGGCTCTAGTGTAGCCCACTCAAGTCTGACTTCGATCGATAAAGGCTCTAGTGTAGCCCACTCAAGTCCGATTCCGATTGGTAAATGCCCACTCAAGTTCGATTTCGATTGGCAAAGGCTCTAGTGTAGCCCACTCTAGTTTGACTCCGATCGGTAAAGGCTCTAGTGTAGCCCACTCAAATCCGATTCCAATCGATTCCGATCGGCAAAGGCTCTAGTATAGCCCACTCAAGTTCGATTCCGATCGGCAAAGGCTCTAGTATAGCCCATTCAAGTCCGATTCTGATCGGCAAAGGCTCTAGTGTAGCCCACTCAAGTTCGATTCCGATCGGCAAAGGCTCTAGTGTAGCCCACTCAAGTCCAACTCTGATCGGTAAAGGCTCTAGCATAGCCCCTTCGGAATCCGACTTCAATCGAAAAGTACTTGGTGAGATCCTAAACACTTGAAGGATTTCCCTATAAACGACCAGTTCAAGCATCCCTTAGAAATATTTCTAACGCATGGGCTTGGGCTAGACCAATCTCTCAACACTTAGAAACATTTCTAAAAGAAAATGAGTTCGGATTGAACCGACCGTTCTGCATTCAAAAAAGTAAACACCGAAGACATATACCAGAAGGAGTCATTTCTTTTATTAATGAAAAGTTTTTGTACAAGAGTGGGCAGACTTTTACAATCAACCTCAAGTCTTGCCCTATGGGTACAAAGGAGGAGCTTCAGTTTCGGCCCCCTGCGCCACATCCGAAGTCCCGACCGATACCTCTGTTGGCCTCGTGTCGGCAGCGGCTTGAGTGTCAGCCCCTATGTCAGTCGGCCCCTCTCCTTCTTCCGTTGGCTGCTTCAACTGTACGGCAGATAGGTCAAGCTCCGGGAAGACTTCGGCTACCTTCTTCAGGCAGTCATCGAAGCCGTACTCGTAGGTCGCTGCTCCGGCCTCCTCCATCTCTTCGTTGAAGCTAGCGGAAGCCTTGTACTCTGCCACAGCATCGCGGACTTGCTCTTCTGCCAACTCCTTCACTTCCCTCAGCTGATTCATATACTTCGCTGACACTGCCTGATGGACCTGCGAGTTCCTCTCAAAGTCGGCGGACTGCTCCTCCTCCTCATTTAGCCGACGGACCAAGGAGGCAATCTTCATCTTCTTCTTCTTCAACTTGGCCTCCTGTTCGGCCAGCTAAACCTGCAAGTCTTCAGCCTGCTTCTTCAAAGACTCAGTTTCAGCCAGGCTGGCGATAGCCTCTCCTCCATGGCCTTCTACGATGCCACCGCCGCCACTCTGGCCATCTCCAACCCCTCGGCCTTCTTGGTCGAGGCCTCTGACATATGAACCATCTCGCCGAAGCCCTTGTCCATCAGCGAGATGTCATGGAGAAGCTGCAAATAGTGAACCACGTTAGTCGCGCACAAGGGAAAAGGAGAAGAGGAAAGAAGATGAAAAGCTAATAAGTTACCTTCAACAGGTTGAGGTAGGCGCCTCTCCCACCTCGTTCAGCTTACGCTGACTGGACTCCTCCCAGTCAAGCATAGTGATAGCCTGTTTGAGCAGATCCCTAGCTTGCCGGGGGTTATGGAGAGCGTGCCAGCGTTGATAGGTGTCATAGCTGACCTTATCGATGTCCGCTCCCCAAGCCACGCATTTTCCCTTGTTAGAGGGGCAAACTGTCTCCGACGACTCAGCCAATGGTGAGGCTGAGGTCGTCCCCACTTCGGTCGACTCAGAGGGAATCTGCCCTGATCGGGCGACCGACTCCTCGACCGAGGGCGGAGGTCCTGATGACTTCACCAGCAACCACTCAGACAAGGGCACATCATCCTCGTCGAACTCCGATGCCACTACGATTGCGGGCCGTTCCTCTACTCGCTGCTTCTTCGGCTTGTCGCAGTCAGCCCCGCGGACTGGGCGGCCCTCTTCCTTGCCGCCCATTCTGCTACCTTCGCCCTGTCGGGCTTCATTTTCTCTCCTGTTGCAAAGGCAAAACCAAAGTAAGTAAAGAGGAAGATAAAGCCTATAGAATGAAAAAGGGATCGATGGCAATGGCTTCTACCCTACCTAAGTGCCCGTGTCGACTGACTCCGGCCAAGTGGAGGCTATCCTCCCGAAGCAGCTCATGCACTATTGTGACGCCGGCCGCCTCTATCTCATTGAAGTCAGCTTGGTCGGCCATCAGCACCACCCTTCCCTCATTAGCCTTCAGCCTTGGTTCCCTCCATGACGGGTCAAAACCCCAAGGCTGAAGGCTGTGCACAAAAAAGAACTTGGATTTCCCGTGGATAGCCGACGGAAGACCTCCGAGTATCTTCCGCCCAGGATGGGGGCTAAATACCCACCACTCCTTGCTCCTAAAGTCTCTCTTCAGAACAAAGAAGGTAGTAAAAAGAGAGGTCCTAGGCTCTGCTTTAGCTCTCTGGCACATAACCATGAAGCAGCTGATGGCCCGAATGCTATTTAGGGTCAGCTGCGTAGGAGTGATTCTATAAAGGTTAAAAATCTCGATAAAAAAATCATACAAGGGGACCCTAAGGTCAGCCTTCAGGTGATCCTCGTATATCGGGAGGGCTCCAGAGGTCAGTGGTCCGGTCACACTCCCTTCCCGGTCCGGGACGGTGAGGTGCAGAGTGGAAGGAATGTTATCCTAATTCTAAGGGCCTCTACCCGGTCCCGCGTAATCTCAGACTGGACCTGATTGGGACCTAGCTCCCTCTCCCTATGGTTGGAGGCCATCACTGTGAGGCTTGAAGGTAAGAGGAGGACTAACCTGAAATTCGGTTTCGTAAGAAGATGGGGACGATGGAATGTGGCGCTCTCTTTCCAAGTGTAGATGCGATAGGAAACTCCACCCAGAGCCTCAATGCCCCTTTTTATAGCCCTTGGGAGAACCGGTTCTCACCATTCCTCAAGCGTCGCGACCCAGCCGTCAGGCGATACGACTCCCCACGCAGCGGTAGCCGATGCGATGGCAAGAGGCACGTTTGGGCTGCAATCCGCGTGATCGCTAGATTAGCGGTAGAGGTGGCGCCCCTAGCGCGGCGCCAACCGCCCAGATGTCACCACGTCGCTCGAGTCACCTCCGAGGCCCGACGGTCGTGCGGGCTAGGTTGGCCACTCATCATTGCACCGCTTCTGCATTAACTGTCGCTCCTTTCGCCTCCAATGCAATGTCGACACCTATCCCGAGCACGAGTTTCCATAGTAAGAAACGACCAGACACATCACACCCTGTTGATCCGCAATCACCTAAAGGACAATGTATTTAATACGAGAATTAAGCTCTCATCCTTCGAAGTTACAAGCCCTTCCGAAGGCCAAGAGCAATGGCGGCAACTGTTATACCTAATCAGCTTTTCTCCGAACAAGATCGGAGCCGAAGACCCTTCGATCGGTCTAGACCAAAGGTCTGGCTGACCCACTGAAGGTCCGACAGACCCACCTGAGATCCGACCGACCCACTTCAGTCGGGCCCCTATTGGCCCAAGACGGACCGCTCCAAGGATGGCTAGGAGGTATCAAAGGTTCCCTCAAGCTGGTGTCAGGATGCCATTACATAGGATCCTGACATCTCGGCACCATTATCCTATGGATCCCATGATCTCGGTTCCGTTACTCTACAGGTCCCATGATCTGGTGCCACCTGGCCACTACCAAGATTCTCCTAGGAGTAGATTGGCTATTCCCAGCCTGGTCCCTAACGGGTTCTGGCGAAGTTCCGTGCCTATATAAGGTAAGAGGGGGACTCCGAGCGGTAGGAGAAAAGAATTCTTCCTTCTCCACAAGCCTATCCTTTTGGATTCCTCCATTCTGTTGCCTGGAGACCCGCACTGACTTAGTCTTCGAAGTGTCCCCGTTGGAACATCACTAGCCCGTGGGACATTTTTTGCAGGAACCGGGAGAAAATGCGCACTCTAGCCAGGCCGAGAGAATCCTGTCTGGAAGATTTAGCGGTAACACTTCCTTTTACCATTTTCTTTTTTAGCAATCCATTATTATCATGTTGAAACAACAAAAACATCAATCATCAAAAATATATATATATATAAAGCTCATGAAATTTTCTTGCCTTCTTTCTTTTTTCAAGCTCTCTGGGCACTCCCACTCTCTGAAAAGGTGTAGCATTAGTTCATAACCTCTTGCATCTTTTAAAGCAATTATGCTGCCTTCATTAAAATGGAACCTAGATCAATTATAGATGTAACGGTACGTATGTTCTTTTCCTGTTCAATGCTTTGGATTGTGCTACATTAATTGAACATTTAACTGACCGAAACTTTATTATTTTACATTATAACTTAATGTTCGATTATTTCTCCTAATCTAGTATTATTTGTTACCCGTGTAACTTACTCTGACTAATGACACTTGGTTTTTTTCATAGGACTAGCCGTGGAAGACCCCGATCAACGAACCCTTTGGCGTCCGTCCACTCCTCAAAGTCTATCCCACGGTGCCAACGGCCTCGACGTATGGACCACCATCAAAGAATAGGTGGCCGGCGTGTGGCACAGTTAGTTGTATGACTTATCTTATAACTAGCTGACAGGAGTTTAAATTTTGGTTTGGACATATTTCGATCGGAAAGTTCAGAAATAAAATAAAAAATAGAAAAATAATTCGAAAGTAAAATCCAAAAAAAAAAATTAATAAAATAATCATGTAGTCCCTGTTGGCTGGTGGTAGTGAAAAAGTTAGGGATATATATAATAAATCATGTTCACTCGGCTGGTGCAAGTGGTAGTCAGGTTAATGTACTCACCTTCGGGTGGGGAATGGTTGCGGAAAAATTAATATACGCTGTGTATTGAACATTTCTTGGCTGGAGTATGGGACCGTCTGGGGATGGTCACGCTCGGGGTTTAACTCCTCTTCCCCCCTTTTTTCCACCAAAAAAAAAAAAAGAATGGGTGACCAACTGCGGCAAGCACCTATATCATGACGACCAGGCCATCATCTCCGACATCGAGACCCATGATGGGAGGAAAAGAAGAAAAAATAATTTTAAAATTTTTAAGATGATTAAATAATTAAAATCATATAGTAGATCTGAAAAATATTCATATACATGTATTCGATATTATCTCCTGATCCCGATGCTTACATGAACACCGAAGGCAAAGTCCTTCTCTTCGGTCTTCCTCAGAAAGGCGGCTCTCGATGGGAAAAATCACTGTATCATAAAATTACCATATATGTGATATATAAATAGAGGAAGCGGAGAGGGGACCTAGCTAATAAAATGAAAATATTCTAACTGACCCTCCCATCATGAGTCAAGTCGGGCTAAGGCCTATACTGTGCCGCCTCAACCACACCAAATCATACGAGGTGCTCCTAGCCCAACCAATGACCACGTAACAATGGGCTCAACCTACATCTATCAATATGGACCATAAAATCAATTCGGGTTTTAATAAAAAAAAATATCAATTAATGTTAGCCCAAATCAAGAAAATTCTCACATTCCCCTACTTGGGCAACAATAATTAATAATTTTGAAAATATTTTATTTTAAAAATAATTCTCGGGTTGAAAATAAAATGTGGCCACCATATGATCCATAAACAGCAGCACCTACAAACGACTCAGTCCAATAGTATTCATGATGTCAAATCATGGGGCCGTTGTACTACTTAACCGATACAAGACTTATCCATGGTTACAAGCATCATAACATCACCGACATGAGTCTTAGTGTGGTAGTATAGCAAGAAAATAGTATCAAGATAATCAAATAAAATATGATATTTTTCATTGTCAGTCCTCCAATTTCTCGTCAACATGCTTAGAAACAAAATAAGCAAGAAGAATCATGATGGCATCAAACAACAAGCTATCCTATCTCACATACTCAACAAAGGTATTAATGACGAGATAGCACAACAAATCTGAAACTCGACATCAGGTCTCAATCAGGTACATAACCAAAAGAGATATCTCATAATCAAAAACAAATTAAACATATGTACACTCAATCAAGATTTCTCTATAACCACATGCTATATCACAAGCTAGAGAAATCTCACAACTTTAAAAGAAGTCTGTATATTTTCAAACACAATGAGATCTCATAATTATCAAATGAGTCATACTTATACAACCGTCATTCTCAAGACAGACATAATCTTGAGATACTATGTTGTACTTTATTTTACATGTGCACATATATAAAACCACATAACAAAACAATTATCACGATAACAATGCATGCAGAAATTCATGATATATGTAAATGAAAAATAAATTCATGATAATAAAGTCTAATTATAGAGTCACTCCCACTAACCAAGTACAACAAAAGAACTCAATATGCCCATATTTTCGACAAGCCTTGCAAAGCAAAAGGGCTCCAAACCTTTGGTCAAAAGATCAGCTAACATAGACTCTGTATCTGTATAATCAACAATTATATCTCCATTCTTTACAAGATCTCTGACAGCTAAATACTTCAACTCAATGTGTTTACACTTGCTAGATGACTTATTATTCCTTGTAAAGAATACCGCATCGTTATTATCATAATATATCAACACAGGTTTGGAACTCAAATACAAAATCTGAAGTCCAGCCATATGATTTCTTAACCAAATAGCTTGAGTAGCAGCTCCGTAACAAGATACAAATTAAACTTGCATGGTATAAAAAGCAGTCAGTATCTGTTTAACACTTTTCCAAGATACTGCACCACCAACCAACATAAAAACATATCCAGAAGTTGATTTCAGATCATCAGGACACCCGTCATAATCAAAATCCGAATATCCAACCAACTCAAGATTATCAACTCTCCTATACACGAGCATATAATCCTTGGTTTTCTGTAGATGCCTCCTCACTTTCTTTACAACAATCTAATGTTTATAACTTGGGTTTGATAAGTACTTGCCAAGAACACCACTATGAAGGCAATGTCAGGTCTGGTGCAGACTTGAGCATACATCAAGCTCCCTACAGCACTGGCATAAGGCACATCTTTCATTTGATCTTTTTCAAGCTAATTCTTTGGACATTGATCTTTACTGAACTTGTCACCTTTAACCATAAGAGAATCACAAGGTCTACAAGTTTGCATACTAAATCGCTGAAGAATTCTGTCAATGTATGTCTTTTGTGACAAACCTAATAGATAATGAGATCTATCCCTGTGAATTTCAATTCCCAATACAAAGGATGCCTCACCAAGATCTTGAAAGTAAACATGCAGGTGGTTTGACAAGATCCTACACTAGGCATGCAAACATCCGCGAGAGCAGAATGGATTTTAAAATATTTTTTTAAAATTCGTGCAGCGGAAATCTGCTCCGCCAGGAACTAATCTAAATCTAGTTGCATTTAGGCATTTATGGTCATATAAAATATTTGTAAAATATTAAACAATTAAGTCTATCCATGCATGATTAAAAAATTAATTTTCCATATCTTTATTCCATCTAGAATAACTCTGGAATAAACCTGGAATAGACTGGAATAACTAGAATAAAGTTATTCCAATCGTCTTCCTCCTTGGAACTCTGCTTTTGGCTTGCAAAACGTCATCGTAACACCTCCTTCCGGACCTCCGTTTGCTCCCAATTTGAGCAGCAACAACTTAGACAAGTCTACTTCGATTTGCCACCGATAACTGTAACCAAATGTAAGCCAAAAAATTATAATAAATCACCAAAGTTTGCTTCCAGATTTCTGCAGCATAACTGGGCAACAGACTTTGGCTTTCGTTTTGGAGTAGCTGGGGCGATCCCGGTCCGCGTAGCTTGCTCCTAGGAGTAGAAGGATACTCCCTCTAAAGGGGAGACACACCCGGGGCTCTCGGATCCGCTTCCACGCACGGTGCTAGCCGCTGGAAGAGGGCTTCACGGTCACAGGAATTCTGCAACAGGGCAGAACTTGAGCACTTGAAACAATGGGATTTAAAGCCTTGTTTCTCTCCCTCACAAGCTCCTAAACCCAGTCCCAAAGCTCTCCACTTAAGCCTCTCAAAGAAGAAGATTGCCCAAAGAGTTTTATTGATTTCCCTTGGATCTCTCACGGTGGATCAAAACTTCTCACGCTGAAAACTAACTCTCTTTGAATAGGAACGGTTGGTGTTTATATAGGCTGCAGGGAGAAGTGGAAAATGGAGAGGGGGGGAGGCCAAAAGGCATCGGCTGCAAATCTCCCAATTAACAGCCATTAATCCAGGATTAAACATGGATTTAATGCCAAACGGTGGAGGGAGAAGAAGAGACGCGCGGCGGGTTTGGCCTTCCATCGCTTGGACTTCCTTTCCATTCAAATGACCGTGTAAAACGGTCCAAGGAGTAAAAAAAAAACACCGGTCCAACCACTTAAACCGGTCCTTCGGTTCAAATAACCGGTCCAAGCAAAAATTATGGTTCAAACCGTTGGTTCAATCCAATTGAACCGGTCCGAGCCCAATAAAATTGGTTCAATTGGTTCACAACTAATTGAAGGCCGAAACGAACTCTGAATCAGTTCAAAACTGATTCAGAAAAAACCTGGCGCAGTGCTGGTCAGCCCGGAACAATTTTCGGTTGACACAGACAAGGGCAAGATGGGGAAAAGAGTGCTAAAAAATACTGTGACCATAAGATCGAGACGATTCCCAATCGTAATCGGTATCCGGATCAGAGAGTTATCCTCTGTGGTATGTGACCTCATAGGTTCGAACCTAAACGGTAGCACTAGAACAATTTTAGTACCAGCACAGGAAACCATTTAGCAATGGATCCCGACGTTCGGATAGGTCGAAGATGCGGGAGCAAACTATCGAACCTCTGGCATATGGTTACCGTATAATTCATCCCTTTGACCTCTAATGCTCATGACGACTGAGATTGGGCTGCCAACCCAGACTGAGTCAGTCGACTACGTGTCTCAACCTCGCAAGCCCAGTGACTCTTCACTAGGACTACCCCGGTCGAGGATTTGCTAAATTGAGATACTGCGAGACATTCAATCCAAACTGTTTGGACAGGTCAATTCCATCTTGGTCCATCACTGCTCCATAAGTACTTGCCTGTACCCAGAAACCTTCCATCACTGGATTAAAAATCCAGATAGTCCGGCACCAAAGCACAGGGAGTTGCTTGCAAGCTACCGTGATGACCTCAGGTCAGAGGGACACATATATCCATATCCAATCGTGAGTATCCCTTTGGCAGAAAGGGGCTGCACGGAGTCACGTTCAATAAGATATCACATATCCCACTTGCAGATCACATCAGTGTCACTACACTCATTTGGTCAAGAGGACAACCAAACGATGTGAACTACAACAACCTATACTTGATATATTATCGTCCAGTATAATATATCCTTTGGTTATGATCAGGGTTTAAGGACCACTCGATACATCTTCTCTGTATCAAAGTCAGTGTAGTCCTAAGGACTTCATCACATGGAAAGAGTTCATTTCAGGGAAATTTAATATGTGATGAGCTGCCAAAAAAATATATTTTATTAATTCATAAAAAATACAATACTGAGCACAACCGCCTACAACCCAGGCGATTGGCTTTGGGACACAATTCCCAACAACTCCCACTTGTACTAAAGCCAATCAAAAGAGTATCTAATACCCATTTTCCATTTACAATAGTCGAACTCTTTTATTCCGAGGGCTTTAGTGAAGGGGTCGGCCAAATTTTCTTTTCCATCGATCTTCAGAAGATTGATGTCGCCTCGTTCCACGATCTCTCGTACGAGGTGGTAGCGCCGCAGAATGTGCTTGGTGCGGTGATGAGCTTTAGGCTCCTTAGCTTGAGCAATGGCTCCAGTGCTGTCACAGTACAACGGAACAGGACCATCTAGGGAAGGTGCCACACCTAGCTCTCCAAGGAACTTCCGCAACCACACGGCTTCCTTTACCGCATCTGATGCTGCAATATATTCTACTTCGCATACCGAGTCTGCAACAGTTGCCTGCTTAGAACTTTTCCAGCAAATCGCTCCACCATTCAGGGTAAATACAAACCCTGACACACTCTTGCTATCATCTCTATCCAACTGGAAACTGGAGTCAGAGTACCTCACAAGTTTCAAGTCAGGTTTTTCATAAATCAGCCATTGATCTTTAGAATTTCTTAAATACTTAAGGATGGACTTAACCACCTTCCAATGCGCCTCACCTGGGTCAGACCGGTATCTGCTCACTACTCCTAGTGAGTATGCCACGTTTGGTCTAGTACAAGTCATAGCATACATGATAGAGCCTACTGCAGAAGCATAAGGTACTCTACTCATGCGCTCTCTTTCTTCAGGAGTTGTCGCACAATCCTTCTTGGAAAGAGTAATTCCAGAACCTATCGGGAGATAGCCTTTCTTGGAATTTTTCATGCTGAACCGTTTCAACACAGTGTCAATGTACGTAGACTGGGATAGTTCCAAAAGCTTCTTAGATCTATCTCTATGGATTTTCATACCTAGTATGTAAGAAGCTTCACCCAAGTCCTTCATGAAGAACTGAGATGATAACCAGACCTTTATTCCTTGTAATACTGCGACATCATTCCCGATTAAGAGAATGTCATCAACATACAGTACTAGGAATACAATCATAGAACCATTAACCCATTTATAGATGCACGGTTCTTCTCCGTTCCTAACGAAGCCATACGATTTGATACACCTATCAAACCGTAAGTTCCAACTTCAAGACGCTTGCTTGAGTCCATAAATGGACCTCTGCAACTTGCATACTTTTGATTCATCTGTGGATGTGAACCCTTCAGGCTGTATCATATACACCTCTTCTTCCAGCTCCCCATTTAGGAAAGCGGTTCGGACATCCATCTGCCAGATCTCGTAATCAAAATATGCTACCAAAGCAAGCATGATCCGAATGGACTTGAGCATTGCCACAGGGGAGAAAGTCTCGTCATAATCGATACCATATCGCTGACGATACCCCTTGGCAATCAGACGGGCTTTATAGGTCTCTACCTTCCCATCTGCGCCCCTTTTCCTCTTGAAGATCCATTTACACCCGATGGGTTTTATTCCTTCAGGCGGATCAACCAATGTCCAAACATTGTTGATTTCCATGGACTCCATTTCGGATTGCATGGCTCCAAGCCATGCCTCAGAGTCAGATCTCTGAAGTGCATCCATATAGGTGATCGGATCCTCATTGTTCTCATCGAGCTCAATGGGATCGCCGTCCCGGACCAAGAAACCGTGATATCTGTCCGGCTGACGCGGTATTCTACCGGATCTCCTAATGGGTTCTGGGTGTGATTCAATCACAGCCGGTTCTACGATGTCCTTAGAGTGTGTAGGTTCTTCTATTGGCTGAACTTCATCAAGTTCAATCTTAAAAGCTATAGTTCCTTCTCCAAGGAACTCCTTTTCCAAAAAGATATCTCTAAGAGCAACGAACACCTTTTGTTCATTTTCCAAGTATAAGAAATACCCTTTGGTTTCCTTAGGATAACCAATGAATAAACACCGGTCAGACCTAGGACCTAGTTTGTCTGAGTCTAAACGCTTTACGTAAGCCGGACAACCCCAGACCCGAAGGTGTGAGATTGAGGGTTTACGTCCATTCCACATCTCATACGGAGTGGAGACAACAGACTTACTTGGAACATTATTTAATAAGTAACAGGCTGTCTGAAGCGTATATCCCCAAAAGGATAGTGGCAGATTTGCAAAACCCATCATGGATCGAACCATGTCCAACAAGGTTCGATTCCTCCTTTCGGACACACGATTTAACTGTGGTATTCCTGGAGGAGTCAACTGAGAGAGAATTCCATTCTCCTCAAGATATGTCAAAAAAGCACCAGATAAGTATTCACCACCTCGATCAGATCGAAAGGTTTTAATACTTTTTCCAGTTTGCTTTTCTACTTCATTACGGTATCGTTTGAACGTTTCAAACGATTCAGACTTATGTCTCATTAAAAAGATATAACCGAATCTTGAAAAGTTGTCTGTAAAAGTAATAAAATATTTGTATCCTTCTCTGGCACTAACTGACATCGGTCCACATACATCAGTATGTATTAGACTTAGAAGTTCTGTAGCTCGTTCACCCCTTCCAGTAAAAGGTGACTTGGTCATTTTACCAAGTAAACAGGATTCACAAGTGGGCAGAGATTCAGAATCACTGACCTCGAGGAGTCCATCTCCTCGTATCTTGTTTATCCTATTTTGGTTAATATGACCTAGCCTACAGTGCCAAAGATACAAATCATTGACATTATCTAGCCTTGGACGTTTGCTAGAAGTGTACAATACACTAACAGGCCTTGATAGTACGTATATGCTATTATTTAATCTAGCTTTCATTATAACAGAGTTATTCAAAATAACATTGCAAAAATCTCCTTTTATTGATAGTTCAAAACCATAATTGGCCAAAAGGCCTACAGAGATTATGCTCATAATGAAACTAGGACAATAGTGACAGTCGACTAGTTCGACAGTACAAGACTCAAAGAGAAGACGCAGGACTCCGACCGCCAGTACTGGAACACGATTTCCATTCCCGACGCTCAGAAACTGTTCTCCATCTTCAAATCTTATGCTAACTTGAAGTCCCTGTAATGAATTACAAATATGAATTGGACTACCAGTATCCAATACCCAGTTAGCAGTATCAACAATTGAGTAATTACAAGGTTTTATCATATAAATACCTTGTTCAGCAAACTTCTGCTTCCTCGGCCTGTTCGGATCAAGGGACGCAATATAAAGAGGACAGTTCCTCTTCCAGTGTCCCTTCTTCTTGCAGTAGAAACATTCTGCAGAAGATTGATCAGCCTTATACTTCCTGGTCTGACTAGGGCCAGGAACATTCTGCACCTTCTTTCCCTTCTTATTTGTTTTCTTTTTCCCTTTCTTAAAGGGACGACTACCTCTACTTCCTCCCACTAAATTCACCACCCCCTTATTCAGTTGGTGGTCTTTCTCGAAAGTCTGCAGTAACCCCAAAAGACCATGGTAGTTGACTGCAGGCTTGTTCATTCTATAATGATCGAGAAAATCAAGATAGGAAGAGGGAAGAGAATTCAGGATCGCATCCTTGCCGAGCTGCTCGTGCAAGGGGCATCCGAGTTTGTCCAACTTTTCAATCAGCTCGATCATGTACAATACAAGATCAGTACTGAACCGCCATTCGGCATCTTGGAGTTGTAGATGGCACAAGACACTTTGTATCGTTCTACATCATCCGGGGTGCCGAAAGATTCCTTTAACTTTTGAAGGATTTCATCAGGTTGGGCCTCCTCGAATTTGCGACTGAACTCGTCGTTCATCGCCGCTAACATAATGCATCGGACAGTAGTCCGATCAGAGACCCACTTTAGATAAGCATCTCTAACCGCACTCCGTGCATTAGCGAGAGGGATTTCAGGTGCCGGATCCGCTATTACATAGAGGATCCGTTCATGCTCCAGAACGATTCTCAATCTTCAATACCAACTATCGAAGTTGTGACCCTTTAACTTCTCATTATCGAGAAGTGATCGGAGCGATAAATTTGAAGACATCTGAAAAGAAAATAAGACCAAATTAGTTTATGAATTAATAACTTAACCAAAAGACTTGGACTTTAGTCTAAAGGTTTCTCCCACTAATTTTTCATATTGGTATCCTCTAACTCCAATCCGTGAAAATACTTTTTCAAGTGGGTACTGAAATACAATAGGCCTCGCATGAGCCCGACTATGGCCAGCTCACCCATACGAGCCTAAAGGTAGGTTTGTAAACTAATTATTTCCCTAAATAATTTTTAGTATTTTATTTTGCCCCAGAGAGCACCCTAATCGGCCTAGGGGCCTCCTATTGCGGGTCTCTGGTTAGGTCCAACCATTAAAATGACAAATCTAATGC
Organism: Areca catechu; assembly: GCA_021397845.1. Classification (NCBI taxonomy): domain Eukaryota; kingdom Viridiplantae; phylum Streptophyta; class Magnoliopsida; order Arecales; family Arecaceae; genus Areca; species Areca catechu. The sequence continues at coordinate 20,918,991 of CM038050.1, read as the reverse complement.
TTCCAGCTAACTAAAGACCAAGCCCGACTATGGCCGGCCTACCTGGTCCCGTTAAGGAGGTTGCACTGAACCATCATCGATCAGATAGAAATTCCAGTCGCCGGATGTACACCCATTCTATGGAACTGCCGATACACACCAAGCTAGTGGACACATTTCTATCCAACTTAATGGGAGGCTAAGACATTATCAACTCCTTGACTTAGTCTTTTTAAGGACCTAATAATTTTAGAGGATTTTTTATAGTTGTGACAGAAGAAAAAGATAAGGACATGGATCATCCTCCCACTGAATCAATCAGATTCCAGGAGGGTTGAAATAAATCAACAAATAATCCATGGGCACCTATAGATCAGTCTGACCGATCAACCTGGGTGACATGGGTTAACTCGAGTCATTGAGCTTTTCCAATCAGTTCTGGTCGACTCGACTAGCCAGGTAGGTGAGATCATGGGTGAGTATCCGCCATTAACCATCTTTCCTAGACACCAACCAAGTTGGCCAGGAAAGAGGTAGCCTCATACAGCCATGATCACAATGCCAAACCTACCTCGACACCAGTCGGTTTACCAGACTCGATCAGACTAGCCTAAAGACTCGGGCGTCCACTGAGCCACTAATTGGATCCATTTTAGATGAACGGATCAACTAATCTAACTATTAGATAGTTCTAAAGAAGGACCTTAAACAACTTTTGTTTAATCTTCTTATTATCTAGTTCAACTAAAATTAGGTCTAACCCAGTTATGGACCCAACTAGTCAGCTAACCCAATTAACCCAAAATGGCTTATGCAAATTTGATTAGATTTCATAAACCTAAAAAAAAAAAAAAATTTTAATAAGCCAAACACTTAATTAAAACATTTTTTAATTAAGTCTTTATGTAAAACATTTTTACATAACAAATCATGCATCAAAATATTTTACATATATTTTATAAAACATGCCTAAAACATGTATCTGCAAATTAAAATAATTTTTTAATTTTTAATATTCTTTAAGGATCCTTCTGAAAAGGCCAACACAGACGATCCGCATCGTGTCAAAGACACACGATCATAGTGAAGGTCTCAACTAGGTTCCAAAAAGAAATCTGGATACATATTAAGATTAAACAATTTTTAATCTATAACCATGCATACTAGATTAGATTACAAATTCAACCTGGCTCTGATACCACTGAAAGTAAACATGCAGGTGGTTTGACAAGATCCTACACTAGGCATGCAAACATCCGCGGGAGCAGAATGGATTTTAAAATATTTTTTAAAAATTCGTGCAGCGGAAATCTGCTCCGCTAGGAACTAATCTAAATCTAGTTGCATTTAGGCATTTATGGTCATATAAAATATTTATAAAATATTAAACAATTAACTCTATCCATGCATGATTAAAAAATTAATTTTCCATACCTTTATTCCATCTGGAATAACTCTGGAATAAACCTGGAATAGAATGGAATAACTGGAATAAAGTTATTCCAGTCGTCTTCCTCCTTGGAACTCTGTTTTTGGCTTGCAAAACGTCTTCGGAACACCTCCTTCCGGACCTCCGTTTGCTCCCAAATTTGAGCAGCAGCAACTTGGACAAGTCTACTTCGATTTGCCACTGATAACTGCAACCAAATGTAAGCCAAAAAATTATAATAAATCACCAAAGCCTGCTACCAGATTTCTGCAGCAGAATTGGGCAGCAGACTTTGGCTTTCGTTTTGGAGTAGCTGGGGCGATCCCGGTCCGTGTAGCTTGCTCCTAGGAGTAGAAGGATACTCCCTCTAGAGGGGAGACATGCCCGGGGCTCTCGGATCCGCTTCCACGCACGGTGCTAGCCGCTGGAAGAGGGCTTCACGGTCACAGGAATTCTGCAACAGGGCAGAACTTGAGCACTTGAAACAATGGGATTTAAAGCCTTGTTTCTCTCCCTCACAAGCTCCTAAACCCAGTCCCAAAGCTCTCCACTTAAGCCTCTCAAAGAAGAAGATTGCCCAAAGAGTTTTATTGATTTCCCTTGGATCTCTCATGGTGGATCAAAACTTCTCACGCTGAAAACTAACTCTCTTTGAATAGGAACGGCTGGTGTTTATATAGGTTGCAGGGAGAAGTGGAAAACGGAGAGGGGGGGAGGCCAAAAGGCATCGGCTGCAAATCTCCCAATTAACAGCCATTAATCCAGGATTAAACATGGATTTAATGCCAAACGGTGGAGGGAGAAGAAGAGACGCGCGGCAGGTTTGGCCTTCCATCGCTTGGACTTCCTTTCCATTCAAATGACCGTGTAAAACGGTCCAAGGAGTAAAAAAAAAACACCGGTCCAACCACTTAAACCGGTCCTTCGGTTCAAATAACCGATCCAAGCAAAAATTATGGTTCAAACCGTTGGTTCAATCCAATTGAACCGGTCCGAGCCCAATAAAATTGGTTCAATTGGTTCACAACCAATTGAAGGCCGAAACGAACTCCGAATCAGTTCAAAACTGATTCAAAAAAAACCTGGCGCAGTGCTGGTCAGCCTGAAACAATTTTCGGTTGACACAAACAAGGGCAAGACGGGAAAAAGAGTGTTCAAAAATACTGTGACCATAAGATCGAGACGATTTCCAATCGTAATCGGTATCCGGATCAGAGAGTTATCCTCTATGGCGTGTGACCTCATAGGTTCGAATCTAAATGGTAGCACTAGAATAATTTTAGTACCAGCACAGGAAACCATCTAGCAATGGGTCCCGGCGTCCGGATAGGTCGAAGATGCGGGAGCAAACTATCGAACCTCTGGCATATGGTTACCGTATAATTCATCCCTTTGACCTCTAATGCTCATGATGACTGAGATTGGGCTGCCAACCCAGACTGAGTCAGTCGACTACGTGTCTCAACCTCGTAAGCCCAGTGACTCTTCACTAGGACTACCCCGACCGAGGATTTGCTAAATTGAGATACTGCAAGATTTTCAATCCAAACTGTTTGGACATGTCAATTCCATCTTGGTCCATCACTGCTCCACAAGTACTTGCCTGTACCCAGAAACCTTCCATCACCGGATTAAAAATCCGGGTAGTCCGGCACCAAAGCACAGGGAGTTGCTTGCAAGCTACCGTGATGACCTCAGGTCAGAGGGACACATACCCATATCCAATCGTGAGTATCCCTTTGGCAGAAAGGGGCTGCACGGAGTCACGTTCAATAAGATATCACATATCCCACTTGCAGATCACATCAGTGTCACTACACTCATTTGGTCAAGAGGACAACCAAACGATGTGAACTACAACAACCTATACTTGATATATTATCGTCCAGTATAATATATCCTTTGGTTGTGAACAGGATTTAAGGACCACTCGATACATCCTCTCTGTATCGAAGTCAGTGTAGTCCTAAGGACTTCATCACATGGAAAGAGTTCATTTCAGGGAAATTTAATATGTGATGAGCTGCCAAAAAAAAATATTTTATTAATTCATAAAAAATACAATACTGAGCACAACCACCTACAACCCAGGCGATTGGCTTTGGGATACAATTCCCAACAGATCTTTCATATCAAAATTCTTTGACAACATTTGTTTGGTCTCAGAAAGCAAACCAAAATCACTGCTAGCAAGCAGGATATCATCAACATATAAAACAAGGAAGATAAAATCCCTCCTACTGATCTTGAGATATATACATTGATCAACTTTTTTTTTCTCAAAACCAAGAGAGGTCACAACTTCATTAAACTTGAGGTACCATTGTCATGATGCTTGCTTCAGACCATAGATGGATCTTTTTAATTTGCACACAAAGTGTTCTTTTCCGCTTTCTTGAAAACCTTCAGGTTGCTTCATATAGACCTCTTCACTGAGATTACCATTCAGGAAAGCAGTTCTAACATCCATTTGATATAGCTCCAGATCATAATGAGCCACCAAGGACATGATTATTCTGAAAGAATCTTTTGAAGATACTGGAGAGAAAGTTTCAGTGAAATCAATTCCTTTTCTTTGAGTGAAGCCTTTTGTTACCAGTTTGGCCTTGAAACGCTCAACTCCTCTCTTAGAATCTCTTTTAGTTTTGTATACCCATTTGCATCTAATATGTTTACAACCATCAGAAGGCTCAACAAGCTCCCACACTTCATTATGTGCCATAGATTGAATCTCCTCTTTCATAGCATTTATCTATAGATCAGACTGGGGAGAACATACAGCATCAATATAAGTAACTGGATCAACCATATGCCCAATATCAAAATCATTCTCCCCGAGATAAACATAGAAATCATCTGAAATTGCGGATCTTCTTTGTCTAGCAGATCTTCTAACTTGGACTTCTTCCACTGGTTGAAGATTCTGAATAGGCCCAGTAGGATCATAGATTTCATCATCCATTCCTTCAATAGGAGTAGGAATCAAATCATCATTCTGACTAGATATGGGAATAGAAACAGTTTCGCCTTGTGCATTATCATCATCAATAGTAAATAAAGATCCAGTATCAGCCACATCTAGTTCTTGAAACTTTGCAGTAAGAGACTCCATAATTCTATTACCTCTCCCTAGACTATAAAACCTAGATCCTTTAGAATGTTTAGGATATCCAACTAAGTAACAATGACTTATTTTGGGATCAGTCATTTTCTCTGAAGGATTGTATAATTTTACTTCTGCAGGACAACCCCAAACCCGAAAATGATTCAAACTAGGTTTTCTTCCAGTCCAGAGTTCAAAAGGTGTCTTCAACACAAATTTACTGAGAACTCTGTTGAGAATTTATAAAGCAATCTTGAGAGCTTCTTCCGATAAAAATTCAGGCATATTAGACTTACTCATCATGCTTCGCATCATATCTTTAAGGGTACGATTCCGTCTTTCGGCCGCACTATTCTGCTCAGGACTTCCAGGCATGGTATATTAAGGAACAATCCCATAATCCTATAAATACTTGGCAAACGGATCCATTTGCTGCCTAGCCACATCATGTCTGCCATAGTACTCACCTCCACGATCAGATCTCATAATCTTGATAACTTTTTCCAATTGTTTCTCGACTTCAATTTCAAAAATCTTAAACTTTTGAAGGGCATCAGTGTTGACTCTGGTCTTGATTTTGATGATTGACAAAATGTTTAAGTATATATAAGTACTAATTGTATTTTAAGTGTGTTTTTCAGATCTTAGTACTTATCTATTTTGAATAAAGAAAAGTTTGTATTTTAGTTGAAAAAGTCCTTAAATTAATGAAAAATCAAGTATATAGACTTTGGAATTAATATGGAAGAACTTGAAGTACTCAAAGTTTGATTTTTGTCATGTTTCAGCAAGTTTCAGTATTGGCACGCCAAGTGTTGACACCTGAAAATTCAAGTGTTGACACCTGAAAATGCAAGTGCTGACACTTGAAAATCCAAGTGCTGACACCTGAAAATCCAAGTGCTGACACCTGAAAATCCAAGTGCTGACACCAGAAATCTAAGTGCTGACACTTGGGAACCCAGTGTCGACCCAAGTATCGACACCTGGAAACCAAGTGTCGACACCTGGAGGTCAAGTGTCGACACTTGCTGTAACAGCTAGTTTTTTTGAAGTGCAGAATTGATTCCAACTTACTTCAAATGGCTAGTTTTTCTTCCCCAACGGTCATAAACGGTCATCTATGGTTTGTAGAGCTATATAAACATCAAAAATCAAATGGGAAAGCAATTCTTTGGTGAGTTTCTTGAATATTCTTAAAGGATTTAAAAGTTGAGTGATTCAAAGCCTTAAAGCTTCCAAGTTTCAAATAGAGCATTCAAAGTTTACATCTACAAGCATCAATCAAAGACTTCATCAACTTGAAGACAAGATCTTCATCAACAATCAAGGACTTTAAAAAGATATTTGCTTTATTTTAGAAAGCTTTTATTGTATTCATTTATACTTGCTCTTACATTGTTTGACTTGAGATTTTTGGTGAGCATTGGAAAACCAAAGAGGTTTTTGGTAAGCCTTTGAAAATCAAAGTGGTTGTTGGTGAGCCTTGAAACCAACTAAGATTTTACTTGTGAACCCGAAGACAAAACAAGTTGTTTAGGTTCTTGGTTATCCCGTAAAATCAAGGGTGATTGTTGGCGAGCCTTGAAACCAACTAGGGTTTGACTTGTGAGCCCGAAGGCAAAACAAGTTGTAAATGTTGTTGGTGAGCCTAAGTTATAAAACCAAACTTAGTGGAATTTTTAAGGGATTCTTGGAGAGTGGATGTAGGTGCTTGGTTGGCACCGAACCACTATAAACCTTTATGTTTGTGTGGTTGTTCTCCTTATACTTTTATTTCTTTATTTCCACTACATTTATTTGAAATACAGAAGCACTTGAATTGTATTAGCATATACTTGCTTTAGTTTGTATTTTAAATAGTATAAAAGTTTTATAAAATCCAATTTACCTCCCCTCTTGGGTTGCCTACCTGAGCCTACAATTGGTATCAGAGCATGTGCTCTGTTTGAAAATCTAACGATTTTGAGCTAAAGTTCATGGCAACCCTTGTAGGTATTAGTGTTAGACCACCGTTTTTCAATGACACAAATTACACATTTTGGAAAACTCGCATGCGCATCCATATTAAATCTATTAGTTATCATCTTTGGAAAATTATTATTAGTGGTCATCATATTCCTTTCATTTTGGTTAATGGCATTTCTATTCCAATGCTCGAAGAGGATTGGAATGAATATGACATTAAACAAACTGAAATCAATGCTAAAGTAATGAACTTGCTTTATTGTGCATTGGACTTAAATGAATTTAATAAAAATTTTTCATGCACATCGACGAAGAAAATATGGGACATACTTGAAGTTACTTATGAGGGTACTCTTCAAGTGAAGAATACTAAAATTAATTTGCTTGTACATTTTTTTGAAATTTTTGAAATGGTGCATTATGAATCTATTTCTGATATATATACTAGATTTATGACTATTATTAATGAATTGAAAAGTTTTGGCAAAATCTATACTAATACTGATTTGGTAAACAAAATTCTTAGATCCTTGCCAAAATCATGGGATCCAAAAGTGATGGCAATCCAAGAAGCTAAAGATATAGAAACCTTATCTTTGGAGGAGCTTATCGGTTCACTCATGATCTATGAGTTGAACTTATGGCAAAAGGATAGTGGAAGCTGATGTAAATAAGAAGATAATAGCTCTCAAGGTCAAAAAGAAATTCAAGGCAATGATGGCAACTTAGAGTAATAGTGAAAATTCAAATTCGGATGATGAAGTTGCCCATCTTTGCTTCATGACAAATAAGGAAAAGGTATATGCTAAAAATGATTATAATTTTATCTTTGATGAATTACATGATGCATCTAATGATCTTGTGCATGAATATAAATTACTAAAAATTGAGCACAAGAAATTAAATAGGCATATAGATTCATTTTCTCTTGATAACACCAATTTTGCCAATAAAAATGATGATTTAAATGCCAAGATTGATATTTTGAAAAATGAAAAGTATAATTTTTCTAAAGAAAAAAAATTTTTAGAAAAAGAAAATATTGTTTTGAAAGATTTATGTGATAAAGTTTTGAATAAGAAAAATATTTTGGTTGAGGAAAAGAAGCAAAAACTTTTGAAAAATTTCTCTATTCCTGCTTCTTTCAATTTATCTTATAAATATGGTTTTAATGCTTATCCTTCTAGGTTAAGAAAAGTTTGGGTTCCAAAAGGAACTATAATTGCTAATCATAAAGGACCCAAAAAAGTTTGGGTACCAAAAATGTATACTTAGTTTGTTTTGCAGGAATGTCTTGCAGCCCAACTTGAAGAAAGGAAGTTTTTGAAAAATAGCTGTACAAGATAATTTGAAGATGTGGACAAGCTATATTTTAGACTAAATGGTAAAAGAAAGGATTATGTACATTGATAAATTTTAAACATCTCCTTCCATAATTGAAAATGTAGTTAAGTTTTTTGTTATAATTATTGGATCAATTACTTTGAAAATTTATTTTAAATGATTAATTAGAATCAAGTTTAGACTTATAATCATTGGTTATGATCATGGACTTCTTGATGTTGATGAATTTCATGCTATCATGATTAAACTTATGATTGTAAGACCTTCACTTGATTTTGATTAATGTATTTCATGAAAAATACTTTTAAAGATGCATATTGCTTTGAAAAATATTTTAAGTGATTGATTAGAATCAAGCTTAGACTAATAATCATTTGTTATGATCATGACCATTCCGATGTTGATGGATTTCAAGCTCTCATGGTCAAACTTGTGATTATTAGACCTTCATTTGATTTTGATTAATATAGTTTCTAAATTATTTCAAGTGAAATACTATGATTTATATGTTTTTATTTTTGGCATCTATGCATAATCTAGAAATGATTTGGATCTAGTATAGAACTAGTAGTTAAGGGTTACTTTTAAGAAGAAGGTATGCATATTGATAAACCCTTGCTCTAGTAGCTAGACTTGATATCATATTACTTCTAGGATTTGTATAGATATCAAATCATTTTAAATGAATTTAAAATCATGCTGAAAGTTTTTAAGTGGTATAAATGCTTTGTATTTTGAAAATCATGAATATCTTGAAAAATTTAAATCCTTGGTTTCAGACTTAGAATTTATGTTCACATCTAAAATTGTCTGAAATTATGATGCATGTGCTTTCATGTTTTATTATTTAAATGAATGCATATTTTTAAGGGTGAATAACATTCAGGGGGAGCATCTAAAGATTTGTTATCATTATATATATATTTGATGCTTTGAATATTTTGCTTGATATCATGCTATACTTATATTGCTCTAATACTCATTGTTTTCAAATCTAATTTTTTGAAGGGAGTTACATTTAAATGGTATCATGTTCTATTGGTATCAAAATTATTATTATTATTATTTTAAAAAAAATTCCTAATAACCACTTCGGATTGGGTTAGTCACCATGGCCATCCAGTCATGGGAGATAAATAGGGCTTAAAGACCCTCTCTTCTCATTCAATGGGATCTCTTATGACGTGCAGGGATGTCGCTGTAACCTTATCCCATGAACAAGGTGAATGGATAACATACATCAAATCATTTCTTGCATGTGCTTATCATTCTATGGTATCATGTTCAATTTGTATCATAATTATTTGATTTCATGCATTGATTTTGATGACCTACTTGCTATTCTTTCCGACTTCATTCCCACTTTGTATTGCCTTTCATCCTTTTTCATGATGTCAAAAAGGGGGAGAAAAATGTTAAATATGAAAAGGAAAAGATTGGATAAACATGAAAAATCTTTTGAGAAATGAAAGAAAGTGCAAAAGGAGGAGAAGAAAACAAAATCTTTAATCTTAAGGAAAGAATTAGAAAGGAGGAGATTGTCTTAAAAATTTTGCATATTTTGAAAAATATTTTGAAAATTTTTTTGAAAATTTTGTGGATCATATATTGAGGGGGAGCTTGGTGCTTATTGATTTTGAGCTTTCATGTTTATACTATTGTTAATTTTTTTAAGCTTACCCTATTCATATACTTAAAGATTTTGTTATCAGCAAAAAGGGGGATATTGTTGACTCTGGTCTTGATTTTGATGATTGATAAAATGTTTAAGTATATATGAGTACTAATTGTATTTTAAGTTATTTTTTAGATCTTAGTACTTATCTATGTTGAATGAAGAAAAGCTTGTATTTTAGTTGAAAAAGTCTTTAAATTAATGAAAAATCAAGTATATAGACTTTGGAAATAATATGGAAGAACTTGAAGTGCTCAAAGTTTGATTTTTGTCATGTTTCAGCAAGTTTCAGTATTGGCACACCAAGTATTGACACCTGAAAATTTAAGTGTTGACACCTGAAAATCCAAGTGCTGATACTTGAAATCCAAGTGCTGACACCTGAAATCCAAGTGCTGACACTTGGGAACCAAGTGTTGCCCAAGTGTCGACACCTGCAGGTCAAGTGTCGACACCTAGAGGTCAAGTGCCGACACTTGCTGTAATGGCTAGTTTTTGTGAAGTGCAGAATTGATTCCAACTTGCTTCAAATGGCTAGTTTTTCATCCCCAATGGTTATAAACGATCATCTATGGTTTGGAGAGCTATATAAACATCAAAAATCAAATGGGAAAGCAATCCTTTGATGAGTTTCTTGAATATTCTTAAAGGATTCAAGAGTTGAGTGATTCAAAGCCTTCAAGCTTCCAAGTTTCAAAGAGGGCATTCAAAGTCTACATCTACAAGCATCAATCAAAGGCTTCATCAACTTGAAGACAAGATCTTCATCAACAATCAAGGGCTTCAAAGAGATATTTGCTTTATTTTAGAAAGCTTTTATTGTATTCATTTATACTTGCTCTTACATTGTTTGACTTGAGGTTTTTGGTGAACCTTGGAAAACGAAAGAGATTTTTGGTAAGCCTTTGAAAACCAAAGTGGTTGTTGGTGAGCCTTGAAACCAACTAGGATTTTACTTGTGAGTTCGAAGATAAAACAAGTTGTTTAGGTTCTTGATTATCCCGTAAAACAAGGATGATTTTTGGTGAGCCTTGAAACCAATTAGGGTTTGACTTGTGAGCCCGAAGACAAAACAAGTTGTAAAGGTTGTTGGTGAGCCTAAGTTATAAAACCAAACTTAGTGAAATTTCCAAGGAATTCTTGGGAAGTGGATGTAGGTGCTTGGTTGGCACCGAACCACTATAAACCTTTGTGTTTGTGTGATTGTTCTCCTTGTACTTTTATTTCTTTATTTCCGCTACATTTATTTGAAATACACAATTACTTGAATTGCATCAGCACATACTTACTTTAGTTTGTATTTTAAAGAGTACAAAAATTTTATAAAATCTAATTCACCCCCCTTCTTGGATTGCCTACCTGAGCCTACAATCAGACTTTTCTTTAATCAAGTAAAGATAACCATATCGAGAAAGTCATCAATAAAAGTGATAAAATATCTATCACCACAAATTGTAGAAGAATAAGGTCCACTTATGTCAGTATGAATTATTTCCAAAAGGTTTGAACTTTGAATTGTCCCTTTCTTTTTGGTTTTGGTCAATTTTTCTTTAATACAATCAACACAGGTCTCAATGTCCCCAAGATCCAAAACATGCAGGATGCCATCATTGATTAATCTGGTTATTCTTTCCTTTGAAATATATCCCAAGTGTTTATGCCATAACATAAAGGATTTATCATTAGTCCTTGAACGTTTGGCAACAATATTTTCAACACTTAAAGAAACATTAGAATCATCAGTAGCCAGAGACAATATGTATAAGCCATCAACCAAAACACCATAGCTAACAATTTTCGAATTGAATATCAAATCAACTCTTTTATTGCTAAACATGAATCCATAACCAAGCCTATCTAAGAACAAAACAAAAATCAAATTCCTTCTAAAGAAAGGTACATAAAAGTTATTTTGTAAAATAATTATAAAACCAGACCCTAAGCATAACTTGACAACTCCTATATACTCTAATTCGACTTCAGAATCATTTCTAACCTTCAACTTGCTCTCATTCAGGCTTGGCTTCCGTTTGTTTATCATCTCCTGTAGAGAAATAACAACATGAGTCGAAGCTCCACTATTTATCTACTAGGAATTTATAGGGATATTGATCATATTAGTTCACAACAGACTAAACTAAGGGGCTTACCTCTCTGTTTTTCTTTCTTTTCTAACCAGGACTTAAACTTAAAGCACTGACTTCTTATGTATCCTTTCTTTTTACAGTGGAAGCACTTGATCTTCTTCTTAATGGTAGCCTTGGAACCTCCTACAAAACAGTTCTGATCGTGACCTCTTTCATCCCTCTTGGAATCCTAAGACTGTCTAGGAGTAGTAGGCTTTCCCTTCTTTTTATGTACAAAATGCTTGCCAACTTGAGTTCATTGTTGATGAGTAAGGAGGGCACTACCAATCTTCTCTTTCTTGACCTTTTCTTCTTCAACAACACACTTAGTGATCAGGTCATTAACATTCCATGTTTTAACAATAGTATTGTAGACATTTTTAATTTGAGAAAATTTCAAAGGCAAGGAATTCAAGGCATGTGACATAATGAAGGAATCTGGCAGATCAATCTTCAGACCCTTGAGCTTAGATTGTATATGAACCATCTTCAGAATGTACTCTCTGACACCCCCAATATTATTGTATGTCATGGTTGTCAATTCTTTCATCAGGGATCCGATCTCAGCATTATTAGATATGAGATACCTCTGCTCAATTGCATCAAGCAACTCTTTCACATTGTCAGACTTGGGTAAACCACTCAAGAGATGTTCCGAAATTGACCTCTTAATTGCAATCAGACTGAGTCTGTTCGACTTCTCCCATTTAGCAAGGTGGTCCTTCTGTTCAATGGTGCTTTGATCATTCAAATCATCGGATCTGGGCTTACGCAATGCAAGATCAATGTCAGCAATTCCAAGGGCAAACTCTAGGTCTTACCTCCATTTCTTGTAGTTTGCCCAGTAAGCACCTTAACAACAATATTGTTGTTGTTCACACCAAAAATAACTGTACAATCAAAATAAGGAATGCCAAACATTAATTAACAGACATACAACAAATATATCATATCACAATAACAAATAAGAACATAAACATAATATTACATATTTTCCTTTGGACAGAACATGCAATATATATTAGTGCTCTTCACATGAAGCCATAAGCTAATCAGAATTCTAGCATTCTTGAACCTATCCCCTTTGGGCAGACAGGCCTAAGGAAGCTAGAGTACCTTAGCAACAAAATGCTCAATGCCACATTTTCTAGTTAAAATACCCAACAACCCCCTTTGGACAGGGGGTTGTATGTCATAACCAGAAAATATCCCTCACATGATGAACAATTCGATGGACTAACACAAACAAATCACTTTGGTGATAAATATTTGTGCTAACCCACAAAATTATGCATACAGGGAATAAACATCCAAGTCAAAACAAAAAGGATATGTCAAAATATATGTATGTCCAATACGGTCAGTCGCAAATAGGATACTAATCAACATGTATCCACTAATCCATTTACTAAATATCAATGCATTCCAAAATGTACATCATAGATAAATATAACCATAAGAATCCTCCCATGCCCTTCCAACATTTTATTTTGGACCAAAATATAATTATAAATTTTTCAGGGTCTTAATTATAAAAGGACTAATTTATAATTTCAAAAAATCCAAGGGCCTAAATGCAAAATGGCCTTTTGGATCCAAAAGTAATTATAAATTTTGGAGGGACCAAACTGTAAAAGGGCTTATATTTAATTCCATAAATCGTAGGGACCTAAATGCAAAATGGTCATTTTTTTTTATGATAATGGGTCAACGGATTTTGGGTTAAAACCCAAAACCCGAATTCCCGCTGGCCCAAAAAACCCAACTTCCTCATGAGACCAAATCACATGTCTCGTTTTTGGGTCCGCCGCCCTTGGTTCCACGACCATCACCGCTGGCGCTGGACCGGCCGGACAGCCACGACAACTGGCCAGGGAGAATGAATCGATGCTTCCAGCAGTGTTGCCGGCATCCGGTCGAGCCCTACGATGAGACGGCAATAGAATTTTTTTTTATTTCTGTTCGATCGGCCACCGGCGATGATCTTGATCTCAGATCGCCGCCGCGGGAAAGAGAAGAGGAGGGGAGGGGGGTTCCGGTCACGTAAACCGGCTAGAAACATGGCTCGTGGTGACAGCCCAGGGATGTCCGATCGCACGGTAGCCACCCTCATCCTCCCTTTCCTATTTTTTTTTCGTTTCTTCGATCGGCCACCAGTAAGACAGCGGCTCGCCGGTCGCCGCCGCCGAGAAGAGGAGGCCGGGGGAAGTGCGACCGGTCATGGGACCGATCGGAAACCACGACCACCGACGATGGCCGACCATGGCCTCCATGGTCGACGCCCTCAATCAATCGGCCTTCTACCCAAATTTTTTTTGGTTCTTCTATAGTTCCGAGATGTCAAAAAAAAAAAACACCGATCATCTCTGCAATGACCGGTTTCATATTATTGCCATTGGCCCATCCACAACCGACGAGGCACGAACGGATCATTGAAAGGAAGGAACGAACAAAAGGCTATATTTCAGATCTAAAATATTAAACACGATTCTAATATGATACCAGGGCTCTGATACCAAAAGTAGGAAAAATAATTCCTAAATCCCTAAGATCATCAAATAATTAGAATCATATATTAGATCTGAAAAATAATCACATACCTGTATTCGATATAATCTCCTGATTCCGATGCTTGCATGAATACTGAAGGCAAAGTCATTCTCTTCGGTCTTCTTTAGAAAGGCGGCTTCACCGTATCATAAAATCACTGTATACGTGATATATAAATAGAGGAAGCGGAAAGGGACCTAGCCAATAAAATAAAAATATCCTGATTGACCCTTCCATCACGAGTCAAATCAGGCTAAGGCCCGTGCCGTCTCAATCATACCAAATTGCATGAGATGCTCGTAGCCCAATTAATGATCACATAATAATAACCTCATTATATCGTAAAATCAACTTAAATTTTAATAAAAAAAAATATCAATTAATATTAACCTAAATCGAAAAAAAAATTCACAAGGAATTCGTCCCACGACTACAAGCGCAAGGACGATGAATGTTGGCTCCTCTGGATTCACTCGTCAATCTAATCCAAGTCCTCACCACCCTCATTTGGATCGCGTCGGCCCTCCATGCGGCCACCAACTTTGGGCGGCATGGCTACGCCGGCTACACCCCCGAACCGCCCCAACCGGTGCAGAAAGTTCATTCCGGCGGACGGGACCCCTGATTACGCCGACTTCTTGCGTGACCCTAATAAGCACTTTCTTGCGATGTTACCGGACCGGTTCATGACGACGTTAAGAATTGCGTTGATAGAGGTACGTGCTCTCGGGGCACACCACCAACGAGGTGTACTTGGGACAGAGGGCGTCTACGTCATGGACCGACGACGGGGAGGTCCGCCGAATGTTCCAGGGTTCGGAGAGAATCTACGGCGAGTGGAGAGGAAGATTGAAGAGGGGAATAAGAATCCAAGGATGAAGAACAGGTGGGGCCCAGCCAAGATTCCTTACACATTGTTGCATCCGGATGTTTCGAATATGGGCGGGGCTGATAAAGGAATTACCGGGAAGGGAATTCCAAATAGTGTGTCCACGTAGTGCGGTATTTACTACTGCTCGCACTGTGGATTTTGGGATGTGTGATTGGACTTATTGATTGATGAAATGTTTGTAAATTGTTTGCTGATATGGTTGGTTTGGATTGGTTGGTTGAAATGACATTATTGGTGGTGGTGATAGGATGTGTATGAACAATGATTATTTAATTGACAAGATCGAGTATAGAGTTACACTCTATGTCTTTAAGATAATTTCGTCCTGTAATGGTGCTTACGGTTTTATGACGATTGTCTCCCAGGATACAACAGTCTTCTTCTGGTGAAAGCAGCACTACAATTCACCAGAAATTCGAACCAGAAATGCTTCTCAATCTTTGTATGCACTATAGCTACATGTTTTCAGAGTATGCAAATGCCTAAGACACTTACGATGCACTATAGCTATACTCTATTTTTTTCAGAGTATGCAAATGCCTAAAAGAAGGAAGGAAAATACTGGAATGAATGCGATGAAATGAATGAGGAATAGGGACATATTTATAGCCTTAAGGTGCCCCTTGGAAGCAACCTTCTGATTTCATCGGAGGGAGTTTCCGATGTCGTTTCGTAGTGAGATATGTTTTTACGCGATCGATACGTTTCTTTAATCGTGATCGGATGCCATGATACGCTGATTCATACCATGATCTCTTGATGATGCAATCAGTGCGCTTCTCAATGCATCGTTTCACGATCTAATGGCATCCCTGATCTTAGAAGAAACGTTGATCCGTGAACGGACGTGTGATTACGCCTCCGGACGCGTGATCCATTGTTTTACGATTATGAAATCCCGTTATCCGAGTCGGCTCGAATTCCTCGAGTTGGCTCCTTGCTACAGAGAGTGCCCTGGTCGAGTCGGCTCGATTCACTCGAGTCGACTCATCCAGATCGCATGATATGGCTCTGTGGATCCGAGTCAGCTCGATCCTGATCGAGCTGACTCGTCCAGATTGCATGATACGATTCTATGGATCCGAGCCAGCTCGACCTTGGTCTAGTCGACTCGTCCAGACCGTGTATTCCTATTCTGCGGATCCGAGTTGACTCGAACCACTCGAGTCGACCCGGCCAGTGATCCAAGTCGGCTCCTATCAGAACCGAGCCGACTCGTCTTCCTGCAACCTTTATCTGGTGCCAATCAATCTCGACCGTCTGATCTGTTTGATCAGGAAAAATTTAAAGGCTCCTCGAGACGATGCGTACGTGCGAAGTGCAAAGTGCACCTACAAAGCGCCCATTGCGCCCTTGTCGCCCGTCGCACACGCGCGTGATGCTTCGCATCACCCTCAAGCTCTCCACCTATGGTGAGCCTAGAAGTAAGAGCTTGGAAAAAGGTTTTCTTATAAAGAGCCTTCTTTTTTTTCAATCTTTCCATGTGGAACTAAAAGTTTCCATCTCACAGGATAGTTTCCATCCCATAGGATAATTTCCTTTCCCACAGGATAGTTTAGGAATAAAAAATTCCTATTCACTTTTTCCAACAATCCCCCACATGAATGAAATTTTGGACTAAGATCAAAAATCAGTAAAGGCGATCCGATCCCCCACAAATATGGATTTTTTTTTAAATGCAAATAAATATGCAGACACTTAAAGAGAGAAGTGAAATGAAGTTGCATCAGGATAGGTAGCTTATGGCTTTGAACCTTTCTTAGTATTTTGTTATTGAGTTTACTTACTAAAAATGAACGTGATGCCTTGAACTTTTAGCGTTTGATGTAAACTAAGACAATAACAATCACACAACTTCTTTTCGAGCATTCCTTTTGGTTCTCATGGTTGTGTTCATTTTGGCCCTGAACAACTCCTGGTCTCATAAGTGCTTTAGAGAATTAAAGCCTTTAAAATTCTTATAGAATTGGCCCAGTTTACACTCACATAGATGATTCTTATTAAGAGTAACCTGCTATATCCCACATGATATTCATGTCATAAGAATCATTAAAAGCTATGCTTATCCTAGTACATTTAGCATGTAGCACTGATTATCATAGGAATGAGTAGGATTTTACATCTTTAATGCTTCGTTGACATCTTCATAATTTAGTTATCCCTTTTGAACCTAGATCTTGGGATCTCCAGTCAACTAGGTTAGGTATCCACTATGAAGATTTATTTATAGGCTTTAAACCCATTCCCCTCGATAAACAATTTACTTGATCTCTTGGTAAACCTTTTGTCAGTGGATCTGCAAGGTTTTTCTTTGATTGAATGTAGTCAATAAAGATAACTCCATTTTCAAGTAATTGCTTAATGGTATCATGTCTGCGATGCATATGTTTAGACTTACCATTATATATTTTATTCTATGCTCTGCAAATAGTTGATTGATTATCACAATGAATACATATTACAGACACAAGTTTTGACCAACATGGAATATCCTCCAAAAAATTTCGAAGCCATTCTGTTTCTTCTCCATCTTTATTTCAAGCTATAAACTCTGATTCCATAGTGGATCGAGCTATACAAGTTTATTTTGAGGATTTCCATAATACTGCACCTCCTCCTAAGGTGAACATATATCCACTAGTGAATTTAGTATCTTCTGAAGAAGATATCCAGTTAGCATCACTGTATCCTTTTAGTACAGCTGGATATGTTGTATAATGTAATCCAGAATTTAGGGTATATCGTAGATATCATAATACCTTTACTAGTATTATCCAATGATTTGGACATGGATTACTAGTAAATCTGCTTAATTTATTGACAGCATATGCTATGTCAGGATGGATGTAATTTATGACATACATTAAACTGCCAATTATACGTGAATATTCTAATTATGATATGGGTTGTCCAGTATGCTTAGCAAAATGTAGATTAATATCTATAGGTGTTCTAAGCGGGCTGGTATCATACTCATTGAATTTATCTAATATTTTCTCAATATAATGAGATTGAGATAATATTATTCTATCAGACGTTCTAGTAATTTTAATCCCTAGTATAACGTTTGCGATACCCATATCTTTTATATCAAAATGTTTGATCAACATTTTTTTTGTTTGTTTAATCATATCAGTATCACTACCTATGATTAACAAATCATCCACGTATAAGCAGAGTAACACATACCTTGTAGGTATGATTTTGTCATATACACATTTGTCACATTCATTGATTTTGAATCCATTGGACAACATGACATTGTCAAATTTTATATGCCATTGTTTAGATACTTGTTTTAATCTATATAAGGATTTCATAAGTCTGCACACCTTCTTTTCTTTGCCTGAAATCACAAACCCTTCAGGTTGTTCCATATAAATTTCTTCCTCTAATTCACCATTAAGGAAAGCTGTTTTTACATCCATTTGATATATTTCAAGATTGTTAATGGCTGCAACAGCGATTAACATTCTTATAGATGTTATCCTTGTTATAGGTGAATAAGTATCAAAGAAGTCTATGCCTTCTTTTTGTTTAAAGCCTTTAGCTACTAATCTGGCTTTATATTTATCAATTGATCCATCAGCCTTTAGCTTCTTCTTGAAAATTCATTTACACCCCAAAGGCTTCATACCTGATGGTAAATCTACCAATTTCCAGGTATGATTATGCATGATGGACTCAATTTCGCTATTAATAACTTCTTTCCAAAAAGGTGCTTCTGGTATAGACATTGCCTCTTTGAATATCTGAGGTACATTTTCTATTATGTACGTAATGTAGTCAGGACCAAAAAATTTTATAACTTTAGGTCTCTTACTACGTCTAGGTTCACCTTCAGGATGTTTTCCTGATGACTACTACTTGCCAAATTATCATAAGTTCTTTTATTTGAACTTGTACCAGATATCCCTTTATAAGGAAATATCTCTTCAAAAAACGATGCATTTCTTGATTCCATGATTGTATTTTCCTGTATATCAGATATATCTGATTTATGTACAAGAAAGCGATATGCACTACTATTTTATGCATAACCAATGAAAATACAATCAACCATTTTATGTCCTATTTTGACCTTTTTGGGATTTGGAATATCTACTTTAGCTAGACACCCCCACACTTTTAGGTAATTATAAGAAGGCTTTTTTCCTTTCCATAACTTATATGGAGTGATGTCCTTCTTCTTACGAGGTATTTTGTTAAGAATATGATTAGTCGAGAGAATTATTTCTCCCCATAAATTCTGTGGTATACCATAATTTATCAACATGGCATTCATCATTTATTTCAATATTCTATTTTTACATTCAGCAAGTCTATTAGATTGAGGTGAATAAGGAGCTGTAGTTTGATTAACAATGCCATGTTCTTGACAAAAGTCATTAAACGGTGCATCGAATTCACCACCTTTGTCACTCCTTATAGCCTTGATCTTTTTATCAAGCTGATTTTCAACCTCATTTTTATAACATTTAAACATATCTAAAGCCTCATATTTTGACTTTAGTAGATACACATAATAGTATCTAGTTGAATCATCAATAAATGTTATAAAATACTTTTTACCTCCTCTAGATTGTATTGACTTCAAGTCACATAGATCACTGTGGATCAAATCTAGAGGTTCAGTATTCCTTTCTACTGAATGGAACAGTGTTTTGGCTAACTTAGCTTCAACACATATCTCACATCTATAATGTGGATCGATTTCATGATTAGGTAACAATTCTAAATTCATTAACTTCCATAATGAATTAAAATTCACATGACCTAATTTATCATGTCATAGATAAGAGGAGTCAACCATATAAACAGAAGAAGAATCTTTATTCTTTTCAAGGTTGCGATGTACAGTCATTACATTCATCTTGAATAATCCATTATTCAAGTAATCTCTACCCAGAAAGATCCCTCCTTTAGTAAGTATAAATTTATCAGACTCAAACACCATCCTAAATCCATGAGTGCTTAGGAGGGAGCCTGATACCAAGTTCTTATGGATGTCAGGAACATGCAGTACATCGTTCAGTAGAAGCTCTTTACCAGATGTCATCTTTAGAATAATACGGCCAATTCCTTCTATCTTCAATGTAGCGGGGTTATCCATTAGCATATTTCTACCTCTGATAGGAGTATATGATGAGAACATACTCTTATCATAGCAGACATGTCGAGTAGCTCCAGTGTCAACATACCATTCATTTGGTTTATCAACCATGTTTGCTTCAAACACAACTACTAACAACATCATCCCTAACACTTCACGGGATAGGGTATCTTTAGTAGTATTGACTTCTTTTTTTCTTTTCCTTTGAAACGACAATCCTTGGATTTGTGGCCTGTTTTATCATAAATGAAGCACTTTCCTTTGAACTTTTTAGGATTGTCTTTCTTCTGTTTATAGCCTTCTACAGAAAACTTGTGTTTCTTCTTGTTGACCTTTCCTTCCATGAGGTTGGCCTTAAGCTCAGCAAGATGTCTTCCTGTCTTCTTATCATGGCTTTTGTTGTCTTCCTCGATCCTCAGGCGGACAATCAGATCTTCAAGTCCCATCTTTTTCCGCTTATGCTTCAGGTAGTTCTTAAAGTCTTTCCATGATGGAGGTAGCTTCTCAATTATAGCGGCTACCTGGAATGACTCACTCAGAGACATCCTTTCTACATGTATCTCATGCAGTATGATCTGTAGTTCTTGAACTTGCTCCAAGACGGTCTTGTAATCTACCATCTTGTAGTCAAGAAAACTGTCGACCACAAATTTCTTATGGCCTGCATCCTCGGTCTTGTACTTCTTATCCAAGGATGCCCATAGCTCTTTTGCTGTGCTTATACTACTGTACACATTGTACAGAGTATTCTCTAATCCATTAAGGATATAGTTTTTGCATAGGAAGTCTGAATGCTTCCATGCATCGACAGCAGCGATAATCTGCTTGTCGTTCTCTCCTTCCTTTAAAACTGGTGGATCTTCGTTGAGAACTCTTACCAGATTCGGAGGTGTTAGATAGAACATCATCTTCTGTTGCCATCTCTTGAAGTCGGTGCAGGTAAACTTCTCTGGCTTCTCGGCCTAAACTGGTGCAGCCATTGTTGCCATCACTTGAGCAGCACTTCAGTACGGACGAAGTTGTCTTAAGATTGTTGGTGGTAGGATGTGTATGAACAATGGCTACCTAATTGACAAGACCGAGTCTAGAGTTACACTCTATGTTCTTAGGACAATTTCGTCCCATAATGGTACTTACGGTTTTATGACGATTGTCTTCCAGGATATAACGGTCTTCTTCTGGTGAAAGCAGCACTACAATTCACCAGAAATTCGAACCAGGAATGCTTTTCTCTCTTTGTATGCACTATAGCTATACTCTATTTTCAGAGTACGCAGATGCCTGAGAGACTTACGATGCACTATAGCTATATTCTATTTTTTTCAGAGTATGCAAATGCCTAAAAGAAGAAAGGAAAATATTGGAATGAATGCGATGAAATGAATGAGGAATGGGGACCTATTTATAGCCTTAAGGTGTCCCTTGGAAGCAACCTTCTGATTTCATCGGAGGGAGTTTTCGATGTCGTTTCGTAGTGAGATATGCCTTTACACGATCGATACGTTTCTTCAATCACGATCGGAAGCCATGATACTTGATTCGTACCGTGATCTCTAGATCACGCGATCAGTGAGCTTCTCAATTCATCGTTTCACGATCCGATGGCACCCCTGATTTCAGAAGAAATGTTGATCCGTGAACGGACGCGTGATTACACCTTCGGACACGTGATCCGTTGTTTCACGATTCTGAAATCCCGTTATCCTAGTCGGATCGAATTCCTCGATTCAGCTCCTTGCTACAGAGAGCACCCTGGTTGAGTTGGCTCGATTCTCTCGAGTCGACTCATCCAGACCGCATGATACGGCTCTGTGGATCCGAGCCAGCCCGATCCTGGTCGAGCCGACTCATCTAGACTGCATGATACGGTTCTGTGGATCCGAGCCAGCTCGACCCTGGTCGAGTCGACTCGTCCAAACCGTGTATTCTCGTTCTATGGATCCGAGTCGACTCGAACCACTCGAGTCGACCCGGCCAGTCATCCGAGTCGGCTCCTATCAGAACCTAGCCGACTCGTCTCCCTGCAATCTTGATCTGGTGCCAATCAATCTCGACCGTCTGATCTGTTTGATCAGGAAAAATTTAAAGGCTCCTTAAGACGATGCGTACGTGCGAAGTGCAAAGTGCGCCTACAAAGCGCCCATTGCGCCCTTGTTGCCCATCGCACACGCGCGCGATGCTTCGCATCACCCTCAAACTCTCCATCTATGGTGAGCCTAGAAGTAAGAGCTTGGGAAAATGTTTTCTTATAAAGAGCCTTCTTTTTTACAAATCTTTCCATGTGGAACTAAAAGTTTCTATCTCACAGGATAGTTTCCATCCCACAAGATAATTTCCTTTCCCACAGGATAGTTTAGAAATAAAAAATTTCTATTCACTTTTTCCAACAATTGTAAACTTGTAACAAAGTTTATGGAGTCATGGTTGGAATACTGGTTGATGCTGTTGGGTCATGTTGATCTCGTGTTTAAGTGGAATAAGATTGACATTAGCAACATCAAGTCGGGACGGAAGGTGAGTAATGTTTTCTCCTGTACCAGCAAGTGGCTGGATTGGCAAAACAAATGAAAGGGTGAGGTGTTTGTAAGTGCAACGTACCATCTCTGTGAACTTGAGCTGGAAGGTATCTTAGGCATTCTCGATAATTTCATCTTCAAAGTTTTTGGACTTCTTGTTTTATTTCACTACTCATGCACTAATAGAAGTTGTATACGTCTCAATAGCCCGAGCCTTGGCCTCAACAACTTGTGTCCTTTTTTCAGCCTCCCGAGCTACGATTATGGTCTCTATGATTATGAAGTCAGAAGTTTGGAATCAGGACTCCATAACCATCACCTTCAAATCAGCTCGGCCAATCTGCTCTCTAGCTCAGCGACCAAGTCCTACTCCTTGACAATCTTTTTATCCTTCTGCACTATTCAAACTTCTAGTTCCCAAATAATATTTATGGAGGCTCGCAATTCCCCCTTGAACTTGATCTCTTGGGCCTCATTCGTCTTTCTCAATTCCTCCAAGGTCTTGACCTATGCTAGTTGCCATCTCATTTTTGAGGGTCAGTCTCAGCTCGACAAATTTACCAAATGCCTCCTTGATAACAGAGACATCATGTGCAAGTTGCCACAAAAAGGAAAAACTATTAGTTAACTATTCGGGAATCAAAGTAATTGGCAAAGTAAAGGAAAAACACTTACTCCAAGTAATTGTGGGAAGAGTCAACGAAAATCTGGTAGGCATGTTCTACGTCATGTACCTCTCTTAAAAACAGTTCCCTACTTATATCATCGTTTAGACCTGCTCTGAACCTAGATAAAGTAACCGATTCAGACTCAGACACACCACACCACATAGTATATTCATCGAAAAGAGTGATGTATTCGGACACAGTTTGATTTTCTTGGGTCAGCCTCTGCCATTGATCTAATAATCTTTGTTTATAAGACAAAGGTAGATATTTGGCCCTTAATCTATATTTCATCTCCTGCCACGTATCTATAGGTTGGTTTTCCCTCTGTCGCTCTAATCTCTCCACAGTATCCCAATATAGTCGTCCTTGTCGGATTAACCTAAACTTAGTGATTTTGACCTTACGTGCTTCCGACATAGGATACCATTCAAAATATTGAACCATGTCACTTTCCCAATCAGAGTAGATTTTACGATCTAAGGTGCCATCAAATGTAGGTGCATCAAATCTAATACTCCTGAGGGCTCGCTCTTCCTGATCATCTATATCATACCGTGACCTCCTAGGAATAAGATCATGGGTAACTTCTCTGTGCTGGACTCGATGCCTAGGAATTTGGTCAGGTCTGACCTCTCTATGCTAGGCGTAGTACCTAGGGATTGGGTCAGGAGTCAATTCTGGTTGTTGGGATCCTAGGTCATGCCGAGGGGTAGCTCCAACGGGTGTAGGATCAAGTTGAGATACATGGGATTCCTCCAACGAACTTATTCTTTCATTCATCTGATCAAACCTCTGATTGACTCTAATGCTAAGCTGCCTAAGTTGCTCAGTCATAGATCTCATAAGATTTTCAAGGTTTGAATCCAAAGATGTACTAGGTTGGTCTTGGGAAACTTGATATGGTGTTCCAGCCCTAGTAGTCATGCAAACAACTCGATGCACTCAAACAAACCTAACCGACTATAGCTAGCTAGACCTAGAGCTCAAACCAAATGTTAGGTCAAATTGACAATCTTGGTTGTAGTAACTTGGCACCTTGCCAGGTAAGTGTAAGGTTGGTGGAGATCCCTCTTTGCTTGCCTTAGACACCAATTTGAAATTGGCCAGGTAAGCGGACCAACCCACCTTCCTTCGGGCTCTTGTCCCTAAACCACTTGCCTAGACACCAGACACACAAGCACACACAAACAAGTTGCCTAAATTGGCTTAACACTTGGATCGACTCGACCTTGTGGGTGTCCCTAGCTCTCTAGAGCAATAGCAATAAAGTTTCTACTCGATTTTAATTCAAAGCTTGGGTTCGAATGCAATGTTGGTTGTTTTGGATTAGGGAAAGGTTATCAGCTCCTCCCCCCGTCTGACATGTTCGAATTGCCCTTAAAATTATTTAATGTATGAGTGTAGCAGACAAACATGTAAACTAATGAAAACCCAAACCATAATGAATCAAAATCATGCTTGTTGAAATTTTGACAGAATCTGTTCTTAGATCGAAAACAGAAGAGAAAAAATTTCACAAAACTCAGTAAATCATGGAAAAATAAAGTAAAATACTTTCAAATGTGATGCATTCAACAAAATAAGTTTCACGATTTTTGGAATTATCTATAAATAGAAACAATTAAAATATCATACCATATATGAGTAGATGCAAAACAGAAACTAGATGCAATGATGATAACCTAATCTAAACATGCTCTGATACCAGATTTGATGTGAAACAGGATGGTGACGAGTGATGTGCCATGCTTATCTTGATTTATATATATATATTTTTATGTTTTGAGAGCAATAACTGATATTCTAACAGCAAAAGCAAACAGAGAGATCTAAAGAAAATAATGTGACAACTAGTTATCGAAATTATCTACCCGCATGCGGATCTTATCAAACAACTGTAAGGAAGGATCGTGGTGATTGAGAAACCACCATAGATTAGGTTACCTACTTTCAAGTTTCAGATCTAGAGGAAGGGAAGGGGTTTAGATTTACTAATACGCTTTGAAATTCTCTCGATTGAAGATCTAGATCACAACACTCTAGAGTTGACGAACTTGACTTCAAAATCGATCGATCCGGCATCGACATCTGGACTCCAGTCACACCGGTTCCAAAGCAAGGACTCCGATCTTCAGAGTTGGATCTCGAAAAGGTGGTTGATTATGCTTCCGGGATCTTCTTCTTCAACTTGCTTTAGGAATCTCTTCAAAGGATTAGATGCAGACCTTAAGGAACCTTCAAATGACAAACTTGATAAAAGAACCAGAACCGATAACTGTAGAGCGTCGCACCCTACGGAACTTGGACGTCGCACCCATGTTGTTCTAGGTGTCTCACCTAGCACCTTCAAGCAAGCTAGCTATGGAGGAATTGGAAACTTGGACGTCACACCCAAGTTGTTCTAGGCATCTCACCTAGCACCTTCAAGTAAACTAGCTATGGAGGAATTGGAGAAAATGCAACAGCACTTTATATTACTCAAAATATCATTGCTTATGAAGAAAGGTTTTGGGCACTATTTATAGCCTCATTACAAGTAGAAAGATGGGTTGAAATCTAAATTCAAAATAAAAGAAGGGGGAATTACAATTAAAATTTTGGAATAGGTGCCAATGCTTCATAAAGATGGTTATCTTGACTTGATCTTCCACCTTCCAATTTGATCTTCTCCCTCTTTTCTTTCCTTGGCCGATTGAAGTTAAATTGCTGCATTTTAATGAGAGTAGAGCCCACTTAAAACACCTCCAAGAGAAAATTCATGGGGAAGGGAAGAGAATTTGTAAAAAGTATTAAAGCTTTAACCAACTCTCTTAAATGCCTTCAAAACTTGTGCCATTTAATGCCTTCAAAGCTTGTGCCATTTAATTCTTCATTTAAGACTCCTTGATTGCTGCCTTCTTTAAGAAACTCCCTCTACCTTTAAAGCTTCTTAATTACTACCTTCATAAAGCTTTCTTCAAGAAACTCCCTCCACCTTTAAAGCTCCTTAATTGCTATCTTCATAAAACTCCTTCCACCGATTTTAATTCTTTATTTGGTGAGAGAATACGTGAAAGGTTTTTTTCTTGGGGCTTTCTTTCTTCAAGTAGCCAAATAAATGTGGATGTGGTCTCTTCTTAACTTCTTTCATGTTATGTAGACTTAGTCAACTCCATACAAAATAACTTAGGTCTCATTAAAATCCAAAATGGATCCAAAGACTAATTAAACCAGATTGGATCAACTGATAGAGATAAGATGGCATGGATGCTTCTTTCTTGCTCTGGTGTCCCCACCAACCGTCATAATAAAATACCACACCATAGGGATAGGATGGAGACATACTCCTAAAAATGATATTTCCAGACATCACGTCAGAGATCATTTCCCTTTGAATCTTAATCATAGGATTGTCATGATGGAAAGGATCCACTCTGGTGACTAATATATGGGCTTAAGTTCCATTCTCCTTGATATCTCAGATACTGTAGCCTTCGAAAGGCCTTTGATCAAAAGATCTGCCCGATTATGTTTTGATTGTATAAACTGTAGTGATATCACATCTTTCATTTTATTTCTTATAGTTTTATATCTGATTAAGACATGATTATTCATCTTTTTATTAGTTGTCTATTAATTTAGCAGATCAATTAGAGTTTACAATCGTAATTTAAAGAAATTTTAAAATTTTAGTAAAAAAATTTGTTATATCACTGATATCTGATTTTTAATACTAAGAAGTTATAGGCATTACTATTTTAGATAGTTTCTATAGTCCTAGTTTTCTCTTTTTAGATTCTGGAATATTAATCTTAGGCACCCCCATATTTTGAAAAATTCTTGATTAGGAGTTCCAATTACCTTTAGTCTTTTACCAAATATAGTACATGCATAGTTCACCTTTAGTCTTTTCTGCCTCTTCTTCCTCCTGTTAAAATTAGTTTCAAAAGCTAAACATGAATCTTGTATAATAAGAAGAAAATTCTATATACGAATTCATTTTGCATCCATCAAACATATATCATAAAGAGTATTTTCAAACATGGACATATATGACTCTCTTCAGGTTTCCCTAGGATGATAGCTAAACAAAATCAAGGGATGCTTGCAATGAGTGTCATCAAAATTCATAGCCAATATCTGATATGACAACTACATGGCCGAGCCAAGCCAAAGAAAGCAAAATGATAAGGCATGATAAATAATGAGTAAAATTTAAAAAATTTTATGAATCACTTAGTAAAGTTTTACAAAATAAATAAATAAATAAATCATATACTTATCAATTATATCAACATAAAAGATCGTGCAGACAAATCATGTTAACTTTCAAATAGCTTAAAAATAATGATACAACAGAGCACTACCTTGACCTTAGATACCTGTGCCATAAGAGTACAAGGAGTCAAGTAGCCAACACTGGTACAAGGTGTTAGTACCTTTATATCCTTAAAAATGTAATATTCCAGAATATAAATGTAAATATCAATGAGTCTTATCAAGTCACAATAATCATATGAAAAACACCAGCATTTAGCTTTAAGGAGGATTTGGCATGTCAGAAATGTCAACAATTAAAAATTTAAAAAGCACCCAAAGTATCAATCCAAAACTGTCACTGGCACATCGAAAGGAGGTAAAAAAGAACCAATGCAATGAGGTCAAGATATTTTAATGCAAACTAAACTAAACTTTAAACAAAGAATGCCTATTGATTTTACAAGAATATCCAGACATTACATGTTTATGCAAAACAAAACCTCATAAAGAGCATTCACAAGAAGAAGTTTTTTAAAAACCTAAACTTAATATCCAACATTGGTTTATATGTTCAAATAATTCATAAAACTAATCTTTTAAAGGATATAAGTCAATTCAAAATAAATTGAATGACTAGATCAAGGAAGCATCATCTATTTGATGGGCCTGCATTTCTCCAGCTTTAGTCATCCATTAAGTTAGTCCGAAAGAAGTGTTCAACTCATAAAGGTCATCATCAAATTTATATCATGCATCACATTGATGAAAGGAATGGCATAAAATTTTCAAAGCACATAAAACAGCCAATTTTGGCATAAATATCATTAATGAATTTCAAAGTAACATATAAGTTGGATGCTTCCAACTTGAGATATTATAAAAAAAAATCTTTTATTGGTCCATTAATAAATCCTTTTAAATTTGGTAAGTAAAACTCAATTCAAAAGTGGTAAAACAACATCGATATTAAACTATATATTAAGAATACGAGAACTAGTTATTTATTTGATAACATCAAGGCAATTTTTTTTTAATTCAAGGAGGAGTTGTGTAACATCAATTTTATATTCCATTCTTTATACTTACTAAAAAATCTTCATGTAAATTCAAAATAGTCTTTGCATATTCAATTCAAAAAATAAATCTAGCTGTTGGGATATCTCGGTTCAGCTACAAACCGAACTCCGATTCGACTGGTTGAAATTCTCTCTCTCCGGACTTCGGACCAAGCAAGGGACAAGCCAACTACAGGCAACCCAAGGCTACATGCTAGACTACAACATCCGAAGGCCAGTCCTTCGGGTAATGTCTTCAGCCTTGACCGAAGATCGAACTTCTCATCGACTTTCGAAGACACGTACTTCGTTCCCCACCGTAGACACGACCTCCGGCCTCAGGGGAAATACCAAGTCTTCGGTCCACGTAAGGGAAAAATCGAAGCCTGGACCATAATCTGGTCCAGAAAGGCAACTGTAACCAACTGTTACAATCGACACTCATCATGCCATGATCATGGCGTGCAACTCCTGCTGACATGCCTCCGATCTGGTTGGAATCGCTCAATGACAACCCATGAACGCCAATCATGGGAGAGATTGGCTTCCCATGATCACCGAAAAAGGAGCGAGCCGTAGGCTGGAGGCCTTCTTTTAAATAAAGGTAAGAAGGATTGCTCGAGAGGTATGCTGATACTCATGCTCACATACACTTACAATCTCGAAGAGCCTTTTCTCTCCTACTCTCGACACCTTCCCCATTCTGTGGCTGGAATCCGCCACTGACTTAGACATCGGAGTGTCCTCCACCGAAATAACTCCGGCAAGGGACCTGTTTTGCAGGTAAACCAGGGAGCGGTCCTCGACTCAGAGGCTCCGATCAGCCGATCTATGGACTCCACGCCAACAAATTGGCATGCTAGGAAGGGGGTTAACATTCTTTAAGCTCCCTTCCAGACAAGGAAAAGAAAAAAGTTTTTGATGGCAAGAGGAAAAGCTCCAATCGCTTCTACAAGCCGGAGTCATGCTCCATCTTAGGGGGGTGCATTCCCGGAGGAGAACGATGCTCCACCTCCCACAGTTATTATGGGATTAAAGCAGTTTGAAGCTCTTGTGAACCAGGTCGCCAACCTTACGGCCATGGTTCAGGAATTCCAAGACAGAGCCTTTCCGGTGGGAAACCCACCGGCCGCCTCTAGACATAGCTCTCGATCCCGAATAAAGAGAGCCCCACGGGAGGATTCTACGCATCCCTCTCCCCATTCTCAGCTCTCTCCTGAAGGCTGAACTTCGAGATTGCCCAGATCCGTCGATTCCCCACACAAAGGGAAAAGGCCTAGGCAAACTCCCTCACCCTCCTCCGGAGACTCCACTTCTATGGAGAGAGTGCCGAAGTAGACTCCCGATTATGACGGGAGATTCAGAGCCATCGAATCAGAGATGGCGAAGGCGCGAGAACAGAGGATGCGAGATCTGAAAGATCCCGATGACTTGATTATGGGTGATCTACGCCCATCCTACACCGACCGCATCATGGTTGAGGTCATTTCTCGGTACTTTAGGATTCTCCAAATGGAACCCTACGACGGCACCTCTGACCCCCTCGATCATTTGGGCAGCTTCAAGGCTCAATATGATGATCCAAAGAGCTTCGGATGCGATGTACTACTTGGCATTCCCAGCTACCTTGAAGAAGTCCGCTCGGATGTGGTACTCGAGCCTGCACCCAGGTACCATCGATTCCTTTTCTGAGTTAGAAAAATTATTTATCTTGCATTTCAGGACCTGCCGCAAGACTCCTCGGAATACGGACACACTATTCCTCCACTAGAATGAAGGAGAAAGCCTGCGAGATTATATCTCTAGGTTTAATGCGGCCATGCTTGAGATCTCAGATCTCAACGAGCACGTGGCCATGTCGGCACTGAAGAAGGGGCTTCGTACCTCCAGGCTTACTTTCTTCCTGGATAAGAAGTTTCCTAAAAGCTATACTGAGCTCCTATCAAGGGCTCAGAAATACGCCGATGCTGAATAGCAGGCAGCAAATCGACGACTGATTGAAGGGAAACCTCCTTCAAAAAAGAAGAATAACATGGGACAAGGTTCCCAAACTTCCAATAATAACGGCGGCAAATATACAGACCGCCGAAGAAGTCCTCCCAGGCCCAGAGCATTGGGAGGAAGATTCGACTCCTACACCCCCCCTCAACCTCTCTCGAGAGAAGATCCTCATGGAGATAGAAAAAGAAAACTATCTCCAATGGCCCCATCCCATGAAGGCCTCATCTTTCGTCTGGAACAGGAACAAATACTGCCAATTCCACCGGGACCACGGCCATAACACATTAGAATGCATCCAGCTAAAGGATGCAATTGAGGATCTCATCAAGAGAGGGTACCTGGGACGGTATATCGGTTGCCAAGGACCCCGGTCGGAAGCAACTGTTCCCCAGCCACCTCCCGAAGTGGCCGAATTGCCAAATCAAAGGCCCACCAACGGAGGTGTAGGGATGATACATCGACCCACCAACTGGAGAAGGGATGATGACGAAGCCTCAAAGCGACTTAAAGACAACAACGCCATCCTCTTCTCCGACGATGACCTTGCGGGAGTTTGACTCTCACATGATGATCCTCTTGTAATTTCGACCGTAGTGGCCAATTATGATGTACAGCGGATCCTTGTTGATAATGGAAGTTCGACAAATGTCTTGATGTATGATGCATTCTCTAAAATGTGTTTGCCTAGACATCAACTGCAAAGGTCTCCCATACCGCTCTCTGGTTTTGGGGGCAACCAAGTTTACGCCGAGGGGGAAATAGTATTGCCTGTAACCCTTGGCACCGAACCTCGGCAAAAGACACTGCCGATCAACTTCACGGTAGTCCGGATCCCCTCAGTATACAATATTATTCTGGGGTGGCCTACCTTGAATAAGTTCCGGACCATGATCTCCTCTCATTACCTCTTGGTACGCTTCCCCACCAGGAACAGTGTTGGAGAAGTTAGAGGAAACCAGAGGACGGCACGACAGTGTCTGATGATTGAAGACAGGCATTTCAAGGATTCGACAACTCCGGATCAACTATATCCGAGGGATGCAGCCACAAGCCTTGGTGAGCCCATGGAGAGGACCGTCTCAATACCTTTGATAGAGGAAGATCCTTCCAGAGTTGTGCAGATCGGGAGCACACTAGATGAGGAAACCAGAACGGAGTTGATCCATTTCCTCAGGGACAACGCCGATGTCTTCGCTTGGTCGGCTTCGGATATGCCAGGGATTCCTGCTGAAGTAATTACTCATCGGCTGGAAGTAACCCCTGGGTACAAGCCAGTGCGGCAGAAGAAGAGGAGCTTCGCCCCCGAAAGGAAGCAAGCTATAGACAAAGAGGTTGGCAAGCTCCACAAAGTAGGGTTCATCAGAGAGGCCCGCTACCCCAAGTGGTTGGCCAATATGGTGATGATGAAGAAAGTTAGTGGCAAGTGGAGGATCTGCATCGACTATACAAACCTCAACAAGGCTTGCCCAAAAGATAGCTTCACTCTCCCGAAGATTGATCAACTGGTCGATGCTACCACCGGCCACTAGTTGCTGAGCTTCATGAACGCCTTCTCCGGCTACAATCAAATTAGAATGGATCCACAAGATGAGGAGAAAACGGCTTTCATCACTGATAAAGGCCTTTACTGCTATAAGATGATGTCGTTCGGCCTCAAGAACACCGAAGCGACATTTCAAAGACTCATCAACAAGGTGTTCGAAAAGTAATTGGGAAGAAATATGGATGTCTATATTGACGACATGATCGTCAAAAGCCTCCTCCGGAGAGATCACATCCGTGACTTGGAGGAATCATTCAGCGCTCTCCAGCGCTATCATATGAAGCTAAACCTAGCAAAGTATGCCTTTGGGGTCACTTCGGGCAAATTCCTGGGCTTCCTTGTCACCAAACGAGGGATTGAGACGAACCCTGAGAAGATTCAAGCCTTGAAAGATATGAGACATCCCTCCTGCAAAAAGGAAGTCTAGCAGTTGACAGGGAGGATTGCCTCCCTAAGCAGATTTATCTCTCGGTCAGCCAAGAAATGTCTTCCGTTCTTCAAGGTATCCAGCAATCAAAGGGCTTTGAATGGCCCGAAGATTGTCGTGCTGCCTTTGAGGAACTGAAGAAGTATCTGGAGACCCCGCCATTGCTCTCAAAGCCAAAAGAAGGCGAGGTCCTCTACCTGTACCTCTCTACTTCAGATGAAGTAGTAAGTTCGGTTCTTGTCCGGAAGGAGGAAGACGGGTCTCACAAGCCAATCTACTATATCAGCAAGGTCCTGCATGACGCCGAAACGTGGTATGCAAGGATGCAGAAGCTGATCTACTCCTTGGTGATTGCGGCAAAGCGACTACGGCCATATTTTCAGGCCCACGCTATTGTGGTACTAATAGATCAACCTCTCAAGACCGTCCTCCAATCTCCGGACACCTCTGGAAGGATAGCCAAGTGGGCTGTGAAGCTAAGTGAATTTGACATCAGCTTCCAACCCCGAGCGACTATGAAGGCCCAGGTGCTCTCCGATTTTTTAGCTGAGTGCACCTGGAAGTCCGAAGATGAAGCATCTTCGGTAGAAGAAGAAGCCCCAAAGAAGACGAAGTCCGTTTGGGTGCTTCATGTGGACGGAGCTTCCATTGCTACTGGATGCGGGGCTGGACTCATGTTGGCCGAACCTGATGGCCATACCATAAAGTACGCACTCCGCTTCTCCTTCCATGCCTCTAATAATCAGGCTGAATACGAAGCCCTGCTCGCTGGACTATGGATCGCCAAAGATCTAGGAGTCCAGCAACTTCGAGCCTTCTCAGATTCCTAACTGATTGTGAATCAAGTCAATGGAGAATATTCAGCTAAAGATCCAACCATGGTGCAATACCTGGAGAAGGTATGGGCTTTATCTTCCCAACTGGAACATTTTGAGATCATCCATGTTCCACGATCAGAAAACTCCCGGGTGGATGCCCTATCTCGACTAGCAACTACAGCACCGGAGTCCCTCGGGCGCACCTTTGTTGAACATCTTGAAACTCCAAGCATAGTCGAAGAGGCTGCGGAGATATGCTAGATTAACACTGAGCCAAGCTGGATGGATCCCATTATCAGATTCCTGAATGAGGGAGAACTACCGGAAGATAAGGCAGAGGTCAAGAAGATCCGCTGGATGGCATCTTAGTACGTCATCTTAGACGGAACCCTTTACAAGAGATCGTTCTCCCAGCCACTGCTAAAATGCTTAGGACCCACCGATGTAGATTATGCTTTGAGAGAGGTCCACGAGGGCATATGCGGTGATCACTTGGGAGGCAGATCTCTGGCATACAAGATCATTCGACAGGGATATTACTGGCCCTCCATCCAGAAGGACTCAGCTAATTTCGTGCGGAAGTGTGACCAATGCCAGAGGTATGCCAATGTACAGAGACAACCTACGAGTCACCTGACTCAACTGGCAGCCCCATGGCCTTTTGCCCAGTGGGGGATGGACATTCTTGGTCCATTCCCACCAGCATCAGGGCAAATGAAGTTTCTCTTAGTGGCCATCGACTATTTCACGAAGTGGGTAGAAGCCGAACCATTGGCCCAAATCACAGAAGGCAATGTGAAAAATTTTGTAAAAAATTTCATCATATTCAGGTTCGGCATCCCACATGTCATCATCATGGACAACGGGAGATAGTTCGACAATCCGAAGTTCAAGGACTTCTGTGCTCGGTACCATATCCAGCACAGGCTGACATCCGTTGCTCATCCACAATCCAACAGAGAAGCCGAAGTCACAAACCGGACCATCCTTCATGGTCTGAAGACAAGGTTGAACGCCGCCAAAGGACTTTGGGCCGAAGAGCTGACATCCGTTCTCTGGGCATACCGAACTATCCTGAGAACGGCCATCGACGAATCTCCGTTCAACCTGGCCTACGATACCGAAACCGTGTTACCTATCGAATTTTCCCTACAATTCCTGAGAATTAATAACTATGAAGAGCCTGAGAATTCCGATCGCAGAAGGATTGATCTGGACTTGCTATCAAGCACCAGGCTACAGGCTCAGATAAGGATGGCGGCATACTAGCAAAAGGTCACCAAGTATTACAACTCAAGGATGAAGGAGCAAACTTTCCGCACGGGGGACATGGTATTGCGAAGAGCAGAAGTGTCCAGGCCAACAGAACAGGGTAAACTCTCTCCCAACTAGGAAGGTCCATATCAAGTCGAAGAAGTCATTCGACTAGGGACATATCGGCTCCAGACCCTGGAGGGGAAGGCCCTATTCCGACCATGGAATGTACAAAACCTTCGCAAATACTATCAATAAAAGAGTTTCTAAAATTCCTGTGCAAAGCTTCTCAACCCTACTCAACTCAGAACGGCTAGTTGCATCAACTAAACGACAACAGCTTGAGTGACCTGATCTGAAAAATTGGTCAACTGTGCAAAGGAGAGTCTGATCCACTCACCATATCGGTATGCCCGATGAGCGCAATGAATGGTCTAACCATGCCACCAAAAAGATCAAAGGCGCAGGGATGATTTTCGTAACCTATCCTATGGTGAATCCGAAGATGCGCCGAGACGGGCCTGAACAGCCTACCTTAATCACGACAGAAGTGCACAGGAACGGTGTAAACACCCTATCCTACGATAAATCCGAACATGTGCCTAAAAGGACCACTGTCATCCTTTCTGTTGATAATAGACATTCTCAGAACGGTCCAACTTACCTCACTTCTTCGCTATAGACCGAATATGGTCTACGGAGTCTACATTACAGACAAAGCATGGTGCAACACATCGCAAAAAATACATGGAAAGAGGTAATGAAAAGATATTTCATTCCTTTCAAATTTTTTACAAAAAAAAGAGAAGAAAGGAAAAAACTCTCCTAAAGAGAGGACAAGAAAAGAAAAAGAAACTCTCACAAGGAGAGATACAAAACAAAAAAAAGAAAAGAAAGTAGCATCAGAAGGATGTGGAAAATTTTCAATAACTCCCCGCCGGGTTTTTCCCGTACCGACGGGGAGAGATCTGGTGGGACGACGAAGGGCCCTCGGGGTTCCCGTCCAAACCCGAATTTGATCCATCATCAGAGTCGGAAACAAATTCATGGCCGGGAAAGGAAACAGAGGGCTTAATGTTGTCTAGGCCCTTCAAGTTATAAAACTTGGAGGCCTTCCTCCAACATTCCTGGAACCCCTGGTGGAAGGAATCCAGAGCCACCCTAGTGAGTTCGTCCTTGAAGGCAGCAGAAGCCTTGAAGTTCGAGACGGCGTCCGCCGCCTCCCTCCTCGCTTCCTCCGCCGCCGTGGTCGTCACCGTGACCTGGGCCCAAGCTTCCCTCAAACGGGCCTCCAACAGGCGGACCTTCTTCTTGAGGCGGTCCACGAGAGGCTCCTCTTCTTCGTCCCCCGGTCCAAGAGACTCTGGACTTTGCTTCCTTTTCGGGTCGATGGCCCTCCTCTTTGCCTCACAGTGGAGCTCAGAAGTGCTGAACATCATTATTATTAATGGAGGAAGAAGCCTGCGGAAACGATGGCCTTTGACAGCAGAAGGCAGGGTCCTATTTATAGAGACCCTGCACCTACGACCGACTGCGGGGAGGCGTGCCCCACGTCCTTCCCAGCCACATCAGAAAGTGCCATGTGTCCGGGCGACGCTTCGAGAACCAGAAAGTCGCTCGGGAGCCATCCCCAGGACAACAACTGCCATCGCTTCGAATCCGGAGAAATCCTCATCGTACGATGGCATCATTAATGGCTCCTTTTTGGAAAGGGGAGACCCGGTGGCTCACAAGGCGCAAGAAATCAAGACTGTATAAATATCGACGTGCCATGTGGACAACAATGATCACAATCAAATCTTCCTAATCATCGATTGGCGGGGAAATGACTCTTGTCCGCCCTAACGAACAAACTTAACATCCGAAGGAAGGTGATAGTCTTCGGCAACGGAGTTCTGATCCGTTCCAGAGTTCGTCCTCATCGACTGAACGGCCTTCGGCCACGACTACTCAACCAAATATGAAAGAGAGCGGTAAAACCAGTGCTTATCGACTAAACGGCCTTCGGACGCGACTGTTCGACTAAGCAGAAGAAAGAACCGTAAAACTGTTTCGAGTTACACATGAAGCATAACAATGCACATACAAAGAAAGAAGAATTCATTTCAGAGTCTGGAAAAACTATCGTTCATTGATAAGTACAATGGAAAGAGAAAGAAAATACATCAAGGGCGACCCAAGTCACTCAACATTAGCAGGAGAAGACTCCACACCATAGGACTGGAGCAACTTATCAATTTGCTCTGAGAGGACCTCGTCAATCTGGGCCGGGACCGGAGAACCTTCAGCTTGGACTCCTCCAGTCTGAGTTTCCTCCTAAACCGGGATCAGAGTTAAGGTCACCTTCGGATTTTCGACTGGGGTAGCAGCCTCCTCCTCCCGACATGGCGCCTCCACGGCCTCTACCATGGCTTCAGCCCCCTCCACTTCCTCTTCTTCTTCTCCAGCTATATTGAAGGGAGGAATGCCGGAGAGGTCAAGATGGGGGAAGACCTCCTTCACCCTGGAGAGTCCGTCGTTGAAGCTGTGCTAGTAGCCATACAAAGTTACTTCATTGATCTCCGCCTGGAATTGCGGAGACGTCTTGAAGTTCGCCACGGCATCGTCTACCTGCTTCTTCAAAGATGCGGACTCCCTTTTAGCAGCTTCGGACTCCAGGATTATCTCTTCGGCCCTCCTGGAAGCCTCCTCCACCGCCTTGGTCAGGCTTTCTATCTTCTCCTGATCCTCCCTGGTAGCCTGCTCCAGGGATTCAACTTGTTTCCTGCTCCTCCTCCACCCTGCCTCTTGCCCCGTCATTGTCAGATGAGTACTTTTCAGTTCGCCCTTCAGTTCGCGAACCTTATCATTCATCTGGACAAGACGGTCCTCCATCGATTGCTTCAGCTCCTCAGCTACTTCCTGGCAGTCTTGTCAGTTTGAAGCTCCTCCTTAAGGCCATGGATGAGGTTGTCTACATTCCCCAGGCCCTCCTCCATGAAGGTGAGGTCGTAGACCAACTACATCAAAAGGGAGGGGTCATGAATCGAGCAATTCTTAAGACAAAAAGAAGTGGCAAGGGTCATACCTGTTGCAGGGCGGAGAAGGCAGAATCGGACACCCTGGGAAGGCTCCGGTTCCGAAAAATAGCGAAGTTGTGAGGCAGAAGCGTGCCCTTCAATACCTGCCTGGCTATGGCCGGGACCAGCAGTCCCCCCATAGGCGAAAGCTCCTAAAAGTTCATCGAACGAACTCCAGCTGAAGAAGCCCCGCAGGCAAACTCCCCTTCGACTTGCCATGCTTCACCCCTATCAGCAGCAGGGGGCAAAACGACGGCACATCAACTCCCCGAAACGGGCTCCCCGCTGTGCGGACTGGGGAGACAGCCGCCGGTGGAGTTTCGACTGGATAAGGCCTTGACGGAGCCCCTTCTGCGGCTGCTACGTCTTTCCCTGAGGTCTCCCGAGAAGACAAAGTATTTTGGTCCCCCCGGGACCATCCCTCCGAGCCCTCTTCCGAACCGTAGACCTGGTAAGAGGGACCTGCGCTACCCTCTTCTCCGAAGTCTAACGGAGCCAGCTCAAGCCAGGCTTCATCCCGCCACCTGCAAGCAAAGGATTTTACTTCAATTGCTTGAGCTACAATAAATCCAAGAAAGAGGAGCAGAAATTCCTATCACTATACCTAATGAGAGGAATCTGCTAATTCCCGCCCGATGGAGATTTCTCTCCTCCAATAGTTCCCGAATGGGGGCAACTTCGAAGTTGACTAGGAGGTCATAATCCGACTGATCGGCCGCCAAGACCTTCTTCCCGTCATTGGCGGTCAGGCGAGGCTTCTTCCACACTGTATCGAAGCCCCATGAATTAAGAGATAACACAAACACAAAGATGGGTTTCCACCCGTGGATGGCGCTGGGCATATCCTTGATAACCCTACGGCCTGATCTAGGGCCAATCACCCACCATCCGTTGCTGTGGAAATCTCTCTTGAGGATGAAGAGGGCCATGAACAAATTGGTCCTAGGCTCTATGTTGGTGATGCTGCACATAACCAGGAACCCGCAAATGTTCCTGATGCTGTTCGGGGTCAACTGCGCTGGTACCACTTGATACAAGCGGAAGATCTTGACGAAGAAGGGTGTAGGAGAAACCGAAGACCAGCTTTCAGATGACCTTCGTATACGGCTAGGCACCCAGGGGGAGGTTCGTTCACCCGCTCCTCGGATGCGGGGAGGACAAAGGAAAACTCCTCAGGGATGCGGTAGCATTCCCAAAAAAGGGCTGCCTTGCCCTGAGAAACCGAGCTGGGGACCGACCCCAGACCTACTATGTCTCTGTCCCCCGAGGGCCCAACCTTTTTTCCTTGACTCTCTGCGGTCCCTTCCATGACAAATGAATGAAGCAAAGGAGCAGAAAGAAGATTCTACCTGTGGAGTAGACTGGTAGTCCAGAACAGTTTGGGTGAAGGATGAGACGAGGTTGAAGAAGCTTCCTTGGCCAGACCTTCGCCCTTCCCTAGAAGAAAAGTAAGAGTCTCTAGAGCCCCGCCGGGGTTAAATTGACTCAAGATCACCCTGGGAGATAGCCCACCTGCAACTAACCGCCAGGATGAGGTATACCCATCATCCAATGGACGGGGGATAGCCACCACAACCATCCAAATCCCAACCAAAAGATTGCCTCAACCATTGTGCAACGGAAAAAGGAAAGGTGGCTCCAGGGCCACCCACTTTTTCCTTCCTCCCCAATCCAGGAGTGATAACTGTCCACCATCTGATTCCCGGATCGTGATGGACAGTCCTATCTAGGATCACGTAATCATCCACTGCATCGCCTCTCAGGAGGAAAACGACAAGGCCTTAATACTCTTACTTCTCAAATCTTCGCTTCGAAAACTGAGAGTAGGGGGGCAACTGTTGGGATATCCTGGTTCAGCTACAGACCGAACTCCGGTTCGACTGGTTGAAGTCCTCTCTCTCCGGACTTCGGACCAAGCAAGGGACAAGCCAACTACAGGCAACCCAAGACTACATGCCGGACTACAACATCCGAAGGCCAGTCCTTCGGATAACGTCTTCGGCCTTGACCGAAGACCGAACTTTTCATTGACTTCCGAAGACACGTACTTCGGTCCCCGCCGTAGACACGACCTCCGGCCTCAGGGGAAATACCAAGTCTTCGGTCCATGCAAGGGGAAAACCGAAGCTTGGACCACAATCTGGTCCAGAAAGGCAACTGTAACCAACGGTTACAATCGACACTTATCATGCCATGATCATGGCGCGCAACTCCTGCTGCCACGCCTCCGATCTGGCCGGAATCGCTCAATGACAACCTACGATCGCCAATAATGGGAGAGATTGGCTCCCCATGATCACCGGAAAAGGAGCGGGCCGCAGGCCGGAGGCCTTCTTTTAATTAAGGATAAGAAGGATTGCTCGAGAGGTACGCTGATACTCATGCTCACATACACTTACATTCTCGAAGAGCCTTTTCTCTCATACTCTCGACACCTTCCCCATTCTGTGGCTGGAATCCGTCACTGACTTAGGCATCGAAGTATTCTCCGCCGAAACAACTCCGACAAGAAACCTGTTTTGCAGGTAAACCAGGGAGCGGTCCTGTGACTCAGCGGCTCTGACCGGCCGATCCAGGGACTCCACGCCAACACTAACAAAAATAAATTTATCGTAGCATGAAAAAGAAGAATAAGCCCATTTGGTTTGAGCCATTTATCCTTGGTAAAAAATTGTACTAGGCAACATTATCTCATATAAACCTAGCAAAAATAAACTTATCGTAGCATGAGAAAGAAGAATAAGCCCATTTGGTTTGAGCCATTTATTCCTAGCAAAAAATTATACTAGGCAACATTATCTCTTAAAGGAGCATGTAGCCCATCCATTCATATCTATAATGACATTAATATTCTCTTCAATGTTGACGTCCTCGACTCATCCAAGCATTACAATGACCTTGTCAAATAAATTGTTGTCTTTCATAATTTCATTAGCCTGCAATGCTTCCTCACTTGGATCTACTACAGTACAGGTACGATCTTCAGTTAATTTTGCACAACTCAGAAAAAAACTGATATTATGCTACAAATAAAAAAAAATAATTATATAATTATATATATATATATATATATAATATGTAAGGTAAATAAACTATAATCAAGTGTAAACAATTATATTTATATACATGCACTATAAACTAACCAGATCTCCTTTAAACTGTTAGTATTTAAAGCAGAAATATATATATATATATATAAAATGTTTGAAAATAAATATTTGTGTTGCGTGGCGGAATAAATTTGGTGTGATAAAATAATTTAGAAATACTACGGTATAAGATTAAAAATCTGACCTAGGAGATAGATAGAACCACTGTCCTAGAGGAGATTTGGTCATCTTCTCATGTGAAGACTGATTGGATTATACGCTCTCTTCCAAGGTACAACCTGAAAGCCAAAACTTTAATATCCGTCGATGGCATGATCTCGAACGAATGCCGATCAGCTTGTTTTCGGTCCAAAATTTAAAAGCAGGAAAAGATAGAAGAAAAAGAAATTTTACAAACTTTAGAAAGAAGAGTAGAGGAGAAGAGCTTAGAATTTTTTTTTTTTTTGGATGCTCTGTAGAACCGGGATAGAAAACTATAAATAGGCTTAAAATCTCAAAAAAAAAAAAAAAAAAGTATATATCCTCATGCTAGCCATTATGTCCGTTACCAAATTAAATTAACAATTAATAAAAAAATAAAAAAATAAATGAAAAATGTAAAAATAGTAAATAAAAGAAAAAAAATGTATGGCCCGTACGGAACGCGTGCCGTATCGTGCGCGACGTTAACATGGTTTGCTCCGAATCCAGTTAATTCTAAATCAAAGTTCACTCCCTGGTTAAGCTTTCCATTCCATGTCCGGGATCTTATACCATCTCTCTTTTGTTATCTATTCAAAATCCCTTCGTTGCCTATAAAGCATGAGATATTAATCCTTTCTTTCGAGGCCGTGATCTCAAATCCCAACACCTTCCCCATCTTGTCTTGCATATAATTAGCCACGACTGCTGCACTTCTTCCCATCAACAGAACCAGTGCCCGGCTACCTTCTCAACGAACACCATATGAAAATATAGCAAATCCAAGCCCTTGAAGTTGCTCATAGTGGTGCCATGAGACATGCTGACATGCACCTTCAATGCTATTGCCACGATCTCTTTGGCTTAGATCGGTGAACAACGGAC
The DNA here is from genome assembly GCA_021397845.1 of Areca catechu. Lineage (NCBI taxonomy): Eukaryota > Viridiplantae > Streptophyta > Magnoliopsida > Arecales > Arecaceae > Areca > Areca catechu. Next base: position 20,877,057 of record CM038050.1, on the reverse strand, counting down.
TGAATTGGAGGAGGCTCGTGGCATGTCGTCCCTTCGGCACACGCCACAAGGTCTTCATTTTTTTTTTTTTTTTTTGGTAAACAAAAAAAAAAAAGATCAGAGGAGTTTCGACCGCTTAGTCCCTCAGTAATATGCCACAGAATTAATCTGAAATTTGATCAGTGGATTATTCATGAAAGCTTAATCTGAAATTTGACCAGTGAATTATTCACGAAAGCTGAGCCGCATCTTAACCAACCGAGCTACAACCGTAATGATAAAGTCTTCATCTTTGAGTAGGAGAAAAGTTGGGAGATGAGATACTAGACGTTCTCCACGGCAAAGATTATGGAAGTAAAAGTGTGGTGCTCGCTCAAAGGCAGCGAGCGAGGGTAAGGGTGTGGTGAGACTGCTGGTGCGGAAAAAAAAAAAGAAAAAAGAAAAAGAACAATTGAAATGATAATCTAGAGGGATTGAAATAAGTTGGTGTTTTTCTTTTTTTTTTTTTTAACGACTGATTTAGTAACCAGCTGAAATCATAATTTCTTTATTAATCATGCCTGATGAATGGTTAAAATGTTTTATATCTTTTTATACAATATATTTAAAAATTATCATAGTAACGCCCTAACTTTTATTATTTTTTATTTTATTATATTTTTTTTGATCATATTTGTTTTTTATTAGATATTTTTTTATTTGTTATTATTTTGTTGTATTTGAACAGCACTGTTGACTGATCTTGACTGTAATCTCATCTTTTTGATGTTAATAAAGTGATCATCAGTATAATTTTTTTTATGCGAAGCACTAATCCACTGTCCCTGTCAACACCCAACCAAGCCAACCCCCATCATCTGGGTCTTCGGGTATTGAAAAAAGGGATGGAAGATAAATCCTAGTGTAGCTACCTATAGGTCCCAACCAGGCCATCCCGTCATCCAGGTCTTGGACCCAACCAGGCCATCCCGTCGTCCGGGTGTTGAGAAAAGGAATATGAGGATAAATTTTAGTGTAGCTACCTAGCTACCAAGATATTCAGATTTTTAGGGATTGATTCAAGATGTTCATATTTGTAATATTTTATTGATTCCATATGCTCAGAATTTTAGGGATTGATTCAAGACATTTTGATTTTTGTCAAACGGTAATTAAGTCAATCTGGTATCACTAAAATATCGATTAATAAAATATGATCTCTCAACTTGTTTTATATCTAAAGATAACTAAGTCAATCTGGCAGACAACCAGTAAAATCTGATCTCTCAACTTACACCGGTGATCATAAAATTATTTCTCGAATTTGCGATGGATTGAGAAAGATACCAGGCCTAATCTGGCTACCGTCGTAGCAGTTCTTCAAATATTGACGGCAGATGATGTACTCTGAAAGTTTTAGGCGCCGTTGTCCGCTGCTCGAGTAACCATGGCTCAAGATCCCCGTATTCGATCTCCTCGTCCGGTCTGTAGGATTTAGCCGGGATCTCGGGCTCAATATAAACGCAAGGGCCCCGCCGCCCGAAAGCCTGGGTCCGAACGCCGGCGAGAGGGTTAGGATTTTACGAGGCGAGTAATTGGTCAACGTGACAGATAGAAGAACCGATTCTCCCTGACTCAACTTCTCCATCTCATGGAGGTCTGATCTGCAACATCCGGATCGATGGAAATGGCGATCTCGAATCTCTTTTTCTTCCTTCTGATCGCGCTCTTGGCCTCCTCAACAGCCGCCGATGGGATCCATGGCTGTGGTGGGTTCGTCGAGGTGGGATTCCACACTTATATCGCCCAGGAACCCTAGTTTTAGTGAATTAGATCTGTTATCACAATTTCTTTATCTGGTTCCGTGTTTTTGAGATGTTGAATTGCTTTCTTGTTTCGCTGCATGCTGTTGTTTCTTTTTGTTTTTTCTGAAATCCGAGTGGTTTTGTCAGGCGAGCTCGTCTTTGATCAAATCAAGAAAGGCTTCTGATACGAAATTGGATTACTCACACATCACGGTAAGTTCCCCCGCCAAATGTGTAGGTTTTGTTTAACTGACCGTTGAGTAGATGAATAGCTAAACTGCAAAAAAATTGATTGGCCTCGTGGCAGTAATGTTATTGAATTGAAAAGAATAATAAACTTAGTAGAAACTTTTCACCCCTGGAAGATAGCGAATTCAGAAACCAAGAAGCAATTTATTGATTGAATTATCACTTTAAGTAGAAAATTGCCCTAATGTTCTTTTTTTATAAAATCAAGGGCTTAGCCTTTGATAAGGCTTGTACACCAGTTCACAAGTCATTTTGGAAAATTCTGGTGAAGATTAAAAATTGAGAATAAGAAAGAGGTTGGATAATTTGCTAAAGTTTTGGAGAGATTTCTGGCATCGTAAAGTTAGATAGGAATTTACAAAACTTAGGGATTTAAGATTACTTGGATGGTTGTGATGACTGGTTAGCTTCCAACTGATATTGAAATTCTTTTCAACGTTGGGGAAGTAAATCCTTTAAGGAGAAGAGGAAGAGAGGAATTTCAGTGATGTATTCATTAGCCATAAATGATATTGGATGGTTGGGTCACACACAATATTGGTTAGAATTGATACTGCCGACTTAAGAATTCCATGCTTTGTCAAGTCCAGCATGGCATCAAGTAGCTATAGACAACACTGCTCAAATGATAGTTTAACATAGAATACATATAGACATGATGCAACTTCATGTATTAGACTTGCTAGTTCAATTTTCACTCACTAGGCATCAAAACTCATATATCTCTAAAATATTGGATGCTTGACATATAAGGTGCCAAATATCGTGGTGGTGCAAAGTGGAGCATGGTGGCACTGCTATCATTAACCATAATCATCAGGCCTTGTTCCAGCTAGGGGGGAACAGTCTTTTTGTCCCCCTTCACCAAACATTCCTATATAGGGCTACCTTTAACATTATGTCGAGTTTGTTTATTTATTTATATATAAAAAAAAAACTTACTTTCTTACAACTTCCATCCATGCTACCTCAGGTCCCTACCGCTTATCTTCCTAAGTAGTTGGAACACTCATTTGCTCATTGTCACATATATCAACATCTTTGTTGTCTCTTTTAGTTTGCATATGGGTCTGTTTGCAAATGGAGCATGTGCTTAGTTTATTTGAGACTGCTGGAAGGCTTCTGTGTGCAGACATTTTGGATCCATGTAAAAATTGTTGTGGTAGGATAGGAAGTGAGACATGATGGTCTAAGGGGTACATTGCCAATTGCAACAGAGCCAAGCATGCAATACACTTTTCATGTCATGACCATGTGAAAATTTTCAACTTCAAAGCAGCATGCACTCATGTGCTCGTAATGTGATGGACCTAAGAACCTCAAAGTACAAAAGCTAAACCTGGTATCAATATTAGAATCTTGTCACCCTACTATTGTAGCAGCTGATCTGCCTATCTACTGCTTGTGTTAGTATAACCTATTGTTATAGCTGATTTATTATTAAGAAAATTCTGTTAGTAGTACATATAATTTTTTCTTAAATCATTTATGAGTTTCCTACTCTCTTCTTGTTTCTAAATGATGTGGCACATATTTATTTAGGTTGAACTCTGCACAGTTGATGGGTTGGTCAAGGACAGGACTCAGTGTGCTCCCAATGGTTACTACTTTATCCCAGTTTATGACAAGGTACTGCCTTCTTCTAAGATAAAATAATCTCTCCTTTTACTAAGATGTTTATGTTTTCAAAAGATATTGTTGATTAAGTTGTAAACGTATTTGCAAATGTTTAATATAGATTTAGCACTGCTGTGTTACTGCTGCCCACCTATATGTCAATGATATTTTGATGCCTAAATTGCATGCTTCTGTCATTTGGGAATATGAGGAAGAAAAACACAACGTGGAGTTGTACAAGATCATCTCAGTACCACTGAAAGGGAAAAAAATACTAGGTTTTTTAGAACTATCATCCAAGTAGCACATGTAGAACTGTAGAAGTGATAGAAAGAAGCTTCTTTGTAATGGTAGGATGTGTGGAATGGGATGACTCGAGGAACAATTTCATCATGTCATGTCGCAATATGTATGATTAAGATAAGGACCCATGGTTGTTAGGAAAATGGAAATAAAGGGAAGGCTTCATCTTCGTGGGTCATTGTAGGTTTCTGGTAACAGTGAAGAGTAGGGGCCATATATTAACATTCATGCTGATTCTGTTATATGCATGGAATAATGGAAAATGGAAGTTGGGGTTTTCAAGAGATGGAACATGTACAGCATCTCAAGGATGACTAGTTGTGCCAACTAAGTATTGTACCATTAAATCTGATTCCAAAGTGTAAGGTCAAGCATAGCCAAGTTATATATGGAGGATTTCTGGACTGGTGTCACATTGCTTAGGACTTTTCATGGACTTGGTTTAGACTTGGTTGTAGTAAGACCAAGTTTAATTAGTGTATGCAATGATTGAGTTGGATTGCTTTATGTCATTAATAAACTTTTAGATGTTACAGGACATAATGTCATAAACAGTAACATGACTATTGAAGTATTGATTGTAGTGATGCAGAGTGTGTTACCCACTTTTCTAGCAAAATCTGTAGTTGGGTGGTCTAATATTTTCCTTATATTCTTGTCTTTTTTTTTTTTTTTTTTTTCAAAAAAAGATTATCATATCTGACTAATGCTTATACTTTTTATTGGATAAATGGTGATTTATCCATTAAAACTATACATTTATTAATTCTGACATTCAAATGATTTAGATGGTGTCTCCAACCTATGTATTCTGAACTTGTAAATTTAATGGACTTTGATTTATACCTCATACTTTCAAGTAATCTGTTTTTGTCCTTCATCTCTTAATGGATGTGATGCCTTACATTGAAGTGTGGTTGGAGACTCCAACTAACTGTACAAGCTGCTTATCCAATAAGCCAATTTCAAGTGTTGTGGGATACGGAATGGACAAAATAGTTGCTTGTCATCTTAGAGAATGTTTAAACATGATATTTTTGAACTCAGAATTGATTGTAAAGGAGAAATAGAAAAGGACTTCGTTCCTTGAGTTTTCAAAATAAACTCAAACATTATGTGTTGGATGGGAAGTGAATGAGATACTATGAGGGACAGCATGGTTGGCAGATCTAGTCATCTGCTGTTGCTTCACTCACCTGCTCGTCCATATGTGCACATGCTGATTAGATAAATAAGTATTTTCGGTTCTGTGTCATGATTATGGACTGTCATTTGGAGCCTCTGATTCTGACATTGGTTATTGCTATCTGATTTCACAGGGATCATTTATTGTTAGAGTGAAGGGACCTGATGGGTGGTCATTTGAACCTGATACTGTGAGTTGATGGCTGGACCACTTTTCATCAACATATACAGGAAATTGCCTTGTCTACTTGGTTTCATGATGAATAGTTATATGTGGTTTGTGGTAAACTTTGCAGGTTCCTGTTATTATTGACCAAAGCGGCTGTAATGAAAATGCAGATATCAATTTTCGGTTTACAGGGTCTGTGACCTTTGGACATTTTTTTTTAATCTATTTTTTGTTTAAACAAATGATATTTGTTGGAGTTCTATCTTCTGGACATATCTTACTTGGGATTTTATATATCTGTAGATTCATGATATCAGGAAGGGTTAAGGGTGCTGTTGGTGGTGAGAGCTGTTCCTTAAAGGATGGAGGACCTTCTGGTGTAGCAGTTGAGCTATTATCACTGTCAGATGATGTCATTGCATCTGTTCTGACATCAGAAACAGGGGATTTTTCTTTCACAAACATCATTCCAGGTTTAACATGCTTTCTTTCCTTCCCCATTTTTTACCTTAAAGTAATATCCATGCATTCCAGGGATAGATCGAGATGTGAGTTTCCCTTCTTTTATTATCATTTTAGATATTAAAAAGTCATTATTTGTTTCTTAAAAAAATTACCAAATCTCTATGCTACCCTGACCATCCAAACCATTCTGAAACTTTGATAATACGAGGAATGCTAGTTTCTCATCAGAATATTGTAGTTTATTTTTAGGACTCCTAGTAAGTTGCAGAAACCTAAAATTTTGCTGGATCTTTAGCTTGAACCTTTGAATATCAGGTGCAGTTTCAGTCTTTCTTAAATTGTGGAAACATACTATATATCAAGGTTTTAAATCCCGTGGGACAGGGCTGTCTCGGTTTTTTCCTGGAACGGGACGCGTCGGCGTCCCACCCCGTCCCGACACTCGGGACAGGGGATGTCCAAAGGTATCCCGATTGGGACACTGGGACGCTGGTGGGATGTCCTGTCCTGACACATGAAATAGTATCCCATCCTGGTGTCCCATGGGATGTCCCGCCGGGACCTGAATCCTTGCTATATATATCTCATTTCCATGGCAGGCACCAAATTTGCCTAGGCAAAGAATTTTGCACCATACGTAGAGGGTTGATAACTTGATGTCAGTGTGGCAGCAGTTATAAGAACTTGTGCAATCTGTTCATGGAGTCTTCATTTAGATTTCTCCTTTACTGGCCATGTATATGGAAAAAAGCTTGGATGATGATTATGATACCATCTGTGTGAATTTATTTGCTTTGAGACTTGATATTTCAAGAAATTTTATAATATGTCAAATGCACCAGCGATATTTTATTTATTTGTAAATTGGGGGATTAAAGGCTAATGTTAGCGGTGCATCTTCTTATATCCTACTCTAACTTCTTATTTCAATCTTGTAAAGATTATTTTTCCCCTATGCTATAATAAATGGTTTACAGGTCTTACAAGTTTTGTGTTGCTTTTTTTTGGAAACAGGGAAATACAAGTTACATGCTTCACACCCAAATTTAGAAATTGAAGTTAGAGGTTCAGCAGAGGTTCGATATCTATTATGCCTTTTTAGTCTTAGAAAAACATGAAGTGTTACTTTAGCTCTTGTTATTTATTTTTGTAGGTCAATCTGGGCTTTGGAAATATTGTGGTGGATGATATCTTCTTTGTATCAGGTTATGATCTTCATGGATTTGTAGTTGCGCAGGTACTGTAGCTAAGAAGTCAATATGATGCTTGTTTATATACCTAATGGATCCACCTGGATTTGTAAACGCTAGAATCTCACTTCACTGTTGTGGCAGGGAAACCCAATTTTAGGAGTTCATGTATATTTATATTCAGATGATGTTTTAACGGTACATTGTCCCCAAGGAGTTGGTACTTCCCCAAGGGAGAAAATTGCACTTTGCCATGCCATTTCTGATGCAGATGGGAAGTTTACATTTAGATCGATACCTTGCGGTAACTTTTTTTTGCATTTTGAAGTGGTCATAATTTTGTTTCATTTTGTTGTTGTTTTTTGTAGGGTTTGCCCTAATATATATTCTTATCTATTTCTACATTGTGAATTGCTGTTCTAAAATTTCACCATTAGATATTTTTATTAATCAGTTGAGTACTGTTATGTGCCTGTGCTCAGCGGCATGCTATGTTCAATATTATATCCTTTCTGATGCTTGGAGTTCCCTGCCATGCTTCACAACTCAGTTATCGAGTGTGAATGATCTGCTTCTATGTGAAAATTATTGCATGAGCCCAATTTAGGTGCAGTTTGGTTTAGCCTTCTGTGCTAGCTTTCAGGGTTCAATTTTTTTTTTGAATATTTTTTTTAAAGCTACATGTAAGATTAGAAGTTATCTTATTTTCATTTTTTTTTTAAAATATCCTTATTTTGCTAGTCACTTAACTTGCATTCCATATAATGCATGATGGTTTCTTATGATACATTAGATTGGATGTGTTTCATATATTTAAGGAATGGATACAGTACATAATTACATCTATATAAATATCATCTTAGAGGCTTTGTTTTCTGACACCTGTTTTACTTAGTTTTTTGAAAGTTGTAGTTAAGAATCTTATTATTTAATTAGTTTTGATTAGGGCACTTTGGGAATTCATTATCTGCTAACTTTTCATAATATATTGTTAAGTTGAGAAATAGGGATAACTTAAAATTTAATATTGTTTGACCAAATGTCTTATTGAGGTTTATATGATTAAAGTTTATGTATCATGATCTTCTAAAACATTTTAATTTGTATCAACTTCTATTTATCCTATTATTTTAGTGGATAATGATGAAGAGTTATTATCCAGTAAATTTATTGGGTATAAACAAAATATGATAAAAATTAAAATGTTTTAGAAGATCATGATGCATACAATGGCATGGGTTCGAGTCCTAGGGCAGCCACTTTGTGTAAAAAATGCTATGGGCTAGGTCTATCCCTAGTTGGTAATCCAAGGATATTGGATTACCAGAAACATGAATGGGTAATAGCAATAATGATAATGATGTAAGATATATGATGATGATGATGTGAAATTATTCAATTCATGATAAATTGCAAAAACTTGCCTATGTTAACTGAGGTCATTATTTGGATTCTTTCTTTTCCTTTCTAAATCAGGCTACAATTGCAGGTCATCTATCTTCTGACTATTTTCTTTAGTCATCTTATGAGATCCTATTTGGTATTTGTTTTATTTCATTTATGCAGATTTCTTTGGGTTCCTTTACCTTCTTTTAGTTAGCATTGTTGCATGGTTCATGGGATTAAGGAAGTTGGCCTGCAACCTATTTTAGGTTGGATGTAAGGCTTTTGTCCCCGACCAAAATACAAGGACACATGCTTTTTTAGACCTCCATCATAGAATTGATTAATGCATAAAAGTTGTTTGTTAGAGATCAACTTCATCTAATGCTTCATTCTGTAAAATGGGTAGTGATGATCTTTTTCCTGTCATTACTTCCATCCATGGTATGTGATTCTCTTCATCACATGATCATCTCTACTCTACATGGCGGTAGTCAAAAGCATCTTAAACATTCTCCCACCTACCGCCTCCCCTTCTAATGTTTAGCTTGCTTTTGAATACTTATGTTTAAATTGATTCTTCCTAGTATTACCCCATGCCAGACTTCTAACTTCTTCATCTATACTAAGCTCATCATATGAATTTCGTAGCCTATTACTTTGTGTGATTGAAATCTCTTTTTTGATGGTATGTGGCAAGTAGAGTATCATAGCCTATAAGTTCATCTCTACTCATTTACTTCTGCTAATACCATTTGGGTTGTTTTAGTGTCTGTTATTGTGAATGATGAATCTATGGGGAGTGACAAATTAAGTATGATTTATGAAGTTATTGAATGAAGTTACTCATTGCTGTCTGTCTTCTCTATATATTACGAGGGCTCCACTCCCCTCTTTTGCTCTATTTTTTCTGGTTTCCTTGCTGTTTTAACTACCAAAAACAAGAAAATTCAGATATATCTAGATCTGAAATATATTCTAGCTGACAGCTATTTTATCATGCATCAAACTTCATCCATAACAAACATCACCAGCCATTATAAATGTGTTCCCATGTCTCTTTTGGTACCTAAGACTAAGGGTGTGTGTGGTTCAAGTTAGCAAGCAACCCAGACTGGAACCCATCTTAATCGGTTTCCATGGTTGGTTCTACTGATTGTCCATTGATTGTGTTTGTTGAGCTTATTGTATAAATAATGTAGTTTAGGTCTAAATTATTCTTAGTTAATTTGCTAGCTTAATTGAGTCTAAAGGAGTAGTTAAGAATTGCTTATTTTCTTGCAATTTTTGCTCTAATTTGTAGAGCTGTTTTGAAGTGGAATTTGAGTCATATTATGAGTAGAAATATCATCTAAAGGTCCTATTTAGGTCTAGGTTACAATTGGAAAGCTTTAAAGTTTAAACTTTTTAGGATTGTGATTTGGAAAGATTTCCACTATTTTTTATATGATATCCGGTGGATTTAAGAATTTACTATTCTCTACAATCTTTGGTTATTTTTTGTATAGAGAGCGAGTATATTTGATGCAATGGAGCTTTTGTTTGACTAAGAATCCTATTTTGAGTCGGAACATAAGAGTCTTAGGTCCATTAAGAATGAGTTGAGTCTATTTATGAATTATAAACATGGTTGAAGTTTGATGTAGTGTGTAGATTTGGTTTCATGGGAAGTGATAAATTATGTATGATATATGGATCATTATGAATTGTGTTTTACCTTCATCAAAATTTCTTTTTCTCTATTCTTCTCCTCCTCTATTCAAACCCTTCTTCTCTCTCCTCCTACTTTCTCATTGTTTTAGCTGTGGAAGGATAAAGATTTAGATCTAATCAGATCTGAATTTTGTTTATGCTCGTATCTATATTATCTGCAGCATTTGCTTTGAGGGGCTTCATCAGATTCAATGGCCACTTTCCACTTTCCATGTATTTGATTCTTATATTCTTTCTAGGCCATCCCATGCCCTATTGATAAGTCACCTAGTTGATTTGCTCAATTGAATTACCAGTTACATCTCCTTTTAGATTCTAATGTGCATTCCACTCGTGATATTTGTATTTGGCTTGTCTAAATGCTAGGTTTGATGGAGCTGTTGTTTGCTTTTTTTTTATTTTTTATAAATTGATATACTTTTCTTTAAAAAAAGTCATGTTAATATTCTTGTTGTTTTTTAAGCTTCCCAGTTGCTGATGCAAACTGCATTAAGATCCATCATGATAAGTCTGAGAATTCTTCTCATTCTACTCTGAGTACTATTATGTAATCTTGATGCTTTTGTGAGGCTGTTGCTCTCTCTCTCTCTCTCTATCCCCCTCCCTCTTGCCCCCCTTTATTTTTACTGGAGGTTGTTGCTTTACCCTAGCCAATTGTAGGTAATCCACTGAGCCTTTGGTTGATGGCCTACCTCTAACTTTTGTATGTCCCTAGGAGGATTCCTAATTGGTAGAAGATGTTTTAGTGAGGTATTGTTTCCTACTGTAACATCATGGTCGAGCGTCCTGAGATGTATGAAAAGGTGTTTGGTTTTAACATAGTTGCCACTATCTTTTTAACATATTCTGCTTGAGGAAGGGCAGTTTAAAATTGGATTGTGTTTGAGATATCTATCTAGTTGTTCTAGCAAGTCTACACTGCACGGCATCTTAAAACTCATGTGCTTTAACTAGTTATTGTGCAGAATATTAGTTTTTTTCTTTTGAATTTGAAGGTAGAGACTAAGGATGTTACTCTATGTATAGTACTGTGCTGGTTTATACGTACTCAATCTTTAATTTTGCCAAGTATAGGCTGTTGCAAGAGTGCTGTAGCTTAATTGTATGTACGGAACTGTGTTCCTTGAATAACTGCACAATTTAATCTATTTCGACAATTCCAATATATGTATAATAAATTATCAACATAATAATACTTGACTAGAAAGTGCTTTTTGCAAATGAGAACTCCTTAATTGGTCAGCAGGAGAAGCTTGGAAAACTAGAATTTAGCTCCTGCTACTACAAAGCTGCTACTTTTGTTCATTTAAAGTGGCTAGTTTGCCTGTTTTAAGAGCTAACTCATTCAGTTCATTTGCCTCCCTTAAGATCTAACACCTGTTCAGTTTGCTTGTCCAATTACTTCCCTTGGGTAGATCTGGATTTAAACCAGGCCCATCCAATTTAGAATAAGAGAACCGTGTTTTACCTAAACCAGCAAGTTGGGTTCCCCTTGGAAAGCACAATATCAAGCCTAGCACCAAGATCCACTTAATCCAACTAAATCCAACATGAAGTTGCTTAGTTGTTTGGGTTTGACTCATAAATCAAATTAATTTTAAGCTGACCAAACCTAATTCAAATCAAGATAGCATGAAGGCCAAGAATTTGGAGCTGATGGTGTGTGTGTGCCTAATTCAGCAGAGGCAAGGTCCAGCTCAAGCTTGACCTAAACTTTACTGCCTTCACTTGTGCTGTTATAGCCATGCGTCTTACCAAAAATTGCTTATGGAATGTCTTTGCTAAATTTAGATCAAGTCAAAAAGTTGCTCCTTTTTTTCTCTTCTTAGTGAAGCACTTCCATGTAACAGCTTTACGGAAAGGCCTTCTACAATAGCATATTAAACACTAAGCATGCTATATATGAACTTATCCTGAAACTGCTACTGATTCTTCAATCTTTATAGGGAAAAGTGGTTGTAGCTCTTAATTGGCAAGATAATCTTACTATGCTTCAATAATAGTTATAGATCTATATAACATTGTGATTGTGATGTTGAGTCTAATGATCTGCTAGTGGGTGAATCTTCTTTCTGACCTATATTTTATTTTAAACTAAATTTTATATTTACTTTTAATTATCAAAGTTCCTGAATTCATTTGTTTCTTAAACTTGATCATGATTAAGAGGTTGTAATTGTTGTTTCTAGTGGTGCCTTTTCTGTTATGTCAGAGAAAGCTTATTTTTCTCTGGTTGTCATTTTCTATTTTCTCGCTGATCTCTCTATAGGGGTATATGAGCTTCTACCTTACTACAAGGGGGAGAACACAATTTTTGATGTTTCACCACCTTCAATGAGCATATCTATTGAGCATCATCATGTAACAATCCCCCAAAAGTTTCAGGTATGGCTAGTTCTTGGTGTAGGTGAGATCTATTTACAGACTTTTGGGTAAATGGTATATTCATGCTATGATTCATTCTTCCTAGTACATAGTTGTGAGGATAAGAATAGCTTTCTGCCATCTATGTTAAGCTTTTGAAAATTTTAATACTTGGTGCTTTGAGCCATTTGTTATTTTCTTCTGGTCCACCCATAGCTTTTATTGAATAACAAGAACCAGAAGGAATGCATGTCCGAGAGATAACAAGTGGAAGTTTTGTGTTTATCATATTTTTTATTTTGTAGGAAAATACCTTTATGGGATTTAGCTCTGACAAAGTTAGATTTTTTTTTTCCCTTACAAAAGTTATGGCAAACATTTCTTTTTGAGCGGCTACAATCATTGATGCACCTACTTGAACATATTGACAAATTCCCCATAAACTTTTTGCTTAATTGTAACCATTACCATCTTTCATCGTACCAAATACTAGAAAATCACACATGTACTTACACTCAACTTGTTTTCTTGGACTACTTATTGCCCAACATTTTAAGCTATACAACATTGTATGCCTTATTGCTGTTCTATAAAATTTTCCTTTAAGATGCCAAGATATGCATCATTTGCATATCTCAGAAACACCTCTCCACTTCCTCCAACCAATTCTATTACATATATCTTCATTATCTCTCCAATATTTTGTATAATAGATCCTGGTTAACAAAAGTGATCACTCTGTGCAATCTTTGGGCCATTAATCTTAATTGGAATCTCGTCTTTATTTTTATTTGCACTAAATTTCATTTCATATATTCTTTTGTCTGCTAATCCATAGGCTCTTATCCTCTAGAACTTCCATAAATCCAATTTAGGATTTAATGCTGTTCTGTTTCTCCTCATCAATTAACACTGTAGTATCTGCCAATAGCAGACATCAAGGTGTATTTTCTGAAATATTAGTGGGTGTTCATCCATAAGAGTGTAAAAAAATATGGGCTGAGTGTAAATCGTTGACTCAATTTTATTGTGACTGGATGGCACATAAATCTGCATTACTGCATATAGATTAAAGTGGAAATTGGATGTGAAGGTAATATAACTCTCTTATACTTCCACCAGTGACCATCACAGTCCACTTGCTCTACGTGTTGCTTACTTTATGATCATCTTGATAATTGCTAGAGCCAGATGGTCGGAACTTGTTTTTGGAGAAGAAAGCTATTGTAATTTTCAAGTGGCAGAAGTTGTTTCCAGAATATTGCCAGTTGTTAGGTTGATTATATCATGAACAAAGCCATAATGCAGATTCAGTCTGCATCCTCTCATAATGCAAGATCAAATTTATCTTAAAGAATATAATTGATCAACTGATCTGGGGTTATCATATACAATGCAGAATTGATGATGGGGGAAGACTTATATTGTACAAAAGGCCATAAACATGAGTGTTTTGTATTCTATCTAATGCTTTTTATTAACCACAGAAATTACTAGTTTGAACAAGAACAATGTTGAAGTTGGTCATAATAGGTTATTATGGTTGTTGGATAAATATAATTTCTTGAGATAGATACTTTTAGTGTTGCAATAAATGAACTGTTTACCATTTTTATATTCTTGGGTGGTTGGTTTCACCAGGGATTTTATTCAAATAAAAGCCGAATGTAAGACAGCCTTGGAAAAAAAGCCTGTATGATTGCATCCATCCTTTGACGGGTAAACAGGAAGGAGTGGAACCTTAGAAACAAGAGTCTGCCAAAATTTGAAGAACCAAATGTATGCAGACCATCTTCAAGCTACTAGGTATCCTTGAGCAGTGACAAGGTCTGCTTGCTGCAAGGATTCAGGTCCTGGTGGGATATGTTGTGGGACATTGGGATAGGGTACCATTCCATGTGTCGGGCTAAGGCTGCCCCTCTAGCATCCTAGCATCTTAATCGGGACATCCAGGGACATCCTTCTCCCAAGTGTTAGGATAGGGCGGGATGGTGGCGCATCCCATTCTATGAAAAAATAATGATAGCCCTGGCTTACGGGATTTAAAACCTTGGCTTGCTCTGCAATAGGGAGTCCCCTTATTGTATAGAGCTCTTCTAGAAGTCAACTGGCTAGAAATAATCCATTTCCTTGTCCAAAGTGCAGTATCTGGGCAATCCTTAACAATCTCCCATTTTCTCAAGGGCTAGCTGCTCACTTTTGAGCTAAACGTGCTAGAAAGCATCCTTTGGTTTCATCATGTGGCCATATTATACAGATATTTTCCAAGAGTGGTAGGAGTCTAGAAGTCCTGGTGTATTTCATGATATCTTGTGATCTTCCAAGAACTAGTGATCAATTGCTTGATTTTTCCACTTTGCTATGGTGCCGTCGAACACCTAGGTAGGATTTGGTTTCATGACTAGGAGAAGGAAGGTATCTACCTTTCTCTAAAAATCATATTAATTTCTTTCAATTAACCATTACTCGGTCCTTGAGTGCTTTATATTTTAAGTGACTATTACTTAAACACATGTCAAATAAGGAATGCAAATTTTTTTGGTTCTAATCATGTGGATCGTAACTTGTAATATGATAACCACAACAGTCCAATCTCATAATACATCTGTTGGGTATTTAGAAACTCATAAATATATTAATCTTGGTGATTTTATAATTGTAAATTTTTCTCCTAATTGCTAGTTGTTGGGTTATGGTTGCGCTGCCAGATTTCAAAATTGTAATCCTTGAAACCTTAATCAATCGAAATCTTAGATCCAGGATTTTCTTGATTATATCAATTAACATGACAAAATATTAAGAAATGGAAGAATACCTGTAATGCTAATATCCTTAATTTTACTAGGTATACAAGTGTATGCCCTTTAGAGGTGATCGACATAGGAATTGGATCAAGAAAACACTCCTCTTTCTTGCTTGACTCCTTCCGGTAGCCTTTCTTCCTTCAGCGGCCTTTCTTCTTTTTTAGGACCTTTTCCCTTCTGAAGAGTACCTCAAAATCTCTTCGAAAACTCTCTTATTATCCTATTGTCTTTTCTAATTCTCTTTCCCCTTATTTTAAAATGATGGATTTGTCTTAAAATAAAAGACTTGTCCTAATAAGGAAAGGAAGAGAGTTGTTCCGACGAATTTCAGATGCTTTGGTTTCAATCATCGAAGCCTTTAAATAGGAAGAGAGGAGGCACCTAAAACATTTTTTCATCAGTCCCTAATCTGATATTTAACATATCAGATAAGACCCTCTAAGCAGCAGTCTCTAGGCAGAAAGGTGCAAAGTAAAACATTGTTTCTCTAATATTTTGCGCCAAGAGTTACTTATCGCAACTCTTCAAAAAAAATTGATAATTAGTCTTTAATTTCAGAATTAAAGACTTGGTCCAACATCCCAATAGATGTATAAACTAGAGAGGCTTATCTGACGAAAGGTGATTGATAAGCAGGACTCTAGCCCATTCCATGCGCCATATATTCCAAGTATCGTATCCCTTCATGAAATCACACCCATAATTACTCAATTTGACTGGTCAAATCCAGTCTAAATAGGTATGTATTATAAAGGATAAGGGTTAAAGTTTATCACCAAAAAGGTGATTTAATTGCAGGACTCTTGGTCCTTCTGTGCCCCTTAATATGTGCATATGCCAATATTGATGCCAAGAGTCCCAAGCCCTTGGGACACTTGGTTTAAAACATGGATGCTATAGAATCATGATAAATTCCAATTTGACTGCCCTGCTTAAGGCTCAACCCAAGTTAAGTTCTCAAATTAGTTAGTCCAAATAGCAAGCATTTAAATCCAATCTAATTAGATTAGGAGTTAGGCTAGCTAACATATATTAGTATGTTAATTAGCTAGCCAATTAGGATCCTATGACCATAATAAAAATACAAATGACTTCCTTGATCAATTCCTTAATGTGTGTGATCCTTTGGGCTCCTCATCTAGCCAGTAATAGGTCTAGGTTCATGTCGATTTAGTTCGATTAAAAATCAACTGATCGAATTAGGTCAAATTGAGCTAACCCTAGTTGCCAATTTGAACCATCTTTCAAATTAATTCATGAATTCAATCAATTTAATTCATGATAACCTTCAAGACATGATTGATGTCTAGTAATGTGTCATGTCTACTTAGAATATGAGGAATTTGGTAGAAATTATCAAAATATCCTTTAGTGGCAAGTTACCGTGCAATTCAATCATTCGATCTTTTTTTATCTCGAATAAGTGATGAGTATGGAAAATTGTCAAACCCTCACACTTTATTCATTCGAACCTCAAATTACTAATGAAGACTCGATCGATGAAAGATTAGAAATTCTTTTCTAATTTCATCCTGCTTTGATCAAAGACTTTTCGAGTCATCATTTGATGAGATTACATGGGATAAATACTCATCTGACTAGGAGTGATTGATTTCTTGTCGATCTACTTATAATCTTCATACACAATTCACCATATTCATGAACATCCCATACATGACTAAGTCATGAATGAGTATGAACCAAAACATTGATTCATATATACAAGATATCATGGTGATCTTAGGTTTAAGGATCACTTGCATGATTTTCACTAAAAGAATCATCTTTTAACAAGTATGACTTCCATAAGATGTTTTCATGACGGATCAATTTAGTGAACTCATACCTTGATGGGCATCCACATCCTTGTATTAGTGTTCCTATACAAGTGGTCGTGAGATCAGCCACTCTCTCCATCGAGCATACATAGGATGTGCTAGTCTTTCTAGAAACATCGATCCCCAACTCGATGATCCTATGACTAGAAATATTTTAAATTAGAATTTATAAGATCTTAGATCTCATTGTTATGAACTTCATTGTAATTCTAAAATCATTGTCTGAATTTATGGGGTTCATCATAATCTTAAAACAACAAAATATAAGATACAGCTTATGATGAAACAGAATGCCTTTTATTAAGATCATATATGAGCTGGGAGGATTTTATAAATAAGTCTTTATTTCATAAAAAAATATGATTGGCTTTTAGGGCACTATTCTTTAAATAGTGACTTAAAAGAGTGACAACGAGTTTACCAAAGGCTCAAATACTCTTGCTACTGTGGTTGACATGTAGTTACAACTCATTACCCAAACATTACCACCATTCTAATGAAAATTAGAACACGAAAAAAACTCTATGAGATAATAAGTAAAATTTTCTGCATCGGGATCTTATGGTGAGGTGATTTACAGTTTATCAGTCTGAACTCAAAAATTCTGCTGGATACTGAAAACATCCTTATTGTGTTTGTTTGAAAACAGCAGGTGCTGTTTATACAAATATGAAGGTAAAACTAAAGGGGCACTGTTTTGATTTATTATATTGATGATATTTGTCATGTTGCTGAAATAGTTAAAATCATTTTTTCGTACATTCACTCAGTAGGTATTATGTCTATTTCTCTGTATAATTTTGTGAAAGAAGAACCAAATAATGTATGAACATAAATATGGCATCCTGGTTTGTTAAATTGCCCTTCTGTTGTTGAGTTTCAGGAGTTGTGAACTTGGATAACGGGAATTCATTTGGTGGTTTAAGTCTAGCATTGTTGTTGGAGCAGTTAGAAATCTGCAAATTGAGTTACTAATTCTGATAGCTTTGATCCATGCTCTAAACTTCTCAGGAATATCTAAAACATGGAAAGAAAATTTGAGGTGCATGAAGAGCTTTGTGGAATTGAGTTTATCCACAGATACAAACACTGCTCTTCATTTGCTTCAATTTTGTTAAACAGTAAATGTGTTTGCTATTGAAATACTTTTGTGGATATGGTTGTGCTTATGTTGTTTAACTTGGAGATACCAGTGCGAGTTAAAAACTTAAAATATCACAATATGGACAATACAGTTATTTTTAGATGATTGAATAGTTTTTAGCTGGTAAAATCTTTGACGATGTTTAAATTTCTGTTTTCTTTTGTCTTACTTGACAAATACCCTACCGTTTTATGATTCCTTTACAGCAGTTAACATTGCTTCACATAATTTTGACAAGGTCACTGGATTTTCTGTTGGAGGCCGTGTTGTTGATGGTTATGGTGCTGGAGTGGATAATGCAACAGTCATAGTGGATGGGCAGTTGAGGGCTATTACAGATAGTCAAGGATATTACATGCTTGATCAAGTATGCTTCTAATCATATTACTCCAATTTTCTCCCCTATCGGAATCACCATTCATATGCTTTTTTGGGGCAGAGAAGGCCCACTACAGCTTTAGGTGACTACAATTTTCTCCCCATTCATATGCTTGACTCATATTGTCCAGGAAAAGGCTCCTTGCCCTGCATTATTTATACAAGATACAATGTTTGGTGACGAGACAATGTTGATGGTGATTATTTTATCATGATTAACTTAAAGTACAAAATATTTGAATTTTTTAAAGACCTTTGTGCATTTCAGCTGTAGTGGGAGTTTGGGTGGTGTTACAAATGTAACTTCAATTTATGAATGAAGTTTTCCCAAAAGACTTTCTACCTTGAAATGGTTGTACAATAGGTTTGAAAGTAGGCTAGTTGAAGCATCTCTCGAGTGTAATACAGCAACTGGATGCTATTCGGACATATGGATAATTTGAGTTTGACAAATTATTATGCAATGATGCTCTGATTGCAGTACTTTGATGTAGACTAGAATGTTGGGCATTGAGGATGCTCCATTGCTAAAGGATAGTGTAGCAAAGGTGCTCATGCTAAGGAAAAAATGTATTGTAATATTGGAATGGTAGAGTTGGAAATGAGTACAAATTATAGGAAAGTCAGGAGTGGTACCAGTAGAAAGCAATGAAGTAAAATTTAAAAGCATAAACAACCCTGATGTGGTGAGGATTTAAAAATGAGCACTGAAGGGTTGGGAGGAAAGAGGGATGAAATATGAAGCTTAGATGGATGCCGTGTGTAGTTTTCTTTAAAGAAATGCACTTGTTTAAAAGTTCTGGCTGGGAACAACTTCTGGTCGGATTGCCTTTAAACAAACTTGGTTGTTGCTATTAGTGATTATTTTATTTGTCTTGTTATTAGTATATCTAGTTGTCTATTCATATTAGCTTCTCTTACAGAAGTATTGGTAGTTCACTAAATTGGTAGACTCTGTTTCAAGCCCTAAATGGGCTATTTCTGTTGGTATAAAATATAGAATATAATATTATCATTTATTTGATCGATTTATCATATTCATCTAGGATGGAACGGTTCTTCTTACTATAGCCTTTCTGGGTTTTGCCCACCGAAAGAACCCCTTTTGGCTTTCTTTTGAGTTCTAACTTATCACATTTTAGTTTTCAGTAAGAAATGTGTTGATTCTTATGTAATGATAGGAGGGACATTTTGTTCCCATTTCTTTTTTTATTTTTTAATTTAAATCTAAATGGAACATTGGTGTTGAAACAGAACTCAAGTTTAGTTTATTTGTTTAATTTAATGTGTTTGTTGAAGCAAGAGCCCTTTTTCCAGGTTACATCAAAGCATTACTCCATAGGGGCAGAGAAGGCCCACTACAAGTTTAACACACTAGAGAATTACTTGGTAAGTTAGTATTCTGATATATATTCCATACGAAGCCATTTAATTCCTTTTGTATGTGTACCTTTACTCATCTACTATTTTATCAATAACAATAAGCAATTGGAATTGTTGATATTGATATCAGGTCATGCCAAACATGGTTTCCATTGATGATATAAAAGCTGTCTATTATGATATCTGTGGTGTTGTTCAAATGATCACTGCAAATTCAAAGGCTCTGGTATTCTATTATTGGATAAATTTTTGGGTCATGTAGATCATTGTACAATTTTTAGTTTCTTTAACCACTACATGGTTAATTGCTTTGACTAGGTGACGCTGACTCATGGGCCTGATAATGTCAAGCCTCAAAAGAAACAAGTAGATGGGAATGGAAATTTCTGTTTTGAGGTATGTTTGATTTTTGGTGGTACTAGTTTACCTTTTCTTGTCTTGGTGCTTCTCTGTTTCTAAAATAACTTGGTTTCATGGTGATTCTCCTTGTTGCTACGTACTTGATAAGAACATGATGCGTCTATACTTGATATGAACATGATGTGTCTAACTAGTATTGTTCGATATCCATTGAGCTAATTTAAATATCCAGGCATCGTACACAGCTTTGTGCATTGTTATGTTGTTTGAGGGGTTTATATATATATATATATATATATATATATATATATATATATATATATATAAGGTGTAGCTTAGGCTCATGGATAGTTGGTAATTTTTATTGGTCTTGGAACCTGGATTATTTATTACTTGGTTATTTGTTCTGATCAAGGTTCGCTAAATCGGTATCAAAGGTCGTATTGGTTGGTGACTAGTTCAGTATGGTATAAGTCCATCATACCATTTCAGGGTGAACTGAAAAAAAGGAAGAGGGAGTAAAGAGAGGAATAGAGAGGGGGGGAGGGAGAGGGAGAGGGAGAAGGAGAGAAAGGAAGAGAGAGGAAGAAAGGAAGGGGGAGAGAGAGGGGGGATGCTAGAATCTAGGAAGGATGGCCACCATGGATGTGTGGTGAGAGAGAGAGAGATGGAGAGGGGGAAAGAGAGGGAAAGCCTAATTGGAATGGCTGAAGTGATGCGGGACATGGAGATGGATGAAATGAGTGGATGATGATGTGCTTTAAAGGATTAGCCATCCATGATGAGCAATGAATTTAAAGTATAAAAATTAATCATAAGGGAGACAATTTCATCCAAGCAAGAAACTAGTTCATTAAAATTAAACACCTGCATGCAAATCACTTTCAAATTAACATAAGATGGATCTCATGGCTATAGGAAACCATTTGTACTAGGCCAAGTTATCTTCAAACGATTAGATCTAAAGAGCCAAGAAGTGGTTATCCTACCAACAATGAAGGCTAAAATATTTGATGGAAAGGAAGCTCTCAACACTCAAGGATTGAGGCCTAAATCCTAAAACTAGCACTCCCTACCTTTAGGACTGATCTTGGCCTTGATCCATGGCATGGAGACCATCATCTTGGACTTGGAAAACCTGAGAGAACCTGCAACAAAACCAAGCATTAGGCGTGGAAGCGGAATTATGGAAGCGGAATTAAGGTTGGAATTGAAACAAATAAAAGAAGGAGAAGGAATAGTGGCTGGTGGCTTGGAACCAAGGTGCTTGAACTTGGATCAATCAAAGGGCATCCCACCCTTCAAACACAAACCCAAGGGCATCCCACTCTCTTTTCAAACAAGGCTTCAAACCTTCAAACCAAAGAGATCTCACTCACTCTACACAAGAGAATACAAGAGGAACTAAACAAGAAGGAAACCTTTCTTTCATTAATCCAAAATAGTATAGCTTACAAGAGAGGGCTTAGGCCCTATTTATAGACTCACTAAACCCATGGAGTTCGGCCAAGGAGAGAGAAGAGAGAGGGTTAGGTTAGCTAACTACTCCTAGTTATATCTAACAACTTTTAGTTAGATGGTTCCAACTAGAATTAGTTTGCAACAATTTATGAGTAGAAAGTTATAACAACTTGACATGTGGCACCAGGTGGCAATGACATGGCCTCTTTTTGCTGATGTGGACCTTTGGTGGCATGTGATGTGGTATCTCATATGTCAAGTTGGTTGGAGATTTGTTGGGGGAGTGGAAAGTGGTTTTATGCTTCCAAGTTGCTTGATGTGGTGTCCTTCATTTTTTCCTAAGAATGCTTGATGAAGTGTCTTCCATGTGAAAGGAAAATGGTCTCTATATGAGGGTGAGGAGGTGGCGTCATGACATGCTTGAATTGGGCTTGAATTGGATTGAGTCGACTCATGAGGATGGTGGTTTTCCTTCATGAGTCGGCTCATGGACTTGTGCTTCAAAATATAGAATCGGCTCATGGGCTTTGTGATTGGGCTTCATCCCAAGACCTTTATTGGACTTAAGTAGACTCTATCCGCTGCAAAACCAAAGAGAATTAGTTTGAAATATTTTCTTGTTGATGTCCTTATCAGTTCTTCCGGGGTGGAAAGAGCTCAACCCTGTCAAGTAGAAATCAATTTGACTCTAGTAATACTCTAGTAGGTCTGGGTCGATTTGGTGTAGGACCTCTCGAATAATTCATGAGTCTTTAGAATCAGGACGTCCTTGCCAATGAACCAAGTAGCGTTGATAGTCCTTGTTTTGGGTAGTGATAGTCTTATTGTCTAGGATTTGCTCAATCCTATCTCGTCATTTTGGTAATATGGCTGGTGGACACTCATAGGTTGGCTCACTCTCAAAGATAGAATCAGGCCCGAACGACTCACTAGGTATCATTGTTGGTTCCATGTACTCTACTAGATCTGAAATGTTGAAAGCGGAACTGATACCGAAGTCAGATGGTAAATTTAGCACATTTTAGGTCTATTTTTTCTTATTATTTTGAAAAGGATCTGCACCACGGGCATGTAACCGTTCAGGTTTGAGCCTGATCATGACAGTCTCCTTCCTGAAGTTTTTTGGCTCTTTTATGGGAGTTAATCATATGCTTATAAGTTTCATTGCTCAAATGGATTTTCTTGCTAATCATGCTATGCATGACTCTCGCAAACTTGGACACTTATGCATGGATGAAAAGCTCAAATGACACCAAATAACAAAACAAACTTAAATGATACTAAAACAAAAGACAAGCTCAAATAGGCTTTATTATCTAATGACTGAACCAAGGTTCCCGGTACCGGTACCGAGAGCCGTACCGATACCGGTACGGTGCCGTATTGTACCGTGCCGACACACGGTACGGCGTGGCGTATCGGTTTGAACCGGTATGCCCATTTTTTTTTTTGATTTTTTTTATTGTTTTTTGTAATTTTAAGGTTTTATTTTATTTTTTAAGGGTTTAGGGTTTAGGGAGAATTTAGTGTTTAGGATTTAGAGTTTAGGGTTTAGGCCCTAGGGTTTAAGGTTTAGGGTGGCGTACCGGTTTAGGATCTAGAACTAAATACTAATATTTAGGACTATTTTCAATTGAATTAAAATAAAAAATGATAATTAAACTAAGATTATCAGCAATTAATGAAAGTGAAATGTAGCATAAACATATAATTATATACCAATGTCTAGAATCGGGTAGAGTGACGATGTCCATAAATATAGGGATCATGTATGTACTCGGTAGGAAATTCGGCATGTCTCTCCTGCCAGGCAGCATGATACTCTAAGCTCATCTCAGGAGGTATGCGTGATGGATCATAACTAATCGCAGATCCCTCTCTGATGTCCCAACTCTGAGAGCCGTCCATAGACTGATGATATGGCAGTGCAGGGGCCCATCCAAATATACCAGCAGCAAAATCAGATACATAAGATGCTGCGGGCTGCATGGGATAATAACCACTGGATGCTGACGTCTCAGATGCACCATATGGATCATATGGACCAAAAGCTGTCGGCAGCTGTGGATAAGAGGATCCTGAATATGAGGATGATCCAGATACATTCATGGATCCTACTCCACGTGCAAGAGCTGCAGCTGTATCGTGTCCCGAACGACCACGCGGAACCCGTCGCCTATATTGGATCGTATCACTACGGGGTCTATCAAATGGTAATCCATGATCTGTATCCTGCATGGCATGGCTAAATTACGACTCCCCAGTGAATCGAATATGAATAGGTGGATGCGACTCCTGTCCTCCTGCCCCTCCCTGATCACTAGATCCTTCATTATCTGAAGCACTATCATCACTGTCTATGGTATCTGAATCTGAGTGGACTGAGTGCTCCGATGGAGGTGCAACTGCCTTTCCTTTTTCTCTGTCTCCGAGTCTACTAGATGGTGGGGAGGGACAATGTGCTGTATCTGCTGGAGCCCTATGAAAAATGACTTGTTGCCCATTGTTCAGCATCCATCCCAGTCTCACTAGCTACAAAACTGGTTGGTCGAGGAGGCAATCTTGGCTCATCAAGCTCTGGCGTCTGCTACTGACTCATGACCCATCCAATCATTGGATCTTCATCCTCATCAACATATGAACTTGCAGTGGGATCGGGATATTTCAATTCTACTTCTTCATGAATATATTTTAGCCTTAACCTTAAATTATAGTGTACATACACAAGATCGTTGAGGCGTTTCTGTTTCAGACGGTTCCTCTGCTTGGAGTGGATAAGATCAAATGTAGACCAGTTGTGCTCACGTCCACTGGATGACACCGTCTGGGAGAGGATCTTCACTGCAAGAACCTTCAAATTTTTAGCAGATCCACCAAAATATATCCACCATTCAGCTGCAAAAGGTATTACATCATTTAGAATTTTAGATTTGGCAAAATAAAAAAATTAATCCTGATATAATATTAGACTTACTCCGTAGTAGTACCTACCAGGATTCATATTTGATTTGCTTCTGACCGCTACAGTAGATCCAAATGAATCTGTGCCCTTCTTAAAAAATTTCGTTTGCCAGAAAAAAAATTTGTTAGCTTATTAAAATTAATGTTCTAAAAAATCATTCAATAATTTCAACTTAACTTAGTTCTTCAAAACACATAGTAGCGATTTCTGGATCGGGCTCTATCTTATATATAACATTGCGTAGGGCAGACATAAGATCCTCATCCATGGCAATGTCCGGTACGGAGTACTGAAATCTCGGATTTAGATAGTAAGCTGCACATATATTTTAAGAATTAGTCAAGCGTACTTGTATGAATCTAATTGAAACTTAATTTTTAGGGATTTCATAAATTACTACGTACCTGCTAGATGCAAATCCGAATTCATTTGATAACTCCACCGTCCATCAATGATCCGGATATACTTAGATGCATGTGATGAATCTGCCTCCTGGATCTTTTCCTTTGCCCTTTGCATCATGAAATATAAGAAGTCCATCTGAGCATACCTCTCAGAGTCCACGGCATGAAGTACCTCATATAGAGGCTTGATAGCCTCCACTATCCTCTCACCCCGCTGACAGAATGTCTGTCTAGTTACTAAATTTTCCACATTGCTTCTCTCAGTATTTGTCCTGGCATATCTGCTCTGCTGCCAGTCTTGACTGACAAACATCTGATGTAGCTCTGCTTTCTTGCCAAGAAGACTATCAAGTGCAATGTAATTAGTAGCAAACCGTGTGATCCCCGGTTTCAATATTTTTTCCTGTAAAGCTCCTCATCAATAATAAGACCCATGTATGGTTATATATAAATCTGGTGATAGACCGTGCTAGATCAACAATCTTCTGCACCCTGCGGATTTTTGCAATATCCATCAACATGAGGTCTATACAATGTGCAGCACAAGGGGTCCAGAAAATATGCGGCCGCCGCTTCATCAAGATCTGTTCTGCGGCCCTGTACTGTAGTCCATTATCAGTGATAACCTGCACGACATTATGCTCTCATACTTGATCAATCACCTCCTCCATCAATCTGAGGATATAACTGGCGTCGTGCACCTGATCTGAAGCATCAATAAACTTCTGGAAAAAAGTTTTCCCATCATAATAAGTCAAGAAATTGATGATGCTCCGTCTAGTAGGACCAGTCCAACCATCACACATCACCGTCAATCCATACACAGGTCACTTGCTCTGATATGAGGATATCCATCCTTCTAGCTCCTCCTTGTTGCTATCCAGAAGATGACCATAGATATCCCTCGATGATGGAGGATCTATACCTGCACCAGCAGCCTGTATCGATGAAATAGCAGAGCGATAATATGGATTGTTTGCTGCATGGGCTGGGATATAACTGAAATGAAACCAGGAGGAGATGGCCCGCCACATATACTTCTTCTTATCCTTTTTCAGTATTGCGTCAATCCTCTGTTGCTTGGAATCTCTACTAGAAAATGCATGTGAATCGACATTATGGACAGTGGCTCCCTCTGGAATGTTCCTGGAAGACTTCCTCCTACTGCCAAATGCTCCCAACATGGATGCAATACGGCCGGTGCCTCTCCCGACGGGCTCTCTGATTGAGGTCCTCCTAAACTGTCTTAGACTCTCCTGGAGCACCAGCAGAAGCGGATCCCGATCCTGACTCAAATGCTGATGGCCCGAATCACTGTCTATGCCTGGCTGCCTCCTCCTGCTGTCTCTGCTCATACAAGCTCGCCTGAATTGCAGCCTCCATCCGTGCCTCCTCATCAGAAGGAATAGATGCTCCCTCTGACTCCCTGGAATAATAAGAAGGTGGTTCTGCGGCTCTGCGGCCTACCTCTACCTTCTTCTTTGCTGCTCTTTCCTTCCCAGCTTTAAAATCAGCAAAGTGTTTCTTCATCAACTGACGGACCTCCTGTGGACACTATCGGCATGCAGATACATCAGGATAGCCGCCAGCCAAGTGCTGCTTCAACCTTGTTACCTCCCACCTTTGAATTCGGTATTGTACCATTTACACTTCCAGTGATGCCGACCCGAGAGCATCTCTCCATGTAACCAGCCAATGTCCCGTTCCGGATCCTTCTTCCTCCTTGATGGATCCATACCTGAATATTTAAATTACATATAAGGTCAATAATAATGTTTATTAATTAACACTTTATTAACCTATTTTTTAAAATTTAATTTATATTTTTTATTTATTTTTATTTAAAAAATTAAAAAATAAAGAAAAATAAAAAAATTTAAATTTTAGATTCATGTAGGATTCCATCATACATGCTACATATATTTTTTTAAGATCCTAGAAATGCATTAAAAGTCAAGTTTTTTCAATTTAAGACCTACGGGCACTATTCATGAGATGCACAAAACTTGAATAAATCGACATGAAATTTATAGTGAGAGTAGCTTACGAGCCCTAGATTAATAATTTATAATTAAATTTTTTTTTCTAATTATTTTTTTAATTAATTTATTAATTTGGAATTAATTTTTAATTTAAAAAATTATATACTTAACAAAAAATTAAAATTTTAGTATCATTGTGTAGATCTATCCTATATCTACCACATACTCTAAAATCATAGCCAACAAATAAATTTTGACAGCATTTCTTAATTTTTTATTTTGCACGGATTTTAAGAAAAACTAATGATACGAAAGACGAAAATACGGAAAAAGGAAAGGAATACGTACTTTAATTCTACCTTCTTCTTCGACTTTTGCAGGTTGGATTGGATTGAAAATGATTGACGAATTTTTTTTGGGTTGTTCTTCCTCACTTAAAAAAGCAAGGCAGCCTCCCTTTCCAAAAGTTACATAGCTACAGTAGCCATGTGACAAATCAAAAAAAAATTACCCCACCTGCCCCCTCCCAGCAGTATTGACCCGAACCGGGCTGAAACGGCCGGTTTGGGCCCGTTTCGACCGGTTCGGGTCCGGTTCGGTGTGGTAAGTATTTTTTTTTTTGGATTTTTAATTGGGATGTGCTGTTTTTTAAGGTCGAACCGTGCCGGCCGGCCACCGATCTGGTTCGGTACACACCGAACCGGCCGGTTCGGCACGGTTCGGAAAACCCTGGACTGAACTTTATTGTTGGCTAGGAAACAAAAGTTCCTAATTTTCAATATTCCCCTTAAAAGGCTTTTAAAACTCTTGCACGTAATACCAGGTAAGTGGCAGTAAATCTTAATTTAGTTCCTAACATATGCTATAGAGTCTTAAAGAAATAACTATTGAATATCACTGGGACCAGATCGATGGCATGGTGGATGTCCCAGAATGGTGAAATAGGATAGGAAAAATGATCAGGGGGTATATATTGAAAGTCCTCTGCAACTTCTTGGGGTTGATCCTTTCGGATTGTTTCTTGGATTTTCTTAGTGGTCATTACCCCAATTGGTGATTCCTTAATGATTTCTTGTTTTGAACCCTTAATATTAATTCTGGGTCCTCTTCTTTTATCTCCTCGGGTTGCTCTTCATGATTGTCCCTGGACTTCCCTAAGGGTGGACTTCCCTAAGGGTCAAAATCCACATGGGTGATCCTTCCTTGATTTCTTTCTCCACATCCTTGGCATCAATTAAATTTAAACCTTGCTTCTTCTCTTTCAAGTCACTAGACCTTCTTTTGATATTGTCCTTAGGTGGGGTCGAGTTAATGACAGGCTTCTTTCCTTGATGGGTGAAGGCACAAGAATTGGATCGACCATATAAAGTTGTATCACGGTCATATAATCATGGCCTATCCAAAATGATGCTACTTACCCCCATGGGAAGAACATCACACTAGACTTGTTCCTGATAGGATTGGATTTGAATTGGAACCTGGCATCTGGACTTGATAGGGATTGAAGCAGAATCTATCCAAGAGACTTTATATGGATTAGGATGTGGAATAGGGATCAAGCCTAAGTTTTTAAGGGCTTTGGTTGAAATCGCATTTACATAACTCCCATTGTCTATGATGATTTTATAGACTTTCTCCCCTATCTTGACAAATGTTTGGAGGATTTTAGTCCTTTTCCAGTCCTCCTTTTCTTTAGTCTGGGCTAAGATTCTAACAACACCTGATGTCTTATCATAACCACCTTCTTCATCATACTCATTGATCAGATTGGATTCAATCTCATATAGCTCTTCTTCAAACTCTCAGTGGGTTCAATATCCTCATCAGCTAACTCTCCTATATGTAAGGATCGGGTAGGGAATTGGCTAGCAAGGTGTCAAATTTTTTGACATTGGATATTTGGGTTACCACTCTTCTAAATTGCGGGGGCCTTATCCTTATCAACTAATTGGCTTGATGGGGCTGGAGGAATGGGGTGATTTTGATACGCTTGGTTGAATCCTGGTTTTTGAGTAGGGGCACTAACATTAGTTGGATCAGGTCGTCGTATCATTGGTCCCCAATGGATATCTGGTAGGCTTGGTCTAGGTCAGTGACTTCCCTTAAAAATAATTCCCTTTGGATCTCTTCTCGCAGACTAGCTCTAAACCTAGACAATATTACAGCCTTCGATTCATCAATGTTGCATCTCATTGCAAACTCATCAAACTTGGCAATATATTCTAACACAGTCTTATTGTCCTAGTATAATCTTTGCCACCGATCTAATAGTCTTTGGTGATAGGACATAGGGAGGTATTTTTTCCTATACTTGATTTTCATGGCTCTCCAGGTGGCAATGGGCATGTTTCCTCTTTGCCTAATCACTCTCTCAATATTACCCCAGTATAACCTAGCCTGGCGGACTAATCTCAGTTTGGCAAACTTGAACTTTCTTTCCTCAGTCATCTCATACTATTCAAAATATCGGTCGATTTCTCCCTCCCAGTCAATGTAGGCCTTAGGGTCCAGGCTTCCATCAAAGATAGGAGCCTCTAATCAAATGTTCCTCATGGCTCTTTCTTTTTGATCTAAGTAGTTATGGTGAGGTCGCCTAGGAGTGTGCTCGGGGGTGTAGTCATAATGATAGGCACGGGGAATCGGCCTAGGTGTCTCAAGCTTGGTATGGACTTTATGGGCTTCTTCCATGAAATTAGGATGAAGTCTTCTTGGATTGTACTCAGGGG
Organism: Areca catechu; assembly: GCA_021397845.1. NCBI lineage: Eukaryota > Viridiplantae > Streptophyta > Magnoliopsida > Arecales > Arecaceae > Areca > Areca catechu. The sequence continues at coordinate 20,847,214 of CM038050.1, read as the reverse complement.
TGTGCTCATGATGTTGGACTCTTGGACCTCGGGGAATTGATCTAGATGACTCAGGTTCGGTGGGGGTCTTTTAGGCCACTTCAAGGGTCTCAATTCTATTTTTCACTTGACCTAATTCCTCATTTGCCCTAATTGCTCAGTTATAGTATCAAATTTTTCAGTCAGGGTCCTCATAAAGAATTCAAGATTGAGATCCATGGATAAACCAGACTGAGTGCAGGATTGTTGGTATAGGGCTTCAGACTAATTGGACAAGCAGTACAAAACCTAGCTTGTAGGGCTCCTAGACCTAAAAAATCAAAATACAGGAATTGACTAGGTACTAGTTAAGGATGCAATTATCCTTTCCACTGGTCAGGTAAGAGGTGGGGTTGCGGGAGGCTACCCTCGTTTTAGCGAGGTCCTAATTAAAAACCGCAAGTCCGCTTAAGGCGTTTGCCGTTGGACCTTTAGCCTTAGAGACCTATTTCAAGGAGTAAGTACAAACTCAAATAATACTTTGCCTCATCTTGCACTTGAACTTGACTTGTGGGTGTCCCTAGTTTTAGGTTCCTACTTGATTTTAATTATGGCTTAAGTCAATACAAATGTGGGTGATTGTTTTGGGCCAAAGAAAGGTAATGACCTTCTTTTCTTATGTTATTTGAATGCCCTTAAATGAATTTAGAAATAGATGCACAAACAATTCACCACCTAGTTAGCACCACAACTAGATCAACACAATCAAATGATTTAAAGTCCAATTTTCAAATTTTCAAAATTCAAAATTTAAATAGAAAATTGCAGATCTAGAATACTAAATTTCAAAATTCAAATTTTAAATTTTAAATTTCCAATTGTAGTTGAAAAATTAGTTTTTGGAAGTAGAAGTTGTTGCAAGAAAAAAAATTTCAGCAAGTAACAAACTTCCAACTAACTAGTTTTGAAAATTCGAAATTCAAATTTTAAAATTTCAAAAATTTGAAATTTAAATTGGAACTATTAGATCTCAGAGTTAAGATTTCAGATTTCAAAATTTTAATTTTAATTCTCGAGTTTTGGTTAGAAAATTCATTTTTGAAAGCTTGTTGTAAAAGTTGTTACAAGAAACTTCTAGCTAACAAATCTTCAACCATAGAACACTCAAAACTTGAAATTTAAATTCACAAAATTTTAGAATTCGAATTTTTGTAAGTGGAGATCTCAGATTCAAATCTAAAATTCAAAGAAATTTTTTTTTGGAATTTTTCTAAAATTTAATGGAATAACTAAATAGCATGAAACTAGAATTGAAGCAAATACTGGCTAACTAAAGGAGCAACGTATGATGACGAATTTTAAACTACAAAAATTCTGATTTTTTTTTTAAATTTTAGACCACAGATCCTAAGGTCCTAAAATATAGCAAAAGAATTTTTTTTGATTTTATTTGCAACGTGAAAAATTACTAAAATTTGTGGAAAACTCGGATTAATACTAGAGTAGAAATTTTAGCAATCAAACACTTGACCTAGTAACTATGCTCTGATACCAAAAAATTGATGCGGGACATGGAGATGGATGAAATGAGTGGATGATGATGTGCTTTAAAGGACTAACCATCCATGATGAGCAATGAATTTAAAGTATAAAAATTAATCATAAGGGAGACAATTTCATCCAAGCAAGAGATAGTTCATCAAAATTAAACACCCGCATGCAAATCACTTTTAAATTAACATAAGATGGATCTTATGGCTAGGAAACCATTTGTACTAGGCCAAGTCATCTTCAAATGATCAGATCTAAAGAGCCAAGAAGTGGTTATCCTACCAACAATGAAGGCTAAAATATTTGGTGGAAAGGAAGCTCTCAACACTCAAGGATTGAGGCCTAAACCCTAAGACTAGCACTCCCTACCTTTAGGACTCATCTTGGCCTTGATCCATGGCATGGAGACCATCATCTTGGACTTGGAAAACTTGAGAGAACCTGCAACAAAACCAAGCATTAGGCGTGGAAGAGGAATTAAGATTGGAATTGAAACAAAGGAAAGAAGGAGAAGGAATATTGGCCGGCGGCTTGGAACCAAGGAGCTTGAACTTGGATCAATCAAAGGGCATCCCACCCTCCACTCATCACAAGGGCATCCCACCCTTCAAACACAAATCCAAGGGCATCCCACCCTCTTCTCAAACAAGGCTTCAAACCTTCAAACCAAAGATATCTCACTCACTCCACACAAGAGAATATAAGAGGAACTAAACAAGAAGGAAACCTTTCTTTCATTAATCCAAAATAGCATAGCTTACAATAGAGGGCTTAGGCCCTATTTATAGACTCACTAAACCCATGAAGTTCGGCCAAGGAGAGAGAAGAGAGAGGGTTAGGTTAGCTAACTACCCCTAGTTAGATCTAACAATTTTTGGTTAGATGGTTCCAACTGGAATTAGTTTACAACAACTTATGGGTAGAAAGTTATAACAACTTAACATGTGGCACCTAGGTAGCAATGACATGGCCTTCTTTTGCTGATGTGGATCCTTTGGCCACATGTGATGTGGCATCCCACATGTCAAGTTGGTTGAGGTGAAGGGAAAATGGTCTCCATATGAGGGTGAGGAGGTGGCGTCATGACATGCTTGAATTGGGCTTGAATTGGGTTGAGTCGACTCATGAGGATGGTGGTTTTCCTTCATGAGTCGGCTCATGGACTTGTGCTTCAAAATGATGAGTCGGCTCATGGACTTGTGCTTCAAAATGTAGAGTCGGCTCATGGGCTTTGTGATTGGGCTACATCCCAAGACCTTTATTGGACTTAAGTTGAATCTATTGGCTACAAAACCAAAGAGAATTAGTTTGAAATATTTTCTTCTTGTTGATGTCCCCATCATGAAGCCTTTGAGAGGGAGGGAGGGAAGGAGGAGAGGGAGAGGGAGGGAGAGAGAGAGGGAGGGGAGGAGATGGGGGGACTTTCCTCCTTGAAGGAATGAGGAGGTCAGCGAGGGCGAGACAAGTGAAGGAGTGGATGAGCGAGGAGGGAAGGAGTTGGGAGTATTTTCATAGACAAATCGAGGGTTGAGGGAGGGTTTTTAATTAAACAGAGCCTGAACTGACCCAAGGTTGAATAGTCCAAGGCCAACTTCGATACGGGCCGAACCCTCCGGTTCAGATTGATTTGGCATTCCATGGCCATGGACTTATGATATAGTTATAAATTTGGATCCTAGATGATGAGTCAGAATAATGCTTGCTTTTTTTTTTTCTATAAGCATGAATTTTCAGCATCAAGTCAAACTTGATTCAAATTTCTAGGCTGTAGGTCTTAACCAGATTTAGCTAGATATGATTACAAATTTCTGTGGCTCAACCTGCCCCTGCAACAAAAAACAAAACTTCTTATCCTAAATCCTCTATTCCTTTCCTTCACTGCTCCTTTTCCCAACTTATTCCTCCTCTCATCCTCCTGGCTTTACCATCTTTAGGTCCCAACGAAATGCTGTATTGCCTTGTCCCTTGCATGCTTGCAACCTAATGTCTTGCATGATTGCAGATCTTTTCTAACCATTCCTGATTTCAGTAAATTAGAAAATTAGCTAGCTCACCGGTAAGGTCTCATTTTCTTAGAAAATTTCATTTTACTGTATAAACTATAAAGTTTTGCTTACATATGCTGACTTAAATAATGAAATCATATGCACATTTGTTGTATGTCAATAAAGCAATTAGTAAGGGAGGTTATGGTAAAATGAGACAAAGGAAATTATTTATAGCTGTTTGAGTCTTCTTTCTATATGCTATTAGTTATGAACTATGTGGGATTAATTATCACACATTCTCTTTGCACATGTCATTATTTTTTTTACATTATTCTGAGATCTGTATAATGTTGGGTAGGACCTCTCTTTTAGTTGAGCCGCTGTTCTCTGTTTAAACTTTCTTGATTATTAGTGTTATTTGTATTACTATTTGCATTCACTCTGTTGATCAATTCATTGGTGCTAGTTTTCTTATTATTAACATTTACATCAATATTATATTCATTCTGCTTTTCTCTCTATTTAGAAATCTTTATTAATTACGTTGTTTATAGGTTCCCGCAGGTGATTACCGGTTATCTGCTCTTGGAGTAGATTCTCCTAGTTCTTCTGGCCTCATGTTTTCACCGCCATATGTTGATGTCAAAATTAACCGCCCACTGCTTAATGTAGAATTTTTTCAGGTAATTAACTTAGAAGATATAATTTTTTAACCATGCTTCAAGGCTAGAACTTATGACGATTTAGCTTCCTTTACTCATATAGCGATCTAGCTTCCCGTACTCATGTAGCCGCATGGATCTCTTTGCAGTGTAGGAGTTCATAAAATTAGTTTATAGTTACCTTTCTGAAACTTTTTTTTTTTTTGGGAATACCCAGGCACTAGTTGATATTCATGGTACCGTGCTCTGCAAGGAGAACTGCAACCAGAATGTATTTGTTTCTCTTGTAAGATTAGTGGATCCAGGCATGCAGGAAAGAAGGGCCTTTGCCTTGACTCACGAGAGTGGTGATTTTATGTTTCGAAAAGTCTTTCCAGGAAGATATCGACTTGAGGTACCACTTTTATCATCTAAATTCATTTTTTAAATCATTCTATGTTAGGCAATCATGAGCTAACACTCCAAAAATCTGTAATAATAAATTTGTGCAGCTTATCTATTAATTTTTATTGATGAACTATCTATTATTTTTCATTGGTGTAAATATTGACGCGTGCTTAGCCTCATATATGCATCTTAGGTTGCTGTTTATAATGCTTGCTTTGTCAATGTTGATGATGGATCACGTTACATAATTTTTGTTTAGGTCAAACATATTTCATCATCAGCAATGCCTGAGGAGGATAATTGGTGCTGGGATCGGAGTGCTATTGACTTGGATGTGGGTACTGAGGATGTAACTGGAATCGTCTTTGTCCAGAAAGGCTACTGGATTGGCATAGTTTCAACTCATGATACAGATGCCTACATTCAGCAATCTAATTCTTCTCGTGTTGATTTGTCGATAAGGGTAGCTTATTTGCTATAAAAGCTCCATTTTGGAAATATATTGATTTATTTCGAGTTTTCAAATGTATAGATCTGATTTAGGCAGCTTAATGTCTTCATTCTTGATATGCAGAGAGGGTCACAAAAAATATGCGTGGAGTCTCCTGGGCAGCACGAACTTCATATTGTGAACTCATGCATATTCTTTGGGAGCTCATCATTGATGTTTGATACCTCGAATCTAGTGGTGATGTCCTCTTTTTAGTGCTTCTAATCCTTTTTCTTCCAATTTGTGTTGAGATGCCCTTTTATTAGGGTCTGAGTTCTTTACTCACTTATTTACTGCCTAAAACTCTCTCACAGCCTATATATCTTACTGGAAAGAAGTACCTCCTTAAAGGAGAAATTCACATGGACCTAGCCTTGAATCAAGATGCAGTTGACTTGTCTGAGCACATAGTTGTGGACATGTTTAATAGAGATGGAGTTTTTCTTGATACCATCTCTACTAAATTTGCTTCTGATAGAAATGACCAAAGGACTGTTGCTGTATTTGAATACTCGATCTGGTCAGATCTTGGAGAGGAATTGATCTTCGTTCCTCGGGACTCAAGGTATATAGTATAATTATACTGTAATATTTTTGCAAGTACATATTTTCTTGCCACACAAGTCTACCTTTTTTTAAAAAAAATCCTGATACTGGTACAAGGTCTGCAGTACCAGAACTGGTACCCATGTGGTTCTAGCTTGTACTGACGAAGGAAAACAAAGAATGAGGAAAGAGGGAGGAGAAAGAGGAAAAGAGAGAGAGGGAGGGAGGGGAGAGAGGGAGTGGGAGTGGGATAGAGATGCTGGGAGAAGGAGAGATAGGGGGGGATTGGAAGCCCTTCTCTCCTCTGCTTGGGCCCGTGGTGGCTTGGAGTGAAGAGAGAGAGGGAGGAAGGGAGGGAGAGAAGCTGGAGAGGGCAAGAGAGGGGGACTCAGAGGCCCTCCTCTCCCCCTTAGCTTGTCCGTAGAGGCCAAGCCTCTGTTTCAAACAAAACAAGGGCTTAAGCCCAAGTTTTTTATTTTTTTTTTATTTCTGTAAGTGATGTCAGCAAACTAAGCCCCTGTTTTTTTGAAACGGAGGCTCGTCCTCTGTTGACGAGAAAAGGGGGAGAGGAGGGCCCCTAAGTTTTCCTCTCTCTCTCTCCCTCTCCAGCATCACTCCCTCCCTCTCTCTTCCTCCCTTCCTCCCTCCATCCCTCTCTCTCTCTGGGTCTCCACTCTGAGCCTTGTTTCGAACAAAATAGGGGCCCTTCTCAGCGGCCCAAGCAGAGGAGGAGAGAAGGGCTTCCAAGCCCCCTCTCTCCCTCTTCCTGCATCTGTCTCCCCCTCCCTCCCTCCTCCTCTCTCTATTGTCCTCTCTTTTCTTCTCTCTTTCCCCTTAGCTTGTTTCTTGAACCAAAGGCTGGAACTGTCCTGGTTCGCTGCCGGTATTGTTTGCCATGCCCTGAACCGACCAATTCGGTGAACCTTGCACTGGTATATGGGACAATTTGAATTAATACAAAAATTCCATCTTTTATCAAACACATTAAATTATTTGGAAGAAGTGCCCTGTCTCTCTGTGCATTTGATTTCAGTGAGCTTGAGTGGGCCTGATAAGCACAGGCAACAATATGATATCATGATCCTTAACTATTATGAAACTGGTGCCATGCATAGTATATAGTTATACACAACAGTCATATATGATGGCTTGAGCTTTTTGCTAGCCATATCCCTACTACTGCTGAATCTGCTTGGCACGAAACCATGTTAGTTCATTGATATGCTTGTCACCCATTTTACTTTTTGCTCTTCTACAACCTATGGTTATCTCATCGTATGACCTCTGGTTGTGTTTCCTGATATTTTTGTGCAACTTGTTTATTAACCTTATCCTTACAGTCAAGCTACTACAGCTCTGCCTTTACTAGGAACATTCTTTGTTTCCATTTTCTTTCTAGAAAAAATCATAAAAATGTTAGGAAATCTAGTTCTTTTTTTTCTCCAAATTATTTCACATTTCTACCTGAATGCTATAAAATCCTATTGCTTTAAACTTTGCATCATTTCTGTAACTTTCACTTTACTAATACTTATCTGCCTATGTTTCACAAAGCCACCTACCACTCATTTTCTCATTTAGAAAATTTAAGATAATATTTTTTATGCCTTTTTTTTTAATGTGATTGTAATTAACCAGATCTAAGTTTGTGTTACTCGTAACACACCTTGTAGGTTTTTTTCTTTAGCACAGCTCGTAATCAACTTCATAAATTGTGATTCACTGCTAATTTAGCCTTTCATTTCTTGTGTATCTTAAAGCAGTTTTAACAATTTATCTCTTAGATTTTCTACTCTATTAGTTGTCTTGCTAGCACTTGACATGTTCATTTTCCTTTGTTACCTATACTTCCTCATTCCACCATGATGTTTCGTTTAAAGTTGCTATGTTCCTTTTAAATTCCGTGCATGTAATTGCTACCTTTCCTATAAAAGCTATCATATGACGTGTCATCTTGTTTCATGCCGTGTATACACTTGACCTCCTTCATAAAAGTTTTGCTTTTTGCTTTAAAAGATTTCTTAATATCTCATAACAAATTCCAATAAAGGGCTTCTTTGGGTCATCACCTTGTTAATTGTGCACAATCCATGGATTATTTACTGGCCATGCTGTTCTCATAGCCTTTAATAAGTAACATTTCCCAGCATTTATGATGGCTTGAGACAGGTTTATGGGAGAAAAGATGGGAATCTGTGCCTATATACATGAGATTTTTCAATGTTAATGTAGATCTAAGTGTGGACTTGCTGACATGTTTTTGTGGATTTGATGTGATGTGATATAAGGCCAATTTAGGCTAATTCTTGCCAATATGGTTGTACATGGTTTACACCTATTGTATCATAACAGTAGTTACTCAGCATGATGATATGTTAATTGGCAATTGACTTCGAGATTTTAAATGCATTAATATCTGATTATATCACTACAGTTTTTTCGTCAATGTTCCAAGCTGATACATGATTTCCTTTTCTCCTTTTGAGCCTGACTTTCCATAAATCTTCTAATTAGCAATGAACTTGGCTTTGCAAGCTATTTTTTCGCTCACAAATTCTTTTAGCCATTTCTTTGCCTTTACATTTCCCTCCTTGGTCTTTTAAACTTTCTATGTTATTCCTGCTTTAATGTTTGTTGATTCTTCTATGCAACTCATGATCGCTAGACATATGTAGGAAATGTGAAGAATGTTTTAACAATAATGCAACTTGTCATTTGAAAATCATGAGCATGGATGCACATTTAAATTTGGGTTAAAAGGCTAGGTTACTCTTGGCATTAAAATGAATCTTCAAGTTTGATGAGATGACAGTTGGATCATAAAGCTTGAAACCAATATTGAAAATAACAGTCCTGGATTGGGATTAATTAGCACAGTACTTGTGAAATTTCCTCTGTTTTGGATCCTTGTCCTGATCAGCTGTACTCAGCATGGTTTTGAGTATTAGACTGTGCAGGTCCCTACCAGATTCACTGTACTGTAACAGTAAGAATTCAACACCCAGTCCCATTAAGCATTGGTTCCAAAAATTGTACTGTACTTGACTGTGTTGGTTGGCATCAAAACTGGTACATGAAACCTTGACATTACAAACCTTGTACTTCACCTGATGGTTACGAGGTTCAGTTGTGGTGACCTTTGGTTGATCTGACCTGCATCTTCTTTACTGTATGCAGAACTAGCATAGGAAAGAAGATCCTTTTCTACCCAAGACAGCGTCAGGTAAGTGGTTTGCTATATGTTATTTCTATCTCCACATTCTGATATTAAATTTTGCATATTAGTCATATTTACCTGTTAAAATTAACAGGTGTCAGTTACCATTGATGGATGCCAAGCTCCTGTTGACCCAGTTGTTGGTCAGGTTGGCCTATACCTTGAAGGATCAGTGTCTCCAGCTCTATCTGGTGTTCATATACGAATTCTAGCAGCAGGGGAGAGCAGCGATGATCCTTTATGGAAAGGGGATTTGGCTTTTGAAACAGAGACAGGACCAGATGGTTCATTTACTGCTGGCCCCTTATACAATGATACAACATACAACATTGAAGCCTCAAAGGTTAGCAACAAACCCATTTAAATATCTAACCTGCTGTTGATTGATCGGTTATGGATTTTTATACGACTAGTTGGGCTCTTGAGTCCTTGTTAACCCAGGTTTCTATTGAACTTTTGACCTGAATATATGGCCAAGTATTTGGGTTAAGCTAGTTTTAGGTCAACCTTTTCTGATTATAAGCTAACCTAACTCGGTTTGTGAATGTAATAAACATGTATTATTGAAATATAGTATACATTGTACAAATTAGTTTTAAAATGAGTTATTCCCAAATTCCATTTTTCTTCTACTCTCAGCAGTTGGTTCAATCCTTTTCCCATCTTGTCTTTGAAAAAAAAAAAACTCCCTTTTTTCCTTGAGCTGACTCCCCTCATATCACTCTCTACATCTGTATCCCTGTGTAACCCTGCCTTGTCACAGTTGCTGCATGTATGCCCTTGGAACCACCACACCATGGTCGCTCCCTAGCTCCATTGCTGCTTCATGCCCAGCTTCAGGATGGTCAGTGGACAATGGCACATAGGATGTAGTGTTAGATGGTTGGTCGAAGGTGGGGTGGCAGCTTCAGGATGGTGGGAACTTGTAGTTTTGTACCCATCTGCTGCCACAATCTTTCACTAGCTCACCTCCTCCCTGTGGCTCACCCTCTAACACTACATCCTATGTGCCATTGTCCGCTGACCAAACCCTGAAACAAACCTGAATATGTTTCTCCAGAAAGGAAAAATAAATGCTTAACCTAACACTAAGCTGGGTCAGATCAGGCACCCAGATGTTGTCTGATTTGGGTTCAGGGCATGGTTTTGCTGACTTGGTGTTTGCATGGATTGGTTCTATTCTACTATTTAAATGTTTGTTGGATGGGGGAGCCCTAACCTGGGCTGAGCTGAACTTGACTCATTCATAGGCCTACTTGTGCATTAGAATTTGTAGAAAGTAATATCTTTGGTAGCAAATCCTTACATATTCTAGATTAGGGTATAGCCATATAAGGCAGCTCATCACCTTCCTTTTCAGAACTGCTGCATATAATTCTTGATAAGAATTGGTTAAATACTTAAATATTGAAATCAGTTGGAAGAATTTTTTTCTCGCACCTGTGAGTAACTGCTAATTACCTTATATCTGGACTTGTTTATAGGTGATAGATTAACTTCTTTAAAAATTCATTTTTCTGATGTTGCAGAAAAAAATGAAATATGTTTACATGATGTGTTCATATCTCAAATGGTCTATGTTGTCTACCTTCTGATATGTGTTTCCTTTGACCTTGCTACAGCCTGGTTATCATGTTAGAAAAGTGGGAAGTAATTCTTTTACCTGTCAGAAACTCGGTCAGATTGTTGTTAATATTTATGATGGAACAGAAGCTGGAGAGTTGCTTCCTTCAGTTCTGTTATCATTAAGTGGTGAGGATGGTTACAGGAACAACTCAGTTAGCGGTGCTGGTGGAACTTTTGTCTTTGAAAATTTATTCCCTGGAAGTTTCTATCTGCGTCCACTGCTGAAGGTGCTTTAACAAATACTTTTTCATCAACTATTCGTAATATGTCTGCTTATGTTTTAGGATTTTGCAGTTACTTTGGACCTCTGTATTTTACAGATTCTTTGTGCATGTTGGTTTTCTATATTATATATCTTTTAGCTGGATATCAATTTTTTTTCCTTTCACATACCTGCACAAGGATCCTTTTATGTGTTGAACTTGGATCGATACATTAGCCGATTGGTATAATATTTTCCTAAATATACATCTTCTGAGCAACATCATAAATTGGGGTTCTCAGATTTGTTCTGTATAAAAATCTTGATTCAAAAAAGTTTGAGATTTATCATGCTTCTGCTATCCATGATAAATATCCACAATCCTTTTGTACAAAGACGAGACATCGTCAGGTGCTTCTGGAGGTTTCTCCTTTTCAGGATTTTATTCTCTCTTTTTTCATAGCTGCAACTTTTATTAGGGCACCGCTTGAGGCCCATTCCCTTTGCATTAGCCATGGACCCGTCAACCTGAGAATTGGCACACCTAGAAGCTCTACCATTCTATGAAGGTCTCTTTGAGATTTTTTACACATAAATTTGCCATCTCACATTGGATGCCCAGGTGAAGATGTGCTTTGTTTAGTTGCCAGCTTATTATATTTTGTTGCACATAAATACTAAAAAAAGGAAGCTTGTGGAACTCTTAAATTTAATTTTCTGCCAATTAAAACATAGGAATAAATTATCTGAAATAACATGAAGAAAAATGATTAAAAAGGACTCCAGAGCGACCCTTATCAGTTTGTGTGATGACACCATTGGACCATTAAGGGAAGCATTGGGATCCCAAAAGAAGTTGCCTAACTTGACTGTTTACTATAAAAATTCACAAACAAAAGAAATCTCCCATGATTGTTGACTAGCAAGGAAACATACTTGCACTGTCTGGATTTCTTGGCAAGAAGGAAATTTTTTTTTCATATTTAATACTCCCAAGTAAATGAGTCTGTTTGTTGAAACACATTATTTAAATCGGTTCCTTTAACCATACAAAAAGTACTCCTTTTTGGTATTCTTTCTATAATTTAATTTTTAAAGCATCCTCGCACGGTTCAAAGTCTTTAAACATCTTCTTTGAAGGACTTGGTTGAGTGACCAAATTTCTATAGTCTACTAAAATGATTCCTAGTTTTCTTGTCTTTAAAATGTTTTATAAATGATATGATATAGGCACTTATTCATCATTTGTGAACAATTTGGAGGGACAGGATTCAGAATTCTGAAAAAAAAAAGCTGATGCCTTGGCATTAAAATTTTCAACCTGTATGACTGAGCAGCCTTTTTAGGTTTTGTCACTGATTAATTCATTCATTTTTCTCTATGGCATCCTTGCTTTGTAGTTAGATTTGTGGCAACTCATTTAATAAGGATTCTTTTTTGTGTAATGCCCAGTATTTATATGCCATCTCAATTTTAAACAGTCTTTATTGGGGATGAAAATTTTCAGCTGCCTACGCATGATTACAACCTCAATAAGGGTCATCTAAAGTTGCTAGTTGAAGCATGCCTCCATGGTTACTCCAGTTTATATCATTCATAATAATGTATGAGTTCTGAATGATTTATTAACATCACATGTTTGTTGAGCACAAATTTTGATTTAACTAGAAGCTCACTACTTCTTTGAATAGTATTATTGCTCAAAGTATACCTTAAATTCTTGATTGCTCTGTCGTGTCCATTTCCCTTCCCTGCTTTTGTAGGAGTATGCCTTTTCTCCTGCTGCTGTGGCAATAGACTTGGATTCTGGAGAGTCTAAAGTGATCGATTTTTATGCAACACGTGTTGCTTTCAGGTTTGTGGATTTGATGTTGTATTATAGTTGCATTCTCAGATTCTCAAAATCTATGTTATTCGTAATGTTGTTTCAGTTACAATATATTTTGGAATATCGAATTTTAAAATAGTTTGTCTTAGATGTAACAATATTAAGAAATTATGTGATAAACAATATAGGTTGTCTGATGAGAGGTATGCCCAGACTAGTTTGTCCTTGAACAAATCTTCAACCTGTTTTATGTTCATCATTGATCACTAACAGCTACTTCTAGGAACATATATGCCTTAGCTTTTATTTAACGAGACATTAATTCAGGTAAATGTTTAATTGACATTATGATGTAAAATATTGGAGTATGAGTTGTAAAAACATTGATTCTTGTCAGACATGTTGAAAGAAAGGTATGGAAAATCTCAATAAAAATCTGTTCCTAGATAGTCGACTGATTTGATGTTAAAAATTATTTAGGATGAGTCAAGGAGCTTTACCACTGAAGTTTTTTGCTTGGACAAGGAGAGAATCCTGGTTGACCTGTGCAACTTTTTTTAGCTTGAAATTCAAGGGAAAGCAAGCTTGCCTTTCAATTAATTATTAAATCCAAGTATTTCTGATTCACATAGACAGTCTGGTTCACGTGTCTCTCAATTTGCTGTGAATGGGTTGTTGATTATGGGCCACATCATGCAGAGAGCTTGTTGTTTTTCCTCCTTATGTTGGCTTCATCCAAGAATTTTATCTTGCTATTCTTACTAAATGTCAAGAGGTCATGCTAAATGATGTTAATGCAAGGTTTAACTAGATTGATTGCTTACAATGACATGTAATAGGGCAAGTCCATCTTAATGGTGACAATTTTGTTGCAGGTCACCTTGGTGCATCCTTTAAAGCTTGTCGTGTTTTCACAAAATTCCTCCCTTTTGGTCCCAGTTTTTGTTTTGCAAGTTTTAGCTCTTTCCTCTGTTGTTAGCCCTTGACTTCTAGAGCATGGTCAAGATTTCTTGGCAAGAGGCTTTGACAAGTTCCTCCAGCCATTTGGGTTTGGTGCATCCCTAGCCTCTTTCATTTGTTCTGTGCGGTCTAGGATTCCCTCTATTCTCTTTCTTTGGCTTCTGGTGTAGATTTAGGGGGCTGTAGCCTGTAGGAGCTCTTTAGTTGAAGATGAGATAAAATGGATGTTTGGTAGGTAATTATGATGATTTCCCATGAATAAGCCAATCACCATTGATGTGGTTTTCTGGTTAGGCATGTTGAGCGGCCACTCTAGCTATTTCCAAAATGATATGCATGCATTTTCCTATGTTACAGGATCTAGAATGAATTTCTAACTTGTGGGATTTCCTGGATATTTGTACATCCAGTTCTTTTCAGTATTATGTGTTGCAAATGTTATGTATACATCATTCACACTTACAACACTCAAACTAATATAAAATTGCCAACCCTAATAATATTGTCATATATACTAGGCTACAGATTATCACAGAAATCTGTATGATACATATCAATAACAAGTGTAGCAACAGCTGCTGAAATAAGTTATAGTATGTAAAAAGATGACTAGATTGTTTCCTAGTAGCATTTGTTGGTGCAAAGTAGTCCTCGAAAATTTAGGACTTCCTGATTTTCAAATTTGTTCATTTTGCTTTGTTGATGACAAGCAATTATTTTAAAGGAATAAAGGAACTGGAAAGAAAAATTATTATATTAGGAAGGATAGAAACTTGCATATGTTTTGGAATATTCATATGAATGATATGTTATAAGTAGTAAACTACGAATACCTGAAAATTTACTTGATCAAACACTTCCTGTGCACATGTAGTGATATTGTTGAAAGATCAGTATGTTGACAGATATACCATGTAGTTTAGACAATAGCAAATATTCAGATAGAATTTATGCCGATGCTTTTCAACTATATTCCAGTTTCCAATGCTAAGGGTGCAGGTCTGATTCCTAGTTGTTGGTCAAGTTTTTCATTATACTGAGTCCAGTTTTTATAATCATGTGTAGGTCAGAATATTCGGTTTAATTAATAACTACCTTGATTTGTCACTTTAATGTTGTTTCAAATCTTGTGTATGCTGTACTTCTTTGTGATTGTTTTTCAATATGATATAAGAACTAGTTCAACTGTATCTTTAAAATTTTTTAGATTGTTCTTTTAGTGTGCCATGAAATAATCCATATCTTTATGATTTTGCTTAGGCAATGTCACAAGTTTATTGCAAATGTGCAATCTCTAATCTAAACCGGCTTTTCTTTGTAGTGCCATGGGCAGTGTATCATTACTTTCTGGTCAGCCGAAGGAAGGTGTTTATGTTGAAGCACGATCAGAGTCCAAAGGCTACTACGAGGAGGCAACAACTGATGGTCTTGGAAATTTTCGTCTTAGGGGGCTCCTCCCTGATACAACTTATTTAGTAAAAGTAGTGGCGAAGGAATACCTTGGAGTCACGGCAGTTGAACGAGCTTCTCCTGATTCTGTTGTTGTAAAGGTAAGCTTTGCAGTGATTGATCATCATTTTTGCTGCAATTTGCATCTAATAATAGGCTCAAGAGAGCGCTTAAATTTTTTGATTGTCAAGGTCAAATAACATTTTCATTGAAAATGTGACTTGAGAATACACTGGGTGATGAGTATACTAGCGAAACAAGTCCTAGTGATCCATCCTGAAAAGGTGTAATTGATTAGTAAGGGTTGTACTTAGTTTTTGGCAATGGTTTGGAGGAAAGTAGAAGACTATTAGGGGGCATTTGGTGACTTAAATGGGATCACCATGGTAATTTAAGATAATTAGTGATACTTATGTTGGGTTATTCTTATCCCTGATGATCTAAGGTCACCATGTTTGGTATTCTATGTTCCAGTAATTAAATATTTTCGAGTATCCACAAATAACTTGTATGGTATTTTATCGGAATTTAAGCTCACTACCATATATTACCAAAACTATCTCTGATATATTCTATAAAAATATTTTTTATTAATCATATAACTAATAGAGTTGTTCTACGGTGCTCCAAAGAATATTTTAGTCTTTTTTATTGCTTGTTTCGGATTGTTGGATTAAAAATGAACTATTAGATTTCAACTGGTCGTATGTTAGGTTGCATGGTTGGTGCGGTAAATATTTTCCAAGTTTAGGATTATTCCAACATTAAAATGGATGGGTCATTTTTTTTTTTTTTAATCAAAGGCCTTCACTATGGGTGGCGGGAGGTGAACAGCACCCGGGAAGGGGGGGTGGAGTTGCCGGCAGGGTTGGATGGAGTTGTGGTTGGGGAGGGTGTGGGAACTGTGGGGGGTGGTTTTTTTTTTTTTTTAAGGTGGGGGGTGTGGTTTGGAGAAGGGGCGTAGGGAGGTGGAGCGGGAAAGGCCAATGAGGAGAGGAGGGTAGAGGAGGAGAAAGGGGTAAGCTTGTGGCGGCAGGGAGACGAGCAAAGGAGGGGAGCGGGGAGGCGGAGGGAGAAGAGGCCGACGAGCATGGATGGCGGGGATGCGAGCGGTGGGGAGGTAGCGGTGACATGCGGTGGAGAGGACATGAACCTAAAGATGGTGGGGACATTGAAAAATCATGAAGGAAAATATTAAAAATAATAAAATATTATTTTTAGAAAATATAAAATATTTAAAAAATTGGGTGATGGTGTAATGTCATAAATATCCTTTATAATAAAAAAATTATAAAGGAGCACCATGGCAAAATCCTAAAATATATTATAATAAAATATTAATATATTATTAATATATTTCATCAAAATATATTTATTAGTTCTATAAATTAATATTTTTGTTATTATAGAATTAACATTTTTGTTTATTCTTAAATATTATTCTTTTTATACTAATATTTATTTTGATTAAGACAAATAGAATTAATATATTAAATAATTTTATTATATCAGTATAAATATAAAGTGCAATAATATATTTCAACTACAATTTAAAATTATCATTAAATAATAATATGACAATAACATAATTAATAATATAATATAATATAATATATATCATAAATATAATATATAATATGAGTATAATATAATATAGTATATATAATATTGATATAATATATTAATGGTATGTTGGTATACAATTTTTTTTTGCTGCATTAAGGGGCATTGCTGTCATCAAATTTTAGCCCAATACTACCATGTGGTGTTCTTGGACACCTAATCTTAAGGGCCGATATCCCATCATTGTTTTGGATGGTGATTTAAGAAGTGGAGATGATTTGTGATCACTGCCATGTAGGGTCATTATGGTGCAACCAAATGTGGTGATCTCATAGCCTCCATCCACATCACCTTTGATCTTGGCATGTCATTCCATAAGAAAGGCCTCCTTAGTGAATACTCATAGTGAGGTAGATGGAAGAAAGAAAATACTTATAATGAATATTCTAATATTTTGATATTGTTGGTTAAAAGATAAATGCTAACTTAAAGTTGAAGTTAATATGGAGATAAGGAATCCAGATGAAAGGTGTGTAGATTTTGGATGTTAGTTGTACCATGATGATTGCCACTTCAATGTAAATGTCCTCTTATTTTATTTATTTTTTTTAATGCTTGCACCATAATAAGTAATGCTCTGCATATTCACATTTGCTTCCTGGGCTCATGTTACCGGATGCTGTATTGCTTTGAAGACATTAGGATAAGGTATTCTAGACATTTCATTTCTTTTTCTTTTTCTTTTTTCTTTTTATTTTTTATCATAGAAAGGGCCTGTAGGTGATGACTTATATGACAGGCTGTAGCCCTCCCCCTAATCTTTAACCCCCAGTCCTGGTGAAGGTGAGATTGGATCCCAGGTCATAGTTTTTACTGCCAATAACTTTACCAGCTTGGCAAGCTGGCACCTTCAATCACTTGTTAGCCTTGTTTATTCATATAACAAAAGTATGTGTCAATTAGGTGTTTTGGGAAATTCGTGAATTCTTTTTTTTGTTGTTGTTGTAGACATATACTTAAATATCATATCATAAAGCTTTGTGATTTGTGCCTCTAAAATTCAGTTACTGCTTTGTACAGACAGTTATTTGCGTTATTGTAATTTTTATTTTATTCATCTGTGGGTTTGTTGGACCTACTAATGTAAGTGCTTAAAATGTTGTGCTTTTGAAAATAACAATTTTGTGCTAGAACCTACTAATGTAAGTGTATGTTGTGCTTTTGAAAATAACAATTTTGTGCTATCATTCTCTTCTCATCCTCAGGTGGGATCCGAGGATATCAGAGGCTTGTATTTTGTGGTGTTTGAACAACCGGAGAGAACCATTTTAAGTGGGCATGTGGAAGGAAGTGACCTTGAAGCATTACAGCCACATCTCTCTGTGGAAGTCAGATTGGCTGCTGATCCATCTAAAATTGAGACGGTCTTTCCTCTGCCACTCTCATACTTCTTCGAAATACATGATTTGTCCAAGGGCAGATACCTTGTGCAGCTTCGGTCAGGGCTACCGTCAAGCACTCACAAATTTGAATCTGATATATTCGAAGTGGATTTGGAAAAGCAACCTCAAATTCATGTGGGTCCCTTCAGATTTAAAGTTGAGGAATATTATCACAAACAGGTAGGTAGTCCCTATCTGATATATATATGATATCCCTGTGAAAGTAGCCTGCTGAAATATTTTATGTTATTTAATGTTTTTAATGCCTTGCAAGGTTTCAAAACCGGTACTGGAGGGCATGCCAGTTTTTTCTGGTAAAAGCCCATGCCGTATCGGCTAGTGACACACAGTACAGGACTGCATCCCGTGCTGACATTGTCTAACGGTGCCTGTCTGATACTGGAATGGTGCGGTACTCTGCTTGTACCATCCCATTTCAGCAGTTTTTTGAAGTCTTGATGGACAGTAAATCATTGATTTCTTGTTTCCTTCCTTTTTGTCTGGATCGATCTCTCCCATGGGTGCGTGCTTGCATGCATATGCATATGTGTGGATTTATTTTGAGCTTAGTTGTCTATTCATTATTCAACCGTAGAAGCTGTCATCTACTGAGTTGTACACTAGGTCATGAGCCTACTTGATTTTTACCTTGACACTTCAAAAGGAAAAAAAAAAAGAAAAAAAGGGTCTTTTGTTGTTTCCATGCAATGATGCACGTGTCATGGTTCAAAACAAGCAAATAAAAATAAGAAAATTGGATGTTCTGCAAGCATGCTGATGTTTCGATAGCATATTTTGTGTCCATCTGGATGAAGCCAAAAAAAGGATTTTTTTTTTTTTTTTTTTGATTTTTTTAATCTTAGGGAAACTGAACTTTTTTTATATTGTCCAGGATCTGACTCCAGCTCCAGTCTTTCCGCTTATAGTTGGATTATGTGTCATTGCCCTCTTTATCAGTATGCCAAGGTGACTGAATTTTGAACTTAATGTTTGTTTTTTTATAAAATAATAAATTAAGACATGATCCTCAACATTTTGCCACAGGTTGAAGGATTTATACCAGATGGCTGTAGGAACGAGTCCAACAGGATCTAGTACGGTATCCATCAAGAAGGAAGCCCGAAAGCCACTTTTGAGAAAGAGAGTGTATTAGTGGAAAGTAACGGCGTGATAATTTTGAGTTACAAGTGAGTATTCGAAGTTAGTTGGCCATTCATGATTTCAACGTTTCGATCAAGGTTGGTGTTAATTAAACTAGTAAATTTTTCTTTCAAAAAATCAAGAAAATATACAATCTAATGATATGGTTCGGTTCACTGTCTGGTTTTGATGAAGGCAATGTTTTAGAAAGTTCCCATGCAACCCATCATCTGCACAACAATGTTTGCAGTTAAGAGAATTATCATAGGTTTAAGATGCTCTAAGCATCTCTCTCTCTTTGCTCGTATTTGGGTCCGGTTCGTGTGGCTTAGACTTGTTGGCCAACTCTTTACATGAATTTGGCCTCGTGTCGATGACAGAGCCTAGTCTATCTGCAATTGGTGGATTAGGCTTGCAATTTGGACCACTTTCAGACAGGTGTAGCTGGATCCTTTGCGTGGAACTCAACATGCAGATTTGATCTGTTCGGAGGGGTTTTATTTTTTTAATTTAAATTTAAATTTAATAAAAAACAATTTTATTTTTCTAACTTCTTAGTTTGGAACCCATGATTGTCTCGTCGGACTCAACTTGCACGGTTTCATTTAGTAGACATCACTGCAATCTGCTTGCTCCTCTGTTCCATTGTGAATTTTTCATGGATAGCGGTATGTTCCATTAGTACAAATCCTTTAATTTGACTTGCTGAAAATATGCTGGTATTAACTTTAAGTCTCGCTTGAATAGAGGATGCCAACTGGTAAAGATAGTAAAGAGCGAAAGTTAACACCCCCCCCCCCCAGCCAAAAAAAAAAAAAAACACGCACAAAAAAAAAGGAAAAAAAAAAAAAAAAAAAGAAAGAAAGAGGAAGTAAGTTTTCCATTGGCATGTATGATCAGCGATGCACAAGATTTTGCTTTTGTTTCTCAAAAAGGAAAATTACCTTTTGTCAACCAAGAATACATAACCTAGCTCGAAATCATGCATTTCTTCCGCTCATCCCTTCAAATTCTCAAATTCTTCGGATGCACTTCTGATGGGAATCGGGATTCGGGATGTCGAAAGGCTCTTTATTTGTCGTCTACCAAATGTCTTCAATCCGTCTTCGTCAAGGAATTCGTTTTGTAGTTAGCCGTTGTTGATGAATGGTCATTGAGTCAATGTGCTCGCTACCCGGCTTTGTCGTATGGAACCCGGCTCAACCCTCCCTCCCCACCAAACGTGAGGGGAGCGGCTCGCCTGGGAATCAAAAGAAAACGACAAAAAGGCATCCCGATTAAAAACCAAATCTCGGGCCAACGCGATTCTTTCACACTTATGTAGTGTCATGATATAGAACTGCAGCCGAAAGCAATCGGCAACCCGACAAGCGAACGCGGAACATCTCCGCCCGGCCAATGACCAAAACCATGCCCGACCTCTTCCTCCTATCCGCTGCCACCCTTCTCCTTGTGGCCTATGCCTTTCACAGACGAAAGCCCAAGCAAACCAACCTCGTCGTCTACGTCCACGACTACTTTAGCGGCGACGACGCCTCCGCCGTCACGGTCGCAGGCAAACTCGGTGCAGCCTCCAACATCCTTCACTTCGGCACCGTTGCGGTGGTCGATGATGCGGTCACTGAAGGGCCTGAAGTGGACTCCAAGGTAATAGGCCGAGCTCAGGGCTTGTATATAAACTCTGCGTTGGACGGGATGGCATTGTACATGGTCTTCTCGGTGACGTTCACTGAGGGACAGTTCAGGGGAAGCACACTGGAGATCCAAGGAGCCGATCCGTTTAAGCTCAAGGAGCGCGAGTTTGGAGTTGTATCTGGCACTGGGTTCTTTCGGTTTGCCAGAGGATATGGTATCATGGAGACGAAGCATATGGACGTGGCTAACTTGAGAGCCATTATCAAACTCAACATAACCGTTAGGCATGACTAGCGTTTCCGAGGCCAAAGAACAATATGTCTCGGTATCTACCACTACTTTTATCATTGAAATCCGGGAGACAACGGAGGAGCCTATGATAGCAGGCTCGTATTTTAATTTTAGATTTATATACTTATTAAGGAAATAAAAAGGTACATCCTTCTAATCACTGTTCCGTGTTTTTAACTTTTTGGTTGAAAGAATCTATGGAAAGCAGAAAGATATATACCCAACTAGGGTGGTCCTTGTGCAAATAATTCACAATTCCCTAGCGTGTTTTAGATTTTTTTCTTTTTTTTAAAATTTTTATTTCCCCCTCCTTTTAAAGCTACGACAGGGCCTGCTATGCTTCTTCCTCTAAAAAATTAAAAATAAAAAACAAAAAAATTAAAGAGAAAAAGAGATAGAGGGACAGAGCCTGCTGTCCTGTTGATCTTCAAACAATTGCATATTTTGGCTTCAAACCGCCAGAAAATGTTTTCTTGAATTTAAGCGGCGGACCGAAATGTTTTCTCTCCTTGATTATAGCAGCAGAACGTGGTTCTGTATCCGTGAGAACCTGCAAAGTTTCAAGGGGGCTTTCTTTCTTTGGCCAGGAGTAGACAACCAGGATTTGTGAAACCATGGTAGCAAAATCTTGAGTTACGCTTTCCTAGTGATATGCTACATGTGGTTACGTGCAGTCTTTTTTTTGAATGCGGTGATTTCGTCCAGTCCCTTCGTCTTTCAATTCGATTTTGATAGATAACGATCCGCATCTACATCTACTAATGAACCTAACTACTGGCAAACATCTAGCAAGAGGGTAGTAGTATTCTTTATTAGATTACGTAGAGCAGCATTCAGTTTCAGGCTTCAAGTCCATTTAATAGTTCACCAAATTTCTCGCCAATTGACTATTGCTCTTTTGCCTCGATTAATTGAACTAATAATACAAACTGCTACAACAGTTTGAGCACCGCAACCAAGATTGCTTATCTTAGTTTTCATGACGAAGTCATTTCCTTCCATTACTGGAACTAAAAAGAGGTTGTTGTTTATATATTAAATTTTGAAAAAGCTCATGATATGTTGCAGTGGTATATGGACTTTAGGACCTTATCAGGAACTAGGTGCAATGTTGCAAATATTGCAATATCCGGATGACACTATACCATTCTGTCAAGCTTCCCTTTTTCATGCATCTAATCTTCAATTCATCCTCCCAGGCTTTCAACTCCAGGCTAAAGTTTGCTGTTCCGAAATCCCAACTGTCAGCCTCAGGCTTCATAACAATAAAGGAACCAAACTTGTTGGAATTAATTCTCAACTAAACAGTCTACTCTCAAACTCATAGATAAATTCAACAAGAAACTCATGGATTAGATAGGACATACTTGTCCTCAATTATGCTCTCTTCTCTGCTGCTTTATTTTTTTGTCCATCTGTCTACCTCCATTTTGACTGATTGCCATAAATGATAGATCAAAATAAATTTTCTTTAGAAAAGCATCCCTGCTGCCTCCCCTTTCTCAGCATTAGGTAATTGTTAGACAATCTATAAGCCAAATAAAAATGGTTGGCTTGGTGTTACTTAACCTTTCAGATTTAACAGAGCCTTGTTAGCTAAATGGAACAACACATACTCTCCCATGCTGATCAACATACAGTGGTTGGGGAATTAAAGTCCTGCTTCAATCTTGGTAGACAAAGGTCCCTCAAAAGAGCCTTTTTGATTTGGAGAAACATCTTTGGTAACTTGGTCCTTTAGGTCATCTCTTTTCCAACCTTTTGTTAGGGACGTGGATCACAGTGGGATGCCAAAAGGTTCGCAGAAGAAACAAAAAAGAAAGCCGGAAAGACAAATAAAAAATAAGTACAAGTAAATACACAGTGATTACGTGGTTCGGAGCCTCTTGCTCTTATGTCCATGGCCGCACAGGATCAAATCTCTATTATCAAGAAGAAATACAGAAAGTTATTACACAAGAGAACTCTCCTTGGATGCAAACTCCAGCCCAATATGAAAAAAGAAGAAAGAAGAAATCAATACCGGAGGAACCCTTGCCCTCTCTCTACCTTCTCTTTCTCTTCCCCTTGTTTTCTCTCTTGGAAAATCCTTGGACTTCTCTTCTTTGGGTTGCAAAACCTCTCTGGCTCTCTTCTTAGCTCTCTGTTGGACTACAGGCTTTGTTTTATTTCACAGCTCTCTATCGATGTCGCCTAGAACGAGAAGCAATCCAAAACCGAGTAAAAGCATATCTCAGAAGTCCAAGAACCATCAGGAAAGCTCCTAGGCCGTCGGACTAAGATCAATGTCTTAGATCGCATCTAAATCCAAATCAAATAGCCCCCGATCAAGCCTGATCTCCATCGGATCCATCTCAGCTAATCGGATGGTCCAGATTGCTCAGAAGGGCTGTAGACCGTGGTGAACCATGCAAAACGGGCTGGGAAATGCTTGGAAAATGGTTGGGAAATGCCTCAACAATGACCACCTTTGGCCAGGTTGAGCCCATGCGCCCGCACGTAGGCTTGGGCTGTGCCCCCACGTGCCGGGCCTAGCCCAGTCGCTTGCCCATGGGCCTGCCCTCGCGTGCGCCTAGGCCGCGCGCGCTCTTAGGCTACGCACTGGGCCATGCGAATGGGTCTGGGCCGGTGCGATCTGGTGGGCCGGTTTGCTTCCTCTTTTTTCTTTTTTTTTGGTTTTTCTGGTTTTTTCTCTAAGCTTCTGGGCTTCTGGACTTGGGTCTTGGGTGGATATGGCTCCACACCCAACAACTCTCCCACTTGGAGACTTAGACACCCATTTTCATCTACTTGAAACATCAAAAAACAAACTTCTAATAAAAAAATAAAAAACAAGTCAATATTCTGTGCGGCGCCTCCAATCAGCTAGCTCCGGAGGCCAATTAAGGCCATGCATGGCCCCAATTTCTTTGTAGTGACTATCTCTGTCAGCATATCCACCTCAGTGGTAAAAAGAGCCACGATCTCCTGCAACTGCGAGACCTAGCTCACTGCAGTCTCGCCAATAGTATACACGTATCCTATCGTGCTCTTCCTAGTGTCGGCATCACCACCTGGATCTTCTTTCTGTTGGAAGCCTTTCATATCTAACCTTGCCTTGTACCACCTGCTGCCATTGTGCTCTTCCTTGATCTTGTAGACCTACTTGTTATGTAGTGCTTTCTTTTCTTCTAGTAGTGTACTGAGCTCCTATGTCTGGTTCTTTATCAAGGACTGCATCTCGTCCTTCATCGCTAACTCCCACTTGACCAAATCTCCACTCTCCATGGCTTTATCAAAGCACTCTGGCTCCCCTCCATTTGTTAACAGCAGATAATACAACGAGGGTGAATATCTTACACGTGATTTCGGGGTCCTTGTAGATCTTCTCAGCTGAGGTGTCTCTGGCTCAGGTTCAGGATCTCTTGCTCCCTCGACAATATCCTTTTCTGTGATCTCTTCTAACTCTACTTGTTCTTTCTCATTGTCTGTCTGTCCTGCTTTGTTTGAAACATCCGGTCCTTGTACAGGATTCTTTCATTGAACACCATGTTCTTGCTCTTGATGATCTTCCTGTCCTTCTCACTCCAGAGCTTGTAACCGAACTCATCGGTGCCATACCCAATGAAGAAGCACCTCTCTAACTTTGCATCGAGCTATCTCTCTTCTCTACATTGATGTGTATGTAGGAGACAAAGCTGAAGACCTTCGGGTGAGATAAGCTTGCTGACTTCCCTGTCCACTTTTTTTCTGGTAGCTTGTGCTCAAGGAGGACTAAGGGACACATATTAATCAGATAGGCAGCAATGCTAACTGCCTCAACCCAAAACATCTTGGGCAATCCATCATAGAGCCTCATGCTCCTGGCTCTCTCATTCAAGGTCCTGTTCATGCGCTCAACTACCTCGTTCTGTTATGGAGTACTTGAAATTGTCTTCTCCATTTTGATTCCATTGGTTGCGTAAAACTCCTTGAACTCGGTGCTATCATACTCGCCTCCATTATCCGATCTGATGCACTTTATCTTCTATCCAGACTCATTCTCTACCAGGCTTTTTCACTTCCTGAAAGTGTCAAATACATCAGATTTATTCTGTAAAAAATAAACCCATACCTTTCTAGTGAAGTCGTTGATGAAAGTCACATAATATCGCGAAGATTCAAAGGATACAACCAAGAAGGGACCCCACACGTCGATGTGCACAAGCTCTAGCTTTCTTGATCTTGGTGCCCTGCCAATCTTGGAGAAGCTGACTCTCTTCTGCTTTCCAAGAACACAATTCTTGCAGAAACCAATATCTGTTATCTTCAAACCTGGTAGCTTGTCCTTCTTCAATAGTACTTGCATTCCTTTCTTGCTTATGTGACCCAGCCTGTAGTGCCACAACTCTGAGTCTACCTGTGCTAGTGCCACTGCATCTTTTATGTTACTAGTCATACATAGAGAACCCAACTTGCTTCCTCGTGCTATCACCATCGCACCTTTGGTGATCTTCCAAGAGCCACCAACGAAAGTTGTAATGTACCCATCTGAGTCTAGCTGCCCGATTAATATCAAGTTTCTTCTCAATCCTAGGACATGTTTGACATTCTTGAGCTTCCAAACTGACTGATCTGGCATCTTGATGTGTACATTATCCTTTTCCACAATATCCAAAGGCTTATCATCTGCAAGATAGATCTTTTCGAAGTCTCCAGCAAAGTAGTTGCGCATAGACTCCTTTTGTGAGGTAGAATGAAACGAAGCTCCAAAGTCTAGGATCCAAGACTCCATCGGACTGTCCATGCTGAGAACCAATGCATCTTCAACTAGCTCGGTTGTTGCATTGACTGACTCTTCTTCTGTCCCTTGTTCTTCCTTACCCAGTTGTTCTTTCTGGTGTGACCCTTCTTGTACAGTGTCAACAGCCATCACCCTTCGGTCTTGATTGGCTCCTCTGCTTGGACTTGGATCTTTCGTGGCCTTTATTGCACTATGTAGTTCTTCCTCTACCTTCTTGAGTGACCAAGGCAGAACCAGAGCTCCCTTTAGTTTCTTTCCTCCTGATGTCTTCACTAAGAATCAGGTTCTGGACCTCTTCAAGTTTTAGCTTGCTCGAGCCGCACGAACTACTTACCGCTGTCACAGTTGCACTCCAGCTCTCGGACAAAGAGGATAATAGGATTAGGGCACGGACTTCATCCTCGAAGTTTATGTCAACTGAACTCAACTGACTAGTGATCAAATTAAATTTGTTGATATGATTGGTTACGGATGCACCTTCGCTCATCTTCAAGTTGAACAGACAATGCATGAGATAAACCTTATTAGAGGTCGAAGGTTTCTCATACATGTTGGATCGTGCCTGCATCAATCCAGCTATCGTCTTCTCCTCCAAGATATTGAACGCGATGTTTCTAACCAACATCAGACGGATAACTTCCAAAGCCTGGCGACCTAGCAAATCCCAGTCTGCTTGTGACAGCTCGGCAGGTTTCTTTCCCAGCAACGATAGGTGAAGCTTCTTCTGGTACAGATAATCCTCGATCTATATCTTTCAGAATCCGAAATCTTTCTCGTCAAACTTGTCGATCTTGACTTTTCCTTCATCTCCTGCCATCTCTTCCACTCGAATCTAGTGCTCTGATACTAGTTGTTAGGGATGTGGATCGCAGTGGGATTCCAAAAGGTTCGTAGAAAAAATTAAAAAAAAAGCCTGAAAGATAAATAAAAAATAAGTACAAGCAAACACATAGGGATTACATGGTTCAGAGCCTCTTGCTCCTATGTCCATGGTCGCATAGGATCAAATCTCCACTATCAGAAAGAAATACAAGAAGTTATTACACAAGAGAACCCTCCCTGGATGCAAACCCCAGTCCAATATGAAGAAAGAAGAATGAATAAATCAATACAAGAGGAACCCTTGCCCTCTCTCTACTTTTCTCTCTCTCTCTTTTCTCTTTGTTCTCTCTTGGAAAACCCTTGGTCTTCTCTTCTCTGGGTTGCAAAACCTCTCTAGCTTTCTATTGGTCTGTAGGCTCTGTTCTACTTCACAGCTCTCTGTCGGCATCTCCTAGAACGAGAAGCAATCCAAAACCGAGTAAAAACATATCTCAGAAGTCCAAGAACCATCAGGAAAGCTCCTAGGCCATTGGATATGAGATAAACGTCTCAGATCATGTCAAAATCTAAATCAAATAGCCTCTGATCAAGCCTGATCTCCCTCGGATCCATCTCAGCCATCCGATCAGACGATCGGACGGTCCAGATTGCTCAGAAGGGCCATAGACCATGGTGAACCGTGCGAAATGAGCTAGAAAACGCTCGAGAAATGGCTGGGAAACACCTCAGCAACGATCGCCTTTGGTTGGGCCGAGCCAATGCGCCCACGCGTGGGCCTGGGCCGTGCCCCGCGCGCCAGCATGTGGGCCTGGGCTGCGCGCATGGGTCTGGGCCGGTCCGATCTGGTGGGCTAGCCTGCTTCCTCTTTTTTCTTTTTTTTGATTTTTCTGGTTTTTTTTCTGGGCTTCTGGACTTGGGTCTTGGATAAATATGGCTCCACACCCAACACCTTTCTCCCTACCAAGCCTACCAAAATTGCAGGGTGGTTGGCTATTGGAATGTGAAAACTCATATATTGGCCTCTCCCCGTCAACCTTATCATTTTAGCTTAGGCAAATTTATTTTTGGCTAAGCTGCTTAATTTTGCTTTATCACAGGTAGAAACACCTAGGTAGCATTGGTCTGGTAAGCAACGTCTTCTTTGTTCTTTTTTTACTAAATCTCTTGGTCATGTTGGAGTGATTTATCCATTTGCCCCAGCCTTGCCCAAAGCTGCTCGTCTCTAATGAACAAGCCGAACACTAGTGAAGTTCTAAATATTAAGGGATGGAGAGAGGCTTTTGGGTGCCCATTCTATCGTATTTCTGCATAAAGAGTACATGTTAGAATTATTTGATGCCCAGAAACATGCTTTATTAACCTCACAATAAAAAAAAATTATAAATACAAAATAATACTGACATATAACTATTTGCACTTGGAATTCGATCTCCATAAAAGATTCTTCTAAGCTCTAGCAATCTCACTTGAAGGTACATTTCCTTAAGAATTGCTGAGCCTAGGGACCCTATACACGCGTATCACAAATATATACCTACATCTCCAATCAAAACATGGCCAGATATGATAAAGATAAATAAACACATTTTCATGATTTCGTAAGAGATATACAGACCATATTCGAAGTGATTATTATATTTCAAGATACGTAATTTAACCGTAAAAATTCGTCATTATTTTCAAACAACCACAAGTGATAAGCCTAAAATCAGGAAAACAATATCCACATTCTCCCACTTGGTCCATATATACTATAACCATATCCATGAATCCTTCTTCTTTAAGAAATAAAATGCATCAATCATGACGATAGGTCCTCTAAAAATAAGTATTATTTTTGATGTATCACCATGCACTTTATTTGTTTAATGCTAGCTCATAATAACTTAATGAATAGACTCTATATTTATTATGGGTC
Organism: Areca catechu; assembly: GCA_021397845.1. Classification (NCBI taxonomy): domain Eukaryota; kingdom Viridiplantae; phylum Streptophyta; class Magnoliopsida; order Arecales; family Arecaceae; genus Areca; species Areca catechu. Next base: position 20,818,777 of record CM038050.1, on the reverse strand, counting down.
CAACAATTATTGTTATTCTCAAAAATAAAATGTGCACACAGAAATGAGAAAAATAATTCACTAAATAAGAGTTTCATTATAAATGATGAAATACATCAAAATCACATAATAGAACCAAATCCCATTCGTGCTACATGATTCTCAAAACCCCTTGGTGGCATGCCTTTTATTAAAGGATCAACAATTATTAATCCGGTGTTAATGTGTTCAATGACCACTTTGTTTTTCTTAATACATTCCTTTATGGCTAAATACTTGATGTCGATGTGTTTACTTCGGCTACTACTTTTATTATTTTTAGCCAAGAAAACTATACCTGAATTATCACAATATATCTTTAATGGCTTAAAAATAGATTCCATAACTCCCAGAAATTAAACTCTTCGACCATATATCATGGAGAAAGCCTCAAAACAAGAAACAAATTCAGCTTCTATAGTAAAAGTAGCAGTCAAGGTCTGCTTTGCACTCCTCTAAGATACAACTTCACCAGTAAACATAAAAATATATCAAGATGTTGATTTTCGTGAATCAATATATCCAGCAAAGTACGAATCAGAGTAACCAACTACCTCCAGATTATCAGTTCGTTTATACATAAGCATGTAATCTTAAAGTCCCCTTTAGATACCTCATCATCCTTTTTGCAGCTCTTTAGTGGTTCATACTTGGGTTACTTTGATATTTTTCCAACATTTCAATTGCATAAGCAATATCAAGTCCTGTACAGACATGAGCATACATAAGGCTTCCTACAGCTAAAGCATATTAAATGTTTTGCATTTGTTTCCTTTCAAGCTTATTTTTAGGGCACCAATTCAAATTGAATCTATCACCCTTCATAATGGGTGTTGTAATCCGTGAACAATCTTTCATCTGAAATTTCTCTAGAATCTTATTGATATAGGTTTCCTAAGATAAACCCAGAATGTATCGAGATCTATCCCTATGGATCTTAATGCCAATAACATAAGATACCTTATCCATATCCTTCATATCAAAATTATTAGAGAGAAATTGCTTCACCTCATATAGCAACCCTTTGTCATTGGTTGCAAGTAGAATATCATCCATATATAGAATAAGAAAACAAAATTTACTTCCACTAACTTTATGATATATGCATTGATCCATGAAGTTCTCTACAAAACCAAATGAAGAGGTGACCTCATGGAATTTCAAATACCATTAAAGGAAGGCTTGTTTCAATTCATATATGGATTTCTTGAGCTTGCATACCAAATGCTCACTATTACTAGAGGAGAATCCTTTTGGTTGTTTCATATAAATCTCCTCCTCCAGGTCTCCATTGAGGAATGCAGTTTTCACATCCATTTGATGCAAATCTAAATCAAAATAGATGACCAATGCCATAATGACACGAAAGGAATCCTTTTTAGATATAGAAGAAAAAGTTTTTGTGTAATCGATTCCTTCTTTTTGAGTGAATCCTTAGTAGCAAGTCTTGCTTTATATCTCTCAATGTTGCCTAATGAATCATTCTTGGTTTTAAAGACCCATTTATATCCAATGGCCTTTGTATTATTAGGCAATTCAATGAGACTCCAGACTCTATTAGAAGCCATAGAATTCATTTCATCTTTCATGGCATTGTACCATAATACATATTTTTTGCAACTCATGGCTTGTGAAAATATCTTAGGATCATTTACGGATCCAACATTATAGTCAGCTTCTTGTAGATATATGATATAATCATTAGGGATTGCTGATTTCTTCATTCTAGTTGATCTTCTTAATGTTATATCAATATCTGCCTGAGGAGTATGTTGCATAATTGGTTGCTTAACATTTTTTTGCAATTGCTCAATAATCGATCTACTAGATTATCATTGCAACTTATGGAACTTCAATGATTGACTGTTCAACACCTGTTTGAACCTGAGAGATGTTATGAATGACAATCAATCTATCACTAATAGTAGGAATTTTAATATTAGAATGATCTTTCTCAGAAACTAAGTTTCAAAATTGATCACTCCCACTGATCAAGTCATTTTCAAGAAATTTTGCATTTCTTGATTCCATAATCCTAATGCTATGAGATGGACAATAAAACCTATACCCTTTGGACTTTTCGACATATCCAATGAAGTACCCACTTGTAGTCTTAGGGTTCAGTTTTTTTTCTTGTGGGTTGTAAACTTTTACTTCAGACAGGCATCCCCAAATGTGTATATATCGCAAACTCGGTTTCCAACCTTTCTGTAATTCAAATGGTATTTTTGGAATGGTCTTGGTTGGATCTCGATTTAAAATATACACTACCATTTTAAGAGCTTCAGTCCATAAGAATTTAGGAAGCTTGGAGCTGCTAAGCATACTCACACCATATCTAATAATGTTTGGTTTCTTCTTCTGCTACACCATTTTGATCCGGAGATTCAGGATGATATATTGAACAATTATCTCATACTCCTCAAGAAACCTTGCAAATGGACCAGGTGCTTGTCCATCCTCGGTGTATCCACCATAATATTATCTACCTTTATCTGATCTTATGATCTTAATTTACTTCCTATATTGTTTCTCTATTTTGGCCTTAAAAACTTTAAAGGCATCCAATGCTTTGTTCTTGTTATGAAGCAAATAAAGATACATGTATCATGAACATCTATGAAAGAGATGAAGTATTTTTGACCATACGATTTCATTTCTGGATTACAAATATTTGTATGTATGATTTCTAATATATTCGAACTCCTCTTAGCACCTTTCTTTGTCTTGTTGGTTTGCTTTTCTTTTATGCAATCCCGACAAGCATAAAAAATTAATAAAATCTAGAGTATTAAGTACTCCACAGATCTTTTAATCCTTTCTATGAATATATATCCTAATCTTCGATGCCACAACTTAGAGAAACTTTCATTCATAACACATTGTTTAATACTAGCATTACCATGGACATGCATCGCATTATAAAAATCATTGTCTTGTAAAATAATTCAAAAAAGATCATAAGACATATACCATTCCTAATGCAATCAGATTTATAAAATAAATTAAAAGATGCATTTAAGAAATTAAAGGAATATCCCAAAGGTACAAGTCTTGAAACTGAAATCAAATTTCTAGAAAAACTTAGAATATAAAATTCTTTTTCAAATTTAAAATGAAGCCATAAACTAAAATTAATCTGCATGTTTCAATCACCTTCACATGTGAATGCATTTGATTTCCTGAATAGATGTACCGCTCACTATCCATTGACTTCCTTTGGCTTAGAAAGCCTTGTAATGTATTCGAAATATGGATTGTAGAACGAGAATCAATCCACCAAGTGTTACGATAAATATCAACCATATTAGATTCATAATAAACAAATGAGGTTGGACTATCTTTTTTTTCAAGCCAAGTTTTATATTTGATGCAGTCCTTCATGTGCCCTTTCTTTTTAGAGAAGAAATACTTGGATTCATTATTAGCTTGGATGGGTACTTTATCCTTTCTCTTTCGTTTGACTTGCCATTTCTTTATCCCTTATATTGCCATATGTGCACTTTCATCTAATTTCATAATTAGCCTCCTTTTCTTTTGAGCACACATGGTCAGAAATTCATTAATTGACCATTTTCTTTATGTGTATCATAAAAGATTTTGAAAGGTCCATATTGTTATGAAAGAGAATTCAGAATAAAGTGTATAACGAAAGATTCATATATCTCAACCTTAAGTGACTTTAGTTGAGCTACAATGTCTCTTATCTGCATGATATGCTCATGCACATCCTGACACTGGTGAGCTTCATTGATGATAATTTTGTCATTAGGGTGCTGGCTAGGGCTTTATCGAAGACTCAAATTGTTCATCAATAACCTTCAATAAATCCATGATATTATTACGCTCTCCTATTAACCACGTATACTGACAAAATCTTTTATCTTTATGAACATCATACTAAGGTAATTAAATCACTCCCAACATTTATATAGAGCAATTTGAGCCTGAGTGCTAGTATTAGTAGATGTAGTTGGTTTATTCTTTCGAATGGTATAATCAATATCCATCCATCCTAATTGAAGGAGAATCCTCTCCTTTCAAACTATATAATTATCACCACTTAGTTCGGGAATATCACATTTGATATCAGAAAAAATTACAGGTTGCAAAACTACATAAAATTAAATATACATGCTTATATCACAAAATTTGAGGCAGACATATATCATGCTTTATTGATGTAAAACATATAAATTATACTTTAAAAATGAATCAAACAACAAAATATAAAAATGCCTGTAGGCCAAGTTTTTTTTTAAGGATTTATATACAACTTCATGATGGAACTATCAAAATATATTTCTTTTCTTAATTCTTGTGGATAAATTAAGAAAATAATTTATCATTCCATCCTCATCAATCATATAAATATAATAAAAACTTTTGTAGGATAAGATTTATTATATCTGAATCTGATAAATATTAATTGATGTCATTTTTCTATATATGATCCAAGAAAATTTAATATATAATTTAGCATAACCAGAGATGCTGTGGCTAATCTCCAATTTATTAAAATTATATAGTTTACAAGACATACAAATAATAATTGAAACTTCTTCAATAATAGGCCTTTTTTTAATGTAAATATAATACAATAATAACAAAATTGTTCACCAAAATGGATCAAAATAAATTTAAGGGATCATTAAAGAATAAATTAGTTTTTCAGGGATTGAAATGAAAATTTCAGAGGACTATTCTATAATTTTATAATATACAAGGGCAAAATTGCAAAAGTCTCTCAAAGGACTGTTCTATGAATTTATAATTTATAGAGGTTAAATTGCAAAATGTTCTAATAGAACTGTTTTATGATTTTATAATTGACAGGGGCTACATTGTAAAAGGTTCCAAACCCAATCATTGAGTTTGGTTTGGTTCAACCAACTTTGGACTTAAATTAATAGATCGATTTTTAGTTTAAAACCCGAATCCAAAAATCCAAACCCATTTCTTTAAACTTTTTTCTTCCTCCCATCGTTGCTTTTTACTGTTCTACAAAGAAGGGAAGCCATTAATGGTGACTTCCCTTCTCTGCGTCTCCTCATCGAAGGCCACAAGTCCATTCAATATTTGATGACCTGACGTAAATGTCCTCTAGTCGCCGGTGAGACAATGATGGGCTATCTGTTGATTAGGTCAGTGGAGAAGGAAGATGAGTCCAAAAATGGTGCTCCTCCTATCCTAGATCTTCCATTCCATTTTTACAGTCATCCGGCGAGTCACCAACTGTCCTAAAACATAGACAGACGGTTAGAAATGTCCACTCAATCATCGAGAAAACTAACGATGGGTCACGAGAACCTGCTGGTTTATCAAGATCCATGGTCTTCTCCGCCGACGGACAGGTTGCTACCGAAGAGGGAGACCTGCATGGTGGTGGGGTGACAGTGAAGGTTTGCACGAGAGGGTGGCCGAGTGGAAGCGAGCGGCCTCTAGCCATCAAAACAAACAAGGGAGGGCAAGACGGAATGAGATCCAGCTTTCTTCCATGATTTATTTATTTATTTATTATTAATCAAGATTAATCCAAGAACTTAATCAAAAATTTTAAAATAAATAAATCACTTATGATGAAAATTCGAGCTATGATATCAAATGTCAGAATTTTTTGATGCCCAGAAATATGCTTTATTAACTGCGCAATAAAAAAATTTTATAAGCACAAAATAATACTGATTTTCAGCTATTTGCATTTAGAACTCGATCTTCGTAGAGTGCTCTTCTAAACTCTAGCAATCTCATTTGATGGTATATTTTTTCAAGAATTACCGAGCTTCGGGATCCTATACGCGCGTATCACAAATACATACCCACGTCTCCCATCAAAACGTGGCTAGATATGATAAAGATGAATGAACGCATTTTCCTGATTCGTGAAAGCTATTTGGACCATATCCAGAATGGTTATTATATTTCAAGATACATGATTTAACCGATAAAAAATTCATCGATATCCCCAAACGACTACATGAAGCCTAAACTCAAGGAAACCATATCCACAATGCACATTATAACGAAGATACCCTTAGAAAACTATGCTTTGATTTTGGAAAAAGACCATAAGCAAGATAAGTAATATGTTAAACTTACCCCTAAATCTCAAAAGCCAGAAACATCGTATTTTGGTCAAGAGATTATGATATGGTTATGGGGTGGGTGGTAAGCAGTTGGATCTGGCGGTCATTAAAACTATCGGACAAATTGGAGATCAGGCATGGACAACAGATAGATGCTAGTATTAAAAGTGGACGGTTGTCTGACTATTTATAATGTATAAATAGCGGAAGATAACCAGAAATTTCTTTTTGACCGGTCAAACCCTTATCATTCCATTTATCTACATCTTTATCATGCATTTATTTTACTGTCCTAATCATGTTTAACATGGCAGTTGCTAATATGGATTTATAGCCCTCCATTATTACCTACCTTCTTCTCTTCCAAGTGGATGGTGTTTCGATTGCGAAAGTTCTTGAAGCCCAGGACGTCACAACTCATGGTGCCATCCTTTTATCTCTTCTGGGTTTCAGTGGCATGTTTGCGCACTTACACTTAGTCAGAAAAAAAAAAAAAAAAATAGATATCAGACCCCGATATATGGGCTAATCTTCTCAATCTTCTTTTAAAAAAATAATTTTTTTTATATAAAATTCTTTTGAATAAGTTTGAAGCAATTTTAAAGTATTTCTTGGCAATGCTGTACTAAGTGACCATTGCTTGTAAAAATATGACTCTTATCTTCTTTAGTGTGGATTTTACCTTTCTGTTTTGTTTAAATTTGTTTTTACATTCTCATCTCAACATGTGTGGGCTTACTTTTGGAAGATAAAATATGCAAAGGTAAAATTCATCTTTTTATCACATAAAAAAAAGAAGAAGAAGCCAGTAGCCCTGCCACTATCTGAACTTGTTGACCAAGCCAATCAATTGCGACAAAGCATGAAAGCGAACATTGTTGCAAGTTAGGCACGGCATCGTCTGGTTAAAAGAAAAATATCAAGTAGGAGGGGAAAGTTAGGCATGGCATTCTGGTTAAAAGAAAAGTGATCCTGTTGCCTCTATGCTGGAACCTGTTGTGAAAAATATACAACTCGTGAAAAGCTCCTAAAATTCTTTAAATTATGCAAGTCAAGTTGGTCCAAGACTTGTTGCATGCACATTATGCAAGCATATATAGTATCAAAGTAACAACTTATATATTATTTCTATCAAAGCCTTTGAACAATTAAAATTCATTAGCAAAACCTAAACAATATAACAACAAATACTTACATCCTCAAATTCATATTGACATAATTCACTTCAGAAGTAATACTTTGATAACATGAGCAAAAAACAACTAGTGTTTTTTTTTTTTTTTTCTCAATAAATGGATCATACCTCCCTAGCATGAATACATTGAACAATTTTTTTTTACGAAAATCTCTAAACTAGTGAGAAATACTTACATGAACCATCCATAAAATACCACTAGAATAATCTGAAATGATTGAAACCATCCATTCCCCAACTTTTGTTCATTTTCTTGTCGATGTTGGATGCGCGGAAAAGGTATAGCTCTTAGCAAGACTCCAGATGCCCAACAGCAGGAGATGCTCACTAACATGGCATCTTTAATGACCAATTCTGCCTTATTTTCTTAATGACAAAGCTTGAAACAACCAGAAGGTGCCGTGCCTTCGTTTATTATTAAGAATAGAATGTAAAATGGACCCATCATGCGGCTTCAGACATGGCATAAATCTTAATCAAAGCTTGCTTCTGGTATAAGTCTTTACCGAACGATGAATGGGTGTGGTTTGTTACGGACCACCGGCACCACCCGATGGTCCATCCTAACGACTGCAGGTCCCACCCCCTAACCAGCAGTAAATCACGGCCGTCCGAGTCATCGTACTCTTCGTACTCCCTAACAGATGCCCCTCGGCCCTCTGAAAGGAGGGTTCCCCGTTAATAACACGAATTAAAAGGGGTAATAATGGAAAGAAGGTCATAATTCTTTGGAAGGAAGCGGCCGCTGCCTCCAATAGCGGCGGTTAGGTGGCGAGCCGGCCTGTGGCTCGAAGATGGGTAGCTGGACCTGGCTTTGAGGGTTTCAAATGCCACTCCATCCCCACAAAATAACGAGAATGCCATCACGTTAAGATGACGACCTCATTTACGGACGGTATGAAACGTGACGCTCGTGCCCGTGCCTCGGATACCCGCAGATTTCGATTGTGCAAGCCGTATTTTTTTTGTCCCATTCAGGACTTCAGAAGCGATATATTTTTTTAATTTTTATATAGGAATTAGGAAGGGGATAAATCTGATGTAATTATCCTGCAGGCCTCCGCATTATCAAAATTTGTTTGATTCAAAATATTAATTTTTTTAATTTTTTTTTCGTCCAAAAAATGAGTATATTGATCCAACATAGAATACTGACACATCAAAATAAAAAATTTAAAAAGAAATAATTTTTTTATTCATTTCAATCATTATAGATTTTAAAATTTTTTAAATTTAATTAAATTATTTATAAATTTATTTTTTTAAATTCATGATGAATTGATAGTGACGGAAGGGGCCAACCAACTAACCTGCCATCTTGAGTAAAAGCGATCGTTCAACATGAAATCCCTGCGGCTAGATTTTCCGGTCCACGAAATATTATAAACCGATGGACGTACGATAAATTCATTCCTGGCAGTTAATGACTCGCTCATCTGGATGTTTCATGTTCCAGTTGATACAGCTGATTACGAATGTTACCGTCCGTTCTAAAATGCCTAAATCATCCCGCCCTTTTCCTCGTTAGTACAAGTACCAAGAAATGTTGGTGTACCTTCACGTGGCACGTCCAACTCCATCCACGCCTACCAACCAAAGTTAGAATCGTGCTTGAAGACTCGCCTTGTGGCTTTAGACTATTAAGCGGAGCCTCTTTGAGAGCAGGACTGTAAAGTGAAATGGTAATTCTTCGAGGGTCCGTTTCCTCCATCCGAAATATTGACCTGCATAGAATTAATAATGAATACTTAAATATTGGGTCACTTGGGTAGTTGATAACGTTATACTGACTTTTTGAAAAGTGGAACCCCCTGACAAAAACTCGCATCTTGCACCTTCTTAAGAAAGAACAAGCTTTATTACACCATCCTATTTACCACTCGGTGTATCAATTACATGCAAAAATTGATGATCGGTTTTATGATATATGAGCTCTTGATTGGATTAAAGTTATCGCTTGGCTCTTGCGTCGGTTCCAAGCAACAAGTATAATGATAGATTATTAAAAAAAAAAGTACATATATTTATGCATGTTGTTTTATGATTAGATTCATCGATCAACCCGGGCGTGGATCAGATTTATATGAGCAATAGAGCGTACGGAGATGATAGGGCGAGTGGCGGGCGCATTTAGGCTGGTCTTCCATTACGGCCACGAGCCACTTCCCACCTACTCGCCACCAAGACCAAACCTCCCGCTTGACATCAGGTCACGCCGGTGACACGAACCCCCCGACTCCCGTTGGGCTATGCGGCCGCCTCGGACCGCGTCGATGATCTGACGGTGCGACGTTGAAGCACGCATTGCGAGGAAATAAATGGCGCAGCCATGATGAGCTAACTAACACCACACGTGCTTGCCATTCCAACCCACACCCTCCACTTCGCTCTCGTCGGGGGTAGATGGAGCGCTTCTCTATATAAACCCCGACACCGGTTCTCCCGAGATCCCCGTATCTCCCCCCGCCCTCGCCGGTTCTGTGGATCCGTTCTTTCTAGCTCCACAAGGGGGAGAGGTTCTTGATCCCTTTGTTAGGTACGTCTTGCTCTCCTTCGCCGTCGGTTCGTGCTTTTCTTGCTGGGAATTTTTCGAATGGTTGTCGGATTTTGCTCTGGAGTTTGGATTTTGGGTTGCGTTTGAGTCTGGGAGCCAGATCTATGATTCTTTTTGGTGGATCGATGCGTTTCTAGTGGAAACCGAGGGGTCTTGATCTGTGTGTGCTCCGTTGATTGCGTGGGTCTGATAGGATGTCTTGCGCTTGATGGTGGTTTCTCCCCTATTGCAGTGCTTCGCGGGGTCTATGATCCAGTCCCATTTTGGCACTGGGAAGGTTTTTCGGTTTACAAGTCCGAGAACTTATTCTCTTTTCTGGTGACAATCGATAGATCTGACGCTTTTTCCCTAAAATTTTCTTGGGTTGTCATTTTTAACCCTCTTTTTTTGTGGCAAAAATCGATTTTTTGGTGACTAAGTTGTCATGAAGCAGCTGAATGTTCTGTTATCACAGGTTGTTGGAATATTTAGACGGCAAGAATCTTCTGTGAGCGAATTTTATTCTGTTTTGATAATTGAGCGTAGCTTGTTATTGTTGCAAGTGTGCACCATTGCTTCCGGTCTATGATTTTTAGGATCCCGTCAATGTTCTGATTGCAGATATTCCTATCTGAATTTTAAGTTACAAGGGTGATCATGTTAAGTTACAGATCCGCTTGTCTCAGTTACAGTGGTAATGTCATAGAATCTTTTAGGTGGCTTCTTTGTGGCATTATTGTATTGTAAATCTGGTAACCGATTACCTTCAAAATACCCATGAATTTTCTTCCATGTGAAACCTGTTCTATCAGTATTACGATAAAAATAGCCCTTACCGTTTGGGGTTGGCTATGAATGCTTGTCCATTTTGCTAGTAAGAGAAGTTTCATTCCTTTCCCTAATTGATTAGTCCTGTCTCCATCGTATGGATAATGCAAATGGTGATTTTTCTCCTGTAGGAAAAAGATTTGCCCAATAATGGACTAGTGAGATAGGAGAAAAGGTGACAATGAAGAACTGTCAGGAGTAGAACTAGAAATTTCATGCAATTCAAGATGCTTTTTATGATGTATGAATGATACAACTATTTATTGCTGTGTCACTCGTTAAGCCTACCCACAAATGTCTCTATATTCGTTTTTTTGTTGAAAAGGTTAAAAGAATGGTCTCCATGATATACCTCTTGATTGGATAAGATCTCCGATTCATCTTGATCTAATTCAGTTAGATAAAACATTTGACTATCTTGATATTTATCTAGGTTTTATTAATACTGGTCTTATTTAATTAGGTCTCCAAGATTATTTCTTAATATGTAATAGCCTTTTAGAACTGACATAGTTTCAAACCTAATGTTGAATCTCTGTATTCCTTTGATCAGTTTTTGACATATATTGGTTCAAGTACCTGTTAAATAAATCGATTACATGTACACTAATGAGTTATTTGCTTTTATTCCTATCAAGAGGCGAAATTTTCAATTATATGTTATTAATATCAATAGTTGTCCTAGCCATTGGGTGTTTGCCGTGTGTTCTACTGACTTAATAATTTTTTTTTTTTTTTCAAATTAATTTTTGCAATCTCTACCTATGTTAGGTTGCCTTTTGACATTTTAGCTAGCCAGTTTGTCACAATTTTCCCTTAAGACTTAAAGCACATGCTCTTACCATCAAAGTCAAGTCAAAATTTTATTCTCATTTGGTACAATTTCTAAATTTATCTTTACTGTACCCCAAATCCATCTTGACATTCTTCTCTTGATTCTGCTCCTTGTTTTCTTGGGCCATATTTATTTATTTATTTGTTTATTTATTATCTTTTGGAGCAAAATGGTGACAAGGCCACCACTCAACTTGAGCCAAAATTTTTTGCCAAACTTGAGGTCAACAGAAATTTTCAGGCATTACTTCTATCTTACAAATTTTTGCATGTAAGCATTAAATGTATGTGGCAATCGGACAACCACATTAAGGGCATCCTATAACTTTCTACCTTTTGATAACTATTCACCTCTCTCTATATTGTAAACAATAGATCCAGATGGCAAAAATATTGTTATAGTATTTCTTTATGATCAGTTCTAATGGAGCTTCTTCTTTTTGCTCTCACCCATTTTCTGCATTTTGCTTATGCCCTTTTCGTCTACCATGAAAATTGATGTTTATCCTTCTTCTTCTTATTTGTAATATTGTATTCCAATGTTTTATTTGTAATATTGTGCTCCAATGTTAAGACACCAAAATCATGAAGCTGCTGGAGATTAGGTCTGGATCTTGATGGGAACAGAAAACTATCTGGAAAGTAAACAGAGGAACAAAGATGGACAGATAGATTATGGAGTCTAATTATCTAAAATTAGGTCAATGAGTTGTTTGAGACTGATACCATAATAATTTCACTAATAATATCTGAATTCTGGTGTTCATTACTTGTCGTAATGGCACTGAAATCAAGCCCAAAATAGTAGTTTAATGTTATATCTCATCTGTCTTGTAGCTAAATAGAACTTCTTCGAACGGAGATGCATGTCAATATCTTAGGGAGTATCGATGTAACTGATTCTTGATAGCTATGACTACTGATATGCATGACGGTGACCAAAAGTTTTTATTAGTAACATTGAGCTACTTTCATTGATAATGTCAGCTTGTGACATTTTCCCGAATTCTGGAGTCATTTGAAAACAGCAAACACTTTCTCTCTATGTCTTAAATAGTTTTTGAGAAAGCAACTGCCACATATGTTTACATGCACTTGTCTCATCATTCTTGTTTTGTTAGATAGAGTCATGCCAGACAATAAAACCATTATTCTTTCAATTTATTAGTATCATCAAGACATCAACCTTGTGGTATTGAAGAAAAGAACTAAAGTAACAGAAGGAGTTCATTTCCTTTGATCCGATAAGTCATATATCATCACTCCCATCTTCTTCATTTTGTTTCTACCTTTAAAAGCAAAGCAACAATCTTTTTGCTAAAACTTTTAATGTAATTTTTTGTAGTTGAATGACAGCCTCCGCTCTGCACCCTTAATTCTTTTACTCATTAATTATTTCTAATTTTATCTTACACTATGAAATCAGGCTTTATATCTTCCATTGATGGAGACTAATCACATTTAAATGCAGGTTGCCTTGATTGCCTTGTTACATCATGGCCACAGGACAACTTTTCTCACGGCAAACCCAAGCATTATTCTACAATTATAAGCAACTTCCCATCCAAAGGATGCTTGATTTTGACTTCCTATGTGGTTTGTACAGTTTTTTTTTGTTAAAATTTATAAGGAGTAAGTGCAGGATATAATCACTATATTGATAGGTGTATGATTTATTAGACTAAAAATTGTCTGCATTTGTCATCTACGTAGGGAGAGAGACACCTTCTGTTGCTGGAATTATTAATCCTGGTTCTGAAGGGTTTCAGAAACTATTTTTTGGTCAGGAGGAAATTGCCATTCCAGTTCATTCAAGGTGAAAATAACTTTTTACATTAATCATACTAAACTGAATTTAATATCTATTGCCACAAGTAGCTTAGAAGTCAAGTTCCTCAGGCTTGATGTTGTGATTTTGGCTAGGAAAATTGTTCTGATTCCTATAAATGCCAATTTGTATATTACCTTATTCTCATTATGTGCGATTCTGCACCTTGATGACATACTTTCCATCTTTACCATCTTTATCATAAGCTACGGATCAAATTAAGGTCTAGCATCAGCAAGTTAGGATGGTTCACATTGTTATACTGAAATGCATTCTTCGCTAGTGTGTTTACTATGAAGCAAGGATTTCTGAACGGTACTGGAACTTGTATCGGCCACCACCTGGTACGGTATGGTACCGGTTTGGTGCTGTATTGATATTCAATACAGTAGATCGGCATGCCAAAAAAAATATTTTGTTTGTTTTTTTGATTTTTTATGATCTCAAATCAGTTTTTTAGGGTTTATTGAATGTTTTTAGATCCAAATAGATATTTGTTGATGCTAATTGATGTTTGCATCACTTCAACACACTCTTAATTATGTATAACGTAAATTTAACTTCCTAGATTTCTAATTTTTAAATAATTAATACATGAATTAGATATCATTGAATCTTAAAATACTCAAAATTTGAAAATAAGTAATCAATACATAGTTACATACCGATATTTAAAATATGGTCAAGTATCAATATCCATGAATATCGGGATCATTAATATACTCAGTAGGAAGATCAGTCCATCTCTCTATTCAAGCAGTATTGTAATCCATAAACACTTATCCTATGACATATGCATGCTGGATCATAACTCATCGCAAATCCTTTGTTGAGATTTTAACTCTGAGAGGTATCCTGAAATTGATGATATGATTATGGAGGGGCTTATCTGAATATACTGGTAGCAAAATTGGATTCGTAAGATGTTTCGGGCTACATGGGATGATAGCTACTGGAAGACAATATCTCAGACATACCATAATCATATCTATATGGATCATAAGTTGCCGGTGCTTACGGGTTAGAGGATCCAAAATACGAGGATGAGCTTGATATATCCATGGATCATACTCCACGTGTGAGATCATCTGTAGCTGCATCATGTCTTAAACAACCTTGCAGAGCTCGTTGCCTGTATGAAATCGTATCGTTATAGGCTCTACTAGCTAGTATACCATGATCCCTATTCTGTGTGGTGTGCGTAAACTGCGACTCATCAGTGAATTGAAAATCACTAACCGGTCACGTCTTTTGTCCTCTGGTCCTTTCCTGATCATTAGATCCTGACCATTAGAAGAATTACTAGCACTGCTCTTCCTAGTATCTGAATCTGAGTGAACTGAGTGCTCCATCTTCTTCACCGGAGTGCAATTGCTTATCGTTTTTCTGTTTCTGGGTAGCGTAGCTACCTACCCTCCCATCATATGATGCACTAGTTGCCTAGATTGTGAGGATGGATACTATGATGTATCGGTTGGAACCTTGTGCAGAATGTTACTATTTGCCTATTGTTCGGCATCTATTCTAGTCTCGTTAGTTACAAAACTGGCTGGTCATGGAGACGATCCTGGTTCATCAAGCTCTGCCTCTTGCTACTAACTCACTATCCATCCAATCATCAGAACTTCATCCTTATCAATAAAATTACTCGTAGTCAGATCAGAATACTTCAGCTAAACTTCTTTCTGAATGCATTTTAGTCTCAATCTTAAATTATAGTGTATATATATACAAGATTATTGAGATGTTTTTATTTTAAAGCATTCGTCTGCTTGGAGTAGATAAGGTCGAATGCACTCACATCTACTCGATGACACAATCTGGAAAAGGATCTTGATAGCAAGATTTTTCAAGTTTTTTGCAAATCCACTAAAATGCACCCATTATTTAGCTGCAAAAGACCAAAATCATTGAAAATTTGAGATTCGGCAAAATCAAAAATTACTTTGAACATATTTTTAATTTTAAAAATCATGTACTTAACAAAAATAAATGATCTTAGTATCATTGCATAGATCATCCATAGATTTACAACATATTTTAAAATCATGTCAAAATAAAAAAAATTGACAGTTTTTCCGTATTTTTTATTTTTAATGATTTTTTTTAGAAAAGGGGGAGAAGGAGAAAGAGAGAAGAGGATAGGTCTATGTATCTTTAAAATGTGTTTTTCCTATATTTTTCTCGACCCATATGTTGTGGATTGGGAAATGTGACTGAAAAGGAGAAACAAGAAGCTCTCGGGCTCTCAATCTCCTTAAAGCCACCCCCAACCCCATGCACACACATACCTAATGGTCTTGGCTTGGACCAAACCGGGCTGAATTGCCTAGTTTAGCACGGTTTTGGTCGATCTGGCTGGGTCGGGCCATTTTCTATGCCCAAACTCACTCGGCTCGGGCCCGGTACGGTTCGGTATAGGCCGACCCGGGTGGTTTGGTCCGATTTGGAATTTCCTGATATGAAGGATTCAATCCTAGTCTAGGAGCCATGCCAAGAGCATGCCTCATGACCACATCTCCAACCAGAGTAACAATTTCCTTTAAAGATAGTGATTGGACATAAACAAATGCACTTGAATAGATATTATGAATACCCATAGGATAACAACTAATCATTATACTCAATTGTAAATGTTTTAAATGTAAAGTTTGTTTGGCGACCTTGCCAACAAGATAGGTGTGATACGTTAAATGTCTGTAATTTAGGATATTCATCATATGAGTGAAGTTACAACATGATCTGTACCATTGCCCAGCCACTTAAATTATTTGCTTATGTTTTCAAATAAATGTTGGCATAATGTTACCTTTTCTGTTTTTACTGTAGCATTGAAGCAGCTTGCAATGCTCATCCAACAGCTGATGTTTTTATCAACTTTGCATCATTTAGAAGGTCAGTCCTTTTTGTTCTTTTGTATCCCTCAAATGTAGTGCTCTGCATTTTCACCTGCACCTCGTTTTGGTTATTCTGTTTTTAAAATCTACAGTGCAGCTGCCTCTTCCATGTCTGCTTTGAGACAACCAACAATCAAAGTTGTAGCTATTATAGCTGAAGGTGTTCCAGAATCAGACACAAAGCAGTTGATTGCTTATGCACGGGCTAATAACAAGGTGAAAAGAATGCTTGGGACAAATTTGTGAGATTTAATGGTGAAGATAACTAGAACTGGATTTGAAAAAGATTTAACTCATTTATTGACATGTAAGAACTTCTGTTATAGAATAAATTTACACCGATAATATGTAAAGAACATTATATGGAAGATGATATGGATCAATTTGAGAGTTGTTACTATGCAGATCCTTTATCAGAATTTTCTACTCTGCTGGTTGCACTGGATTACAAGTCTCTGTACCAATATTAATTGCAGGTTGTTATTGGTCCCGCCACTGTTGGAGGAATTCAAGCTGGAGCTTTTAAGATTGGTGACACTGCTGGGACAATTGACAATATAATTCATTGCAAGCTTTACAGACCTGGATCTGTTGGATTTGTATCTAAATCAGTATGTTCTCACTGCTGACAGCATTCTATAAAAAATTCTATTTCGTATACTGTATTTTTACCTTGTTGGTTATGATTTTAATAATGGTGAATGGACTTTGGAAAATTTTGAAATCTAACTGCACTTTAGGAAGTTGTAGAATATGTTTTAAATGGTATTAAGTATTAACTATTAAGTATCTGCATAATGGATCCTTGTTAATCATAAGTATTTAACCATCTGGCTAATGAATTTATTGATTCTTTCTGTTTGTCCTTTTGTCACAACCATGGTCTGCCAAACTATCTTGAACCGCCCATACTGAAGTGTACTGTATCGCACTGGTACGGAACCAGGACAGTTCCTAGGTTTGGATTGATAGAAGAACCAAATTAGTCCATACCATTCCAAACCAGGCAGAACCGCCCAGTACCATCCAGTTCAGCAGTGCCATGGCTGGGAGTAAGAAAAAAATTTCTGGGAGCCTGTGTCGACATAGGGTGCGTACTATATCATATTGAATTGGTAGCATGCTGATACGGTTACTGGTACTGGTTTTGTGGGCATAAGCTTCAAGTAATCAGTCAGTTGTGTTAGGAAATTTGTATCATACTGGGGATGCATCTGTTATGGTGGAACTGTTGTTAGAATGGGAAGATAGGTGCTTCTTCTTCAACAGAAGATAGCATCTAGTCAGGAATGGGTCACTTTCAAGTTTCATCATTTAAGTTAAACTGTTAAAGGAATAAGAAGAAGAGCAAGAAAATAATACATGATGGGAAAGATACACTCATCAACTAGAAAGTGCTATGATAAGATTTATAAAGCTGAACCTAGAAAAATTGTGAAAGTATTAGTAATTGTGTTGTTTATGGAAGTGTCCCTAGACATGTATGCATGCACATGTGCAAACACAATTTTCACTAAGAACATAAAATTGTTACATAGTTGAGTATGTACTTGCATGTGCATTTGTATTGCATTGTGTGATATTACATGCTAATGTTTTGTAAGCTCACAGACTGAAAAATTAAATATACTTGCGAAAACCTCAAACCCAAATTTTGTTTATTGGATGTGACATCTAATGACTATTCATATTTTAGAACCAACATCTATTGCAATGGAACCAGTGATCATGCATGTATTCACATGCAATGCACGCTCAAAAAAAAAAACTGCATTGCTTTTAGTTCTTGCCTGTGCTAGTACCTTGAGATGCTTGTAGTGTTACTCATAAACACGCTTGCCTATTGATTTAGGGAAGAAAGAGCAATTTACAACAGTGTGCTATACGCTCATCTCATTGTTACATGTTTGCTTAGAATTTGTGCATCAGTGGTTGGGTTTAGCAGTTTGCTTCCTATATACTGGAATAATCACTATTCAGTATTCACATGTATATAATAATTTTGTTGGCTTCCTAGTGAGTCAAAACTGAAGCATGCTATCATGGCTGACCTATAAAATATTCTTTCTTTGATGCTCATCTCAACTGAACTGTACTATAAGTAATTACATCACATTAACTGAACTGTACTATAATTAAATCATGTTTACAAGCATGGATACTGTCTGTTCTTAGATTTACACTAGTTACAAGAAAACTTGGAAAACTACTTGACTTCTTATATTACTAACACCTTACTTCTGCTTGTGATTTGTTGAGGGCAAATCTTTCCAGTTTGACATATTGTTTGTCAATCTGATTTTTTTTTGCCACTTGGAAAAAATAATTACAAGAAGCAAGATATTCTTTTTAGTTTTATGGTAATGCACACAATATTCAGAACATGATTTTGTGGTCACAGGGAGGCATGTCAAATGAGCTTTACAACACAATTGCACGTGTGACTGATGGAATTTATGAAGGTACAGTATATGGTAACTAGAGTTAATGTTCCTTGTTCACTGAGGAGTGGGTTTAAACTCTTGAAACCTGTTAAACTTTCCCAGGCATTGCAATTGGAGGAGATGTTTTTCCAGGTTCAACACTTTCTGATCATGTCCTGCGGTTTAACAACATCCCACAGGTGATTCATTATTCATGTGATTTTAATTGTTTAATGAGTTCATTATGGAGCTTTAGTCAGTTTCTTGTCTGTATCTGTTGTGAAGGAAAATTAATATTTGCTCTTTGATGGTCATATTCATACCAGCAATGCCATGCTAAAAGTATAGCCTAGTTTGTTAACAAGTGAACAACCATCTCCAAGTATGCCTGAAAAATAACAAACTTGTCTATGATCAGTGGCTTGATGCTATGAATCATTAACTGGTTATAGTTTGCAGCATGCAACTATCCTTTCTTTTCTAACATTGTATGACAGCTCCTGACTGTTTGTATGGCTTCTCACCACCCCTGAAAATGAAATGTGAAACTGAACCAGGCATTCATGCTTTGCAAGCTGAATGGGAAAACTGACTGCAAATATATTTGTATAAGACTTGAGAGTCAATTAAGTTGCTTGCTTAGATGTGCTGGATTTCTTTGATTCTGTGTTTGAGAAAAAAGTCTGTTGAATCTGCTCAATTTTAAGAACAATATCCAGTACATAATGAAAGAAAAGGGAGATTCAGCCATTACAATCTACTTCATGGAAGATGAATATTCAATACAAATTTTAAGTGTACTTTTCCTCTGACTGTTTTTTTTTTCTTTTGTGTAAAAATTGTGGCTGGACCTAACTAAGGTAAAAATGATGGTTGTGCTGGGGGAACTGGGTGGGCGAGATGAGTATTCCCTAGTCGAGGCCCTAAAAGAAGGAAAGGTTGATAAACCAGTTGTTGCTTGGGTTAGTGGAACCTGTGCACGGCTCTTCAAGTCAGAAGTGCAGTTTGGTCATGCTGTGAGTTATAATTGAGCATCTTGATTCTAATAATTTTCACTAGCTGTTATGATTGTTGTGATCATAATCATCACGTTTTTTAGATGCTCATTTCCATTCTTGTGTGTATTATCAAAACAGGGTGCTAAAAGTGGTGGTGAATTAGAATCAGCGCAGGCAAAAAATCAGGCACTAAGTGAAGCTGGAGCAGTTGTTCCCACTTCATATGAAGCACTAGAGGGTGCAATCAAAGAAACATTTCAGAAACTAGTAAGTTCATATTTTCCTCAAATGCATCAAGGTAGCGGATAAATGACCTCTTTTGTTTGGACAATCATATGTGA
This sequence comes from Areca catechu, assembly GCA_021397845.1. Lineage (NCBI taxonomy): Eukaryota > Viridiplantae > Streptophyta > Magnoliopsida > Arecales > Arecaceae > Areca > Areca catechu. The sequence goes on along the minus strand of CM038050.1, from coordinate 20,798,796 downwards.
TCGATAGTGATATGAGTTATTCCTTTACAAAGAACAGTTCATCTAAAATGAATCCTTCATGACTAACTATTTCTATGTTAGGTTGAAGAAGGAAAGATTGCCCCTGTATCTGAAGTTAAACCTCCTCAAATACCTGAGGACCTTAACATTGCAATTAAAAGTGGAAAGGTCCGCGCTCCAACACATGTGATCTCGACTATCTCAGATGACAGAGGTTTGATTGACAGCTTTTCTTTCATTTTTTTATGCACCATGGAGTGTCTTCTGTTCATCAATGTTCAAGTGTGCACATGTCCATCTGTAGGTGATGAACCATGTTATGCTGGTGTGCCCATGTCTACCATTGTTGAACAGGGTTATGGTGTGGGTGATGTTATTTCTCTTTTGTGGTTCAAGCGTAGTCTTCCCCGCTATTGCACAAAATTCATTGAGGTTGGTAAAAACAGGATTCCCCTGCTATCTTTTCAAATCCATCTATAATTTTCTGCTGTTGTATTTTGCCTTGGCACAGTTATATCTATTCATTAACTCAAATTATGACCAACATCAAATGGATTGTAGACACAAATATACTATTCTGTATCTGTAATTTTCATGTTCCTAGCTCATCAGTGGCATAGCTATATCTGTCCATAAGGTCAAATTATAACCAACATCAAATGGATTGTAGAGCCAAATTTACTATTCTCCATATCTGTAGTTTTCGTGTTCCTAGCTCATCCGCTGTAATTGCAGATTTGCATCATGTTGTGCGCCGATCATGGTCCTTGTGTCTCCGGTGCTCACAACTCTATAGTAACAGCAAGAGCTGGAAAGGATTTAGTCTCCAGTCTGGTCTCAGGTAATTTCCCCAAGTTAATGGCATGTTGAAGCTGTTACTTTATTCTTTTTCTCCAGTTCTTGAATAACAGAACCTAAGAAGTTTACAAATAGATATAAAAATGTTTAAAATGTTTAAGTGACTGAGTTTGTGAAACAGGGTTGCTGACAATTGGTCCTCGATTTGGTGGTGCAATTGATGATGCTGCTCGATACTTCAAGGATGCTTATGATAGGGTAACTTGGCTAATGTAGTTAGCATCTGCACTTGCTGGTAGCAGCATTGGCTCATTATTGCTAACTATAAGCATGCTAAAATATGTCTGAAATACATTTCTTTCAGGGTCTTACTCCTTATGAGTTTGTTGAAGGCATGAAAAAAAAGGGCATTCGTGTACCGGGGATAGGGCACAGGTACATGTGCTTTACTACTGTATATGACATGATGTGTGTACTTGTAATGGCTAATGTGTCATCTGTCTTATTGGAATGGACATGCACTAGTCATGCGATTTCAATTTTCCGATACTATAATGATCTGGTCAAATGCATGCATTCATGGACATGCTAAGATTTATTCGGAAGTCTATGCTTATCATAAATCTTCTGAAGATAAGTTTGTAGGTATGTGTTAAGCCATCAGCCTGATTGTCTAATAGCAATTATCCTGATTGTCTATTAGCAATTATTTTATTTAATTCCAAAATGATCAGTAAAAAGTAAATGGCTCATCTGTCTCTTTGTTTTAGCAACCATTATGTCCTAAGATGGTACACAGCCATCTTTGCTCTTATTGCATACAGATATGCAGAGTCAGACCATGGCAATTAATGTAGATCATACTCATAATTCCTAAGAATATTCACATTGAATGCCTATTTAAATCTTTGGTTGTGTACTTCAGAATAGGTGTGCAAACAATCTGATCTGTTTATGAGCAGCTCGGGCTTAGCCGATCTAGGAAATGAGCCAAGCTCAGATATATTTCAGATCTTGGCTTGCAAACAAGCCATGCCTGAAAACTTGTGGTGTTTGAATATAATGGAAAAGCTCAGCTTGGCTTTGCTCGACTATCGACTATAGCTCAGCCCAAAGCTTAGCGAAGCTGAGCTTGAGCAGGTTATGTTGAGCTTGGGTCAAGTTCGAACCAAGCTCAAGCAGCTTGTTTAGATGCTGAGCCAGATCCTGAAAAGCTTGTTACTCTGCTTTCACCTCATTTGCACCCCTACTATAGGATAGAAAATTCGGTTTGAGGGTGCAACTTCAGGCTGCTCATTTTCATCATTTTATGCTGTTTATAGATTTTGCTATCAATATAGGTCAAAATGTAAAATAAATAATCAAAGAATAAAATGGAAGTTTGAGTTAAGTCAAAGGACAATACTAGAAAAATACTCTGAAAATTCACTAGAGAGGCTATACAGAAAAACGAAATATCACAACTGTGTCAGAATTGATTGTTTGGCACATGAACTTAGCTAAATAATTCTTGTTGGAATGGATCTAGATGAAACGGGTTTTTAGGGATCAAACGAAGAACAGAGAGATTCGAGAAGATTGAAGAAAATCACAGTACACAGATTTATGTGATTTGGCCACCAATCTATGTCCAAGGCAAGGATGGAGCAGAGATTCCACTATAATTAAGAACTATAGACTACAAAAATAGAGCTGGCTCTCAACAAACCCCCAAACACCCAATACACCTCGTCTTGTCTACCTACCTAAAACAAGGCAAAGGAAGATGTATATTGAAAGTTCCCAGTCAGTTTTTTTTTTTTTTCCTCTCCTGAATCATGGAGTGAGTTGGATCAAGGAATTCAAGGCACACTTAATAATTGTGTAGAAAGGCGTAAAAATTGCAAGATGTTCGTTAGTGCCTTTTGTAAAATTGAAAATAAAATGTCAGTTATTTATATGTTGGCTATTTGCTGTATTCAAAATCAGTACCTTACATTTTTATCTGCAAGGCTTAAAAATTGCAAGATGTTTGTCAGTGCATTTGTCATAGTTATCTGTAAGTTTGGAGAAGAAAAAATACTTTTGACTGTCAAGTTCTTAGCAGCAAAAACCTTTTACCTACGGGAGCATACCTGTTTCACAAACTCTCCAGAAACTTAAAACCTCAGCTTCTGGAGCATTTCCCTATATCAAGTGTTCTTAAAATATTCACTTCCTTGTATTTGCTCTTGACTCTGGCAACTCAAATCCAATACAGATCAGAATTAACCATTTCTAATGAATTTGCCAATGTTGATCCCATCATCATGCAATGTGACACGTGCACATACATGAGAATTAAATGAGCATGAATGCTGAGGAAGAATTTCTGTCTCTCCTTGTCTGTGCTGTTGTGACTGAAGCAAAACTATCTCATGAACAGAACCTTCTGAAAGTAATGCAGAACCTTCTTCAAGGATTGCAAATCTTAGAAATTCTGTAGCATTAGTTATTGCTATATGCATTTGAGTCTGTACACTTGTGTTTTTGTTCATGCTTATGTGAATGGGTATATTTAACAGACAACCAGATACATTCATATACTTTGATCATGTTGCACTTGTGTGGGCTTGTTGGTTGTATATGAAGATAATTGATGTTTACGTGCAGCCCATCCCATCATAACTCGAAAATACTTTTTTTGTCCTGTTCTTATAAATCTCATACTTAAAATTTGAACTAATGGTTAACTTTCTCCGCTCTGTGCTGGTAGGATCAAGAGTAGAGACAACAGGGACAAGAGAGTGCAACTTTTGCAACAATATGCTCACACTCATTTCCCTTCTGTGAAGTACATGGAGTATGCTGTTCAAGTTGAAACATACACTCTCTCAAAGGCCAATAACTTGGTTCTGAATGTTGATGGTGCAATTGGATCGCTTTTCTTGGATCTTCTTTCTGGCAGTGGAATGTTCAACAAACAAGAGATTGATGAGATTGTTGAGATTGGATATTTGAATGGACTCTTCGTACTGGCACGGTCAATTGGTTTGATTGGGTAAGTTTGATCTTCAGTTATCAACACGTATTCATTTATTAAGTTATATTTATTATTTTTCATTTTAATTTAAAGCAGGTTCCTGATTTTCTTCGTCTCCACTGTATCTTCAATATGCATTAAATTTATATGTAGTTCTTCATGCATCACACAACATTCATGCTGAAAAAGGTGAAACAAAAATGTGGTTCTTCTTTGTATGTACACAGAGTAAGCAAATGATTTTTTGCATAAAAAATTCAATGTTAGATGTCACTACAGAATGATAAGAGAGAACGCATTTCAATGAAGTAAAATTCATTATCACCGCATGTCAGCATGCTCAAATTATAATAATCTCTTGTTGTGTTTGTTGCTCATCACCTGATAGTTAAAAGTGTATTTATTGGTTTGAGTTTTTTTATTATATACCTAGTTTTTGTAGATTCCGTTTTTATTGCCTCACTTGTCTTATTTCATTTGGAACCAACAGGCATACTTTCGACCAGAAGAGATTAAAACAGCCGCTCTACCGTCATCCATGGGAAGATGTTCTATACACAAAATAATCAATTTTGGATACAGTGTTATGGTTGTTAATTTTCAGTTTCTCCTAGCATGTTGTCATTCTTATTGGGGCCTTTCTGGTTTGTAACACTGCCTTTTTGAATTGCAAGAACTGGCAAATGAGAGTGCCCGTTATCCCTGATTTACATAGTTTATTTTACATGTGATTGTATCACATGCTCAACATATATTTCCAAGAAATTTGCAAAAATAATGGGGCCTGGTGGTTGAATCTGGATGCATTGTTGTAGCAGATCGAGTTCCTTTTAGTGTTAGGGAGCAATAAAAGGCTGAAAAGATACTTGTTTGCATCCTGATGAGTTTGTAATTTCATGAAATTTTGACATGAATAAATGCATTAATTATTGGAAGAGGGTGTTCACCTTTTGCTTCTGCATCTTGCAATCGGGTTGGGAGTTTTGAGAGAAGGCGCGAGCATGTCCCGTATTGGAATATGAATCGGAAATTAAGCCGCCAACCGGGTTTTGTTGCATGGTTTCTTGCTTGCGGAGTTAGTGCAAGCCTTTTAAACTAAGCCGTTGAAGAATCTGGCCTGTCATACGGTGACCCGCGGGCTTTGATTGCCCATGCTTAAAAGAGTAAGGCTCTGTTTCGGCAGAAATTATATCTTACACAGGTGTGCACCACGTGGTTAATCAGCTGCTTGTTTCTATGGGATCTATTTATCAAATGCTCGTCCTGGTACATTGCTATAAAAATAAGCAACCATGGTTGACTGCGTGCACTGTCGCATGGGATATAATTTCTACCTTCTTCGAACCCAAAAAATTCGGAGCATTCCTTGATGCTCTAGTATTTTTGGTCCTCAATAAAAAAAAAAAAAAAAATCATATAGTGGCGGCAGTTAAAAAAAAAATTTTAAAAAGGAAGATTTTGGAGTATGAAAATATTTGGTAGTGGAATGCTGGGGTTTTTTAACACCCTAATCAGATCACTAGAAATGAAAGGCCAAATTTTTTTTGGGAGCGCGCCTCTTGTTTGCCTCCATCTTTCTTCTCTCCCATACTCCTGTGAGTTGGTGACCTCTTTCTTACTTCCTTGTAACTAGGCCCCATATTGGTTGCACCAATAATGGTGAGGGCATTGAAGGTAACTTCCATCGGCCACTTCCTCCTCCCTCTCTCCATCTTTCTCTCCTTTTGGATTGCTTCGAACCCATTCTCAGCCTTTTGGTACCCCACCGTCATTATTGGCGTGGAGTCCCTCGATCGGTCGGTCGGAGCCGCTGTATCGCAGGACCGCTCCCTGGTTCACCTGCAAAACAGGTCTCTTGCCGGAATTATTCCGACAGAGGACACTTCGATGCCTAAATCAGTGGCGGATTCCAGCTACAGAATGGGAAAGGTGTCGAGAGTAGGAGAGAAAAAGGCTCTTGGAGACTGTAAGTGTATGTGAGCGTGAATGTTAGCGTACTTCTCGAACCATCCTTCTTACCCTTATTTAAAAGAGGGCCTCTAGCATGCGACCAGCCCTTTTTCCGGTGATCATGGGGAGCCAATTTCTTCCATGATTGAAGATCGTGGGTTGTCATTGAGCGGTTCCGGCCAGATCGAAGGTGTGGCAGCAGGAGTTGCATGCCATGATCATTGCATGATGAGTGTCGATTATAACCGTTGGTTACAGCTGCCTTTCTGGACTAGATTGCGGTCCAAGCTTCAGGTTTTCCCTTGCGTGAGCCGAAGACTTGATATTTTTCCGGGACCAGAGATCGTGTCTACGGCGGGGACTGAAGTACGTGCCTTCGGAAGTCGATTAGAAGTTCGGTCTTCGGTCAAGGCTGAAGACGTTACCCGAAGGACCAACCTCCGGATGTTGTGGTCCGGTGTGAAGCCTTGGGTTGCCTGCAGTTGGCCTGTCCCTTGCTTGGTCCGAAGTCTGTAGTCCGGAGAGAGAGACATCGACCAGTCGAACCGGAGTCCGGTTTGTAGGCAAATCAGGATATCCCGATAGTTGCCCCCCTACTCTCAGTTTTCGAAGCGAAGATTTGAGAAGTGAGAGTATTAAGGCCTTGTTATTTTCCTCCTAGGAGGCGGTGCAGTGGATGATTACGGGATCCCTGATAGGACTGTCCATCATGATCCGGGAATCAGATGGTGGACAGCTGTCACTCCTGGATTGGGGAGGAAGGAGAAAGTGGGTGGCCCTGGAGCCACCTTTTCTTTTCCCGTTGCACAATGGTTGAGGCAATCTTTTGGTTGAGATTTGGATGGTTGTGGTAGCTCTCCTCCGTCCGTTGGATGAAGGGTATACCTCATCCTGGCGGTTAGTTGCAGGTGGGTTACCTCCCAGGATAACCTTGAGTCAATTTAACCCCGACGGGGCTCTAAAGACCCTTATTTTTCTTCTGGGGAAGGGCGAAGGTCCGGCCAAGGAAGCTTCTTCAACCTCGTCTCCTCCTCCGCCAAAACTATTCTGAACTACCAGTCTATTCCACAGGTAGAATCTTCTTTCTGCTCCCTTGCTTCATTCCTTTGTCATGAAAGGGACCATAAAGAGTCAAGGGAAAAAGGTCGGGCCCTCGGGGGCCAGAGACATAGTAGGTCCGGAGTCGATTTCCAACTCGGTTTCTCAGGGCAAGGCAGCCCTTCTTTGGGAACGCTATCGCATCCCTAAGGAGTTTTCCTTAGTCCTTCCCGCATCCGAGGAGCAGGTGAACGAACCTCCCCCTGGGTGCCTAGCCGTATACGAAGATCATCTGAAAGCTGGTCTTCAGTTTCTCATGCATCCCTTCTTCGTCAAGATCTTCCGCTTGTACCAAGTGGTACCAGCGCAGTTGACCCCGAACAACATCAGGAACATTTGCGGGTTCCTGGTTATATGCAGCATTACAAATGTAGAACCTAGGACCAATTTGTTTATAGCTCTTTTCGTCCTCAAGAGGGATTTCCACAGCAACGGATGGTGGGTGATTGGCCCTAGATCAGGCCGTAGGATCATCAAGGATATGCCCAGCACCATCCACGGGCGGAAACCCATTTTTGTATTTGTGTTATCTCTTAATTCATGGGGCTTCGATACGGTGTGGAAGAAGCCTCACCTAACCACCAATAACGAGAAGGTCTTGGCGGCCGATTAGTCAGACTACGACCTCCTGGTCAACTCCGAAGTTGCCCCCATTCGGGAACTATTGGAGGAGAGAAATCTCTATCGGCGGGAATTAGCAGATTCCCCTCATTAGGTATAGCAATAGGAATTTCTGCTCTTCTTCCTTGGATTTATTGTAGCTCAATCAATTGAAGTGAAATCCACTGCTTGCAGGTGGCGGGATGAAGCCTGGTTTGAGCTGGCTCCGCCAGACTTCGGAGAAAAGGGTTGCAGAAGCCCCCCTGACCAGGTCTACAGTCCGGAAGAGGGCTCAGAGGGATGGTTTCGAAGGGGACCAAAGCACCTCGCCTTCTCGGGGGACCTCAGGGGAAGACGTAGCAGCCACGGAAGGGGCTCCGTCAAGACCCCATCCAGTCGAGGCTCCACCGGCGGTTGTCTCCGCAGTTCATGCAACGAGGAGCCCGCTCCAGGGAGTAGATGTGTCACCGTTTTGCCCCCATGCTACTGATAGGGGCAAAGCATGGCAAGTTGAAGGAGAGTTCGCCTGCGGGGCTTTCTCAGCTGTATTCCGTTCAACGAACTCTTCGGAGCTTTCACCTATGGGGGGACTGTTGGTCCCGGCCGTAGCTAGGCAGGCGTTGAAGGGTATGCTTCTGCCTCACGACATGGCTGTTCTTCAAAACCGGAGCCTTCCCAGGGTGTCTGATTCTGCCTTCTCCATCCTGCAACAGGTATAATCCTTGCTACTTCCTTTGTCTTGAGAATTGTTCGATTCATGACCCCTCTCCTTTGATGTAGCTGGTCTACGACCTCACCTTCATGGAGGAGGGCCTGGGGAATATAGACAGTTTCATCCTTGGCCTTAAAGAGGAGCTTCAGACTGCTAGGGCTGCCAAGGAAGTAGTTGAGGAGCTGAAGCAGTCCATGGAGGACCATCTTGCCCAGATGAATGATGAAATTCGCGAACTAAAGGGTGAACTGAAAAGTGCTCATCTGACCATGACGAGGTAAGAGGCAGGGTGGAGGAGGAGCAGGAAACAAGTCGAATCCCTTGAGCAGGCTGCCAGGGAGGATCAGGAGAAGATAAAAAGCCTGACCAAGGTGGTGGAGGAGGCTTCCAGGAGGGTCGAAGAGGCGATCCTGGAATCCAAAGCTGCTAAAGGGGAGTCCGCATCTTTGAAGAAGCGGGTGGACGATGTCGTGGCTGATTTCAAAACGTCTCCACAATTCCAGGCGAAGATCAATGAAGCAACTTTTTATAGCTACCAGCACGCCTTCAACGACGGACTCTCCAGGGTGAAGGAGGCCTTCCCCCATCTTGACCTCTCCGGCATTCCTCCCTTTGATACAGCTGGAGAAGGAGAAGAGGAAGTGGAGGGGGCCGAAGCCATAGTAGAGGCCGAGGAGGCACCATGTCCGGAGGAGGAGGCCACTGCCGTAGTTGAAAATCCGGAGGTGACCCCAACTCCGATCCTGGTTCAGGAGGAGGCTCAAGTTGGAGGAGTCCAAGCTGAAGGTTCCCCGGTTCCGGCCTGGATTGACGAGGTCCTCTCAAAGCAAATTTATAGGTTGCTCCGGTCCTGTGGTGTGGAGCCTTCTCCTGCTGACGTTGAGTGACTTAGGTCACTCTAGATGTATTTTCCTTCTTTTTCTATTGTACTTATCAATGAATGATAGTTTTTCCGGACTCTGAAATGAATTCTTCCTTTTTTGGGTGTGCATTGCTATGCTTCATGTGTAACTCGAAACGGTTTTACCGTTCTTTATTCTACTTAGTCGAACAGTCGCGTCCGAAGGCCGTTTAGTTGATAATAATTGATTTTACCATTCTTTTTCCTGATCGGTTGAGCAATCGTGGCTGAAGGCCGTTCAATCGATGAAGACGAACTTTGGAACGGACTAGAACTCCGTTGCCGAAGGCCGTCTCCTTCCTTCGGGTGTTAAGTTGGTATGTTAGGGCGGACAAGAATCATCTCCCCGCCAATCAGTGATTAGAGAGATTTGATTACGATCCTTGTTGCCCATGTGGCACGTCGATATATGTACAGTCGTGATTTCTTGCATCTTGTAAGCCGCCGGGTCTCCTTTTTCCAAAAAGAAACCATTAATGATGCCGTCGCACGATGAGGATTTCTCCGGATTCGAAGCGATGGCAGTTGTTGTCCTGAGGATGGCTCCCGAGCGACTTTCTGGTTCTCGAAGCGTCGCTTGGACACGTGGAACTTTCTGATGCGGCTGAGAAGGGCGTGGGGCATGCCTCCCCGTAGTCGGTCGTGGGTGCAGGATCTCTATAAATAGGACCTTGCCTTCTGCTGTCAAGGGCCATCGTTTCCGTAGGCTCATTTCCTCCATTAATAATGATGTTCAGCAGTTCTGAGCTCCATCGTGTGGCAAAGAGAAGGGCCATCTATCCGAAGAGGAAGCGAAGTCCGGAGTCTCTTGGGCCGAGAGAAGACGAAGAGGAGCCTCTCATGGACCGCCTTGAGAAGAAGGTCTGCCTGTTGGAGGCTCAGTTGAGGGAGGCTTGGGCCCAGGTCACGGTGGCGACCACGGCAGCTGAGGAAGCAAGGAGGGAGGTGGCGGACACCGTCTCAAACTTCAAGGCTTCTACCGCCTTCAAGGATGAACTCACCGGGGTGGCTCTGGATTCCTTCCACCAGGGGTTCCGGGAATGTCGGAGGAAGGCCTCCAAGTTTTATAACTTGAAGGGCCTGGACAACATTAAGCCCTCCGTTCCCTTTCCCGGGCATGAATTTGATTCCGACTCCGATGAGGGGTCAGATTCTGGTTCGAACGGGAACCCCGGGGGCCCTTCGTCGTCCCTCCATATCTCTCCCCATCGGTACGGAAAAATTCCTGCGGGGGGTTATTAAAAACTTCTCACATCCTTATGGTGCCATTTTCTTTCTCTTTTTTTTATATATCTATCTTTATGAGAGTTTCTTTTTCTTTTCTTGTTCTCTCTATATGAGAGTTTTTCCTTTCTTTTTTTTTTGTAAAAAAAAAATTGAAAGGAATGAAATATCTTTTCTGTTATCTCTTTCCATGTACTTCTTGCAACATGTTATATGACGCTTTGTCTGTAGTGTAGACTCCACGGACTATCTTCGGTCTATAGGAAAGAAGTGGGATCAGTTGGACCGTTCTGAGAGTGACTGTCATCAACAGAAAGGACGATAGTGGTCCTTTTAGGCACGTGTTCGGATTTACTGTAGGGTAGGGTGTTTACACCATCCCTGTGCACTTTCTGTCATGATTAAGGTAGGCTGTTTAGGCCTGCATCGGCGCATATTCGGATTCACCATAGGGTAGGTTATGAAAACCATCCCTGCGTCTTTGATCCTTTGGTGGCCCGGTTAGACCATCTATTGTGCTCATCGGGCATATCGATAAGGTGAGTGGATCAGACTCTCCTTTGCGCAGTTGACCGATTTTTCAGATCAGGTCACTCAGGATGTTGGCGTTCAGTTGATGCAACTAGCCGTTCTGAGTTGAGTAGGGTTGAGAAGCTTTACACAGGAATTTCAGGAACTCTTTTATTGATAGTATTTGCGAAGGTTTTGTACATTCCACGACCGAGATAGGGCCTGCCCCTCTAGGGTTCTAAGTCGGTATGTCCCTGGTTGAATGACTTCTTCGACTTGATATGGACCTTCCCAGTTGGAGAAGAGTTTACCCTGTTCCATTGGCCTGGATACCTCTGCTCTTCGCAATACCATGTCCCCCGTGCAGAAAATTTGCTCCTTTACCCTTGAGTTGTAATATTTGGCGACCTTTTGCTGGTATGCTGCCATCCTTATCTGGGCCTGTAGCCTGGTGCTTGATAGCAAGTCCAGATCAATCCTTCTGTGATCAGAATTCTCAGGCTCTTCATAGCTGTCAATTTTCAGGGACTGTTGGGAGACTTCAAAAGGTAGTACGGCTTCGGTACCGTAGGCCAGGTTGAACGGAGATTCACTGGTGGTCGTTCTCGAGGTAGTTCGGTATGCCCAGAGAACGGAGGTCAGCTCGTCGGCTCAAAGTCCTTTGGCGGCGTTCAACCTTGTCTTCAGACCATGGAGGATGGTCCGGTTGGTGACTCCGGCTTCTCCATTGGACTGTGGATGAGCAACGTATGTCAGCCGATGCTGGATATGGTACCGAGCACAGAAGTTCTTGAACTTCAAATTATCAAACTGTCTCCCGTTGTTCGTGATGATGACATGTGGGATGCCGAACCTAAATATGATAGAATTCCTTACAAAATTTTATACCTTACCTTCTGTGATCTGGGCTAATGGTTCGGCTTCTATCCACTTCGTGAAATAGTCGATGGCCACTAGGAAAAACTTCTTTTACCCTGATGCTGGTGGGAATAGGCCAAGAATGTCCATCCCCCACTAGGCAAAAGGCCATGGGGCTGCCAGTTGAGTTAGGTGACTTGTAGGTTGTCTCTGTACATTGGCATATCTCTGGCATTGGTCGCACTTCCGCATGAAATCAGCCGAGTCCTTCTGGATGGAAGGCCAGTAATACCCTTGTCGAATGATCTTGTATACCAGAGATCTGCCTCCCAAGTGGTCACCGCATATGCCCTCATGGACCTCTCTCAAAGTATAATCTGCATCGATGGGTCCTAAGCATTTTAGCAGTGGCTGGGAGAAAGATCTCTTGTAGAGGGTCTCGTCTAAGATGACGTACTGAGACGCTATCCAGCGGATCTTCTTGGCTTCTGCCTTATCTTCTGGTAGCTCTCCTTCATTCAGGAACTTGATGATGGGATCCATCCAACTTAGTTCAGTGTTGATCTGGCGCACCTCTGCAGCATCCTCGGCTATGCTTGGAGTTTCAAGATGTTCGATAAAGGTGCGCCCGAGAGACTCCAGTGCTATAGTTGCCGGTCGAGATAGTGCATCCACCCGGGAGTTCTCTGATCGTGGAACATGGATGATTTCAAAATATTCCAGTTAGGAAGATAGAGCCCGTACCTTCTCCAGGTATTGCACCATGGTTAGATCTTTAGCTGCATATTCTCAATTGACTTGATTCACAACCAGTTGGGAGTTTGAGAAGGCTCAAAATTGCTGGACTCCTAAATCTTTGGCGATCCGTAGTCCGACGAGCAGGGCTTCGTATTTAGCCTAATTATTTGAGGCATGGAAGGAGAAGCGGAGTGCGTGCTCTATGGCATGGCCGTCAGGTTCAGCCAACATGAGTCCAGTCCTGCACCTAGTAGCATTGGAAGCTCCGTCCACATGAAGCACCCAAACGGACTTCGTCTCCTTCGAGGCTTCTTCTTCTGTCGAAGAGGCTTCGTCTTCGGACTTCCAGGTACACTCAGCCAAAAAATCGGAGAGCACCTGGGCCTTCATAGCCGCTCGGGGCTGGAAGCTGATGTCGAATTCACTCAGCTTCACAGCTCACTTGGTTATCCTTCCAGAGGTGTCCGGAGATCGGAGAACGGCCTTGAGAGGTTGATCAGTTAGCATCACGATAGCGTGGGCCTGAAAGTATGGCCGTAGTCGCTTTGCCGCAATCACTAAAGAGTAGATCAGCTTCTGCATCCTTGCATATCGCATTTCGGTGTCATGTAGGACCTTGCTGATATAGTAGATGGGCTTGTGAGACCCATCTTCCTTTTTCCGGACAAGAACCAAACTTACTGCTTCATATGAAGCAGAGAGGTACAGGTAGAGGATCTCGCCTTCTTGTGGCTTGGAGAGCAATGGCGGGGTCTCCAGATACTTCTTCAATTCCTCAAAGGCAGCACGACAGTCATCAGACCATTCAAAGCCCTTTGATTGCCGGAGTACCTTGAAGAATGGAAGACATTTCTCGGCTGATCGAGAGAAATCTGTTGAGGGAGGCAATCCTCCCCGTTAATTGCTGGACTTCCTTTTTGCAGGAGGGATGTCTCATATCTTTCAAGGCTTGAATCTTCTCAGGGTTCGCCTCAATCCCTCATTTGGTAACGAGGAAGCCCAGGAATTTGCTCAAAGTGATCCCAAAGGCATACTTTGCCGGGTTTAGCTTCATATGGTAGTGCTGGAGAGTGCTGAATGATTCCTCCAAGTCACGGATGTGATCTCTCCGGAGGAGGCTCTTGACGATCATGTCGTCAACATAGGCCTCCATGTTTCTTTCCAGTTACTTTTCGAACACCTTGTTGATGAGTCTTTGAAATGTTGCTCCGACGTTCTTGAGGCCGAACGGCATCATCTTGTAGCAGTAGAGACCTTTATCAGTGATGAAAGCCATCTTCTCCTCATCTTATGGATCCATTCTAATTTGATTGTAGCCAAAGAAGGTGTCCATGAAACTCAACAACTGGTGGCCGGCGGTAGCATCGACCAGTTGATCAATCTTTGGGAGGGGAAGCTATCTTTTGGGCAAGCCTTGTTGAGGTATGTATAGTCAATGCAGATCCTCCACTTGCCACCAGATTTCTTCACCATCACCATGTTGGCCAACCACTCGGGGTAGCGGGCTCTCTGATGAATCCTGCTTTGAGGAGCTTGCCAACCTCTTCGTCCACAGCTTGCTGTCTTTCAGGGGCGAAGCTCCTCTTCTTCTGCCGCATCGGCTTGTACCTAGGGGTTACTTCCAGCCGATGAGTAATTACTTTGGCAGGAATCTCGGGCATATCTGAAGTCGACCAGGCGAAGACATCGACATTGTCTCTGAGGAAATGGATCAACTCCGTTCTGGTTTCCTCATCTAGTGTGCTCCCGATTTGCATAACTCTGAAAGGATCTTCCTCTGTCAAAGGTACCAGGATGGTCCTCTCCATGGGCTCACCAAGATTTGTAGCTGCATCCCTCGGATCCAGCTAATCCAGAGTTGTCGAATCCTTGAAATGCCTGTCTTCAATCATCAGACACTGCCGTGCCGTCCTCTGGTTTCCTCTAACTTCTCCAACATCGTTCCTGGTGGGGAAGCACACCAAGAGATAGTGAGAGGAGATCATGGTTCGAAATCTGTTCAAGACAGGCCACCCCAGAATAATATTGTATGCTGAGAGGATCCGGACCACCGTGAAGTTGATCGGCAGTATCTTTTGTCGAGGCTCGGTGCCAAGGGTTGCGGGCACACTATTTTTCCTTCGATAAAAACTTGGTTGCCTCCAAAACCAGAAAGCGGTATGGGAGATCTTTGCAGTTGATGTCTAGGCAAATATATTTTAGAAAATGCATCGTACATCAAGACATCAGTCGAACTTTCATTATCAACAAGGATCCGCTGTACATCATAATTGGCCACTACGACCGAAATTACCAGAGGATCATCATGTGGGAGCCGAACTCCTGCAAGATCGTCGTCGGAGAAGAGGATAGAGTTGTTATCTTTAAGTCGCTTTGGGGCATCGTCCTCATCCCTTCTCCAGTTGGTGGGTCGGTGTATCATTCCTACACCTCCATTGGTGGGCCTTTGATTTGGCAATTTGGCCTCTTCGGGAGGTGGCTGGGGAACAGTTGCTTCCGACCGGGGTCCTAGGCGACCGATGTATTACCCCAAGTACCCCTTCTTGATGAGATCCTCAATTGCATTCTTCAGCTGGATGCACTCTTCTGGGTTGTGGCCATGGTCTCGGTGGAATCGGCAGTATTTATTCCTGTTCCTTACAGAAGAGGAGGCCTTCATGGAACGGGGCCGTTGGAGATAGTTGTCCTTCTCTATCTCCATGAGGATCTTCTCTTGAGGGAGGTTGAGGGGGGTGTAAGAGTCGAATCTTCCTTCCAACGCTCTGGACCGGGGAGGACTTCTTCGGCGGTCCGTATATTTGCCGCCGTTGTTATTGGAAGTTTGGGAACCTTGTCCCCTGTTATTCTTCTTTTTTGAAGGGGGTTTCCCTTCAATCAGTCATCGATTCGCCGCCTGCTCTTCAGCATCGGCGTATTTCTGAGCCCTTGACAGGAGCTCAGCGTAGCTTTTAGGAAACTTCTTATCCAGGAAGAAAGTAAGCCTGGAGGTATAAAGCCCCTTCTTCAGTGCTGACATGGCCACGTGCTCGTTGAGATCTGGGATCTCAAGCGTTGCTGCATTAAACCTGGAGATATAATCTCGCAGGCTTTCTCCTTCATTCTGGTGAAGGAGGAACAGTGTGTCCATATTTCGAGGAATCTTGTGGCAGGTCCTGAAATGCAAGACAAACAATTTTTCTAACTCGGAAAAGGAATCGATGGTACCTGGGCACAGGCTCGAGTACCACATCCAAGCGGACTTCTTCAAGGTAGCCGGGAACGCTAAGCAGTACATCACGTTCGAAGCTCCTTGGATCATCATATGGGCCTTGAAGCTGCCCAAATGATCGAGGGGGTCGGAGGTGCCGTCGTAGGGTTCCATCTGGGGAACCCTGAAGTGCTGGGAATGATCTCGGCCATGATGCGGTCAGTGTAGGGTGGGCGCAGGTCACCCACAATCAAATCGTCGGGATCCTTCAGATCCCGTATTCTCTGCTCTCGCACCTTCGCCATCTCTAACTCGATGGCTTTGAATCTCCTGTCATAATCGAGAGTCTGCTTCGGTGCTCTCTCCACAGAAGTGGAGTCTCCGGAGGAGGGTGAGGGAGTTTGCCTAGGACTTTTTCCTTTCCGTAGGGAATTGGCAGACCAAAACAATCTTGAAGTTCAGCCTTTAGGAGAGGACCGAGAACGGGGGGAGGGATGGGTAGAATCCTCCCATGGGACTCTCTTTCTTCGGGATCGAGATCTGTGTCTAGAGGCGGCCGGTGGGTTCCCTACCGAAAAGGCTCTATCTTGAAATTCTTGAACCATGGCCGTAAGGTTGGTGACCTGGTTTACATGGGCTTCAAACTGCTGTAATCTCACAACTGTGGGAGGTGGAACATCGTTCTCCTCCGGGGGTGCACCCCCCTGAGATGGAGCACGACTCCAGCTTGTAGAAGTGATTGGAGCTTTTCCTCTCACCATCGAAAAGTTCTCACTTCCCCTTGTCTGGGAGGGAGCTTAAAGAATGTTAACGAGCACTCCCCCTACCTGGCGTGCCAATCTGTTGGCATGGAGTCCCTGGATCGGCCGGTCGGAGTCGCTGCATCGCAGGACCGCTTCCTGATTCACCTACAAAATAGGTCCCTTGCCGGAGTTGTTCCGATGGAGGACACTCTGATGCCTAAGTCAGTGGCAGTTTTCAGCCACAGAATGGGGAAGGTGTCAAGAGTAGGAGAGAAAAAGGCTCTTGTAGACTGTAAGTATATGTGAGCGTGAATGTTAGCGTACCTCTCGAACCATCCTCCTTACCCTTATTTAAAAGAGGGCCTCCGGCCTGCGACCCGTCCTTTTTTCGGTGATCATGGGGAGCCAATTTCTCCAATGATTGGCGATCGTGGGTTGTCATTGAGCGGTTCCAGCCAGATCGGAGGCGTGGCAGCAAGAGTTGCACGCCATGATCATGGCATGATGAGTGTCGATTGTAACAGTTGGTTACAGTTGCCTTTCTGGACCAGATTGTAGTCCAAGCTTCGGGTTTCCCCTTGCATGAGCCGAAGACTTGGTATTTCCTCGAAACTAGAGATCGTGTCTACGGTGGGGACCGAAGTACGTGCCTTCGAAAGTCGATGAGAAGTTCGATCTTCGGTCAAGGTCGAAGACATTATCCGAAGGACCGGCCTCTGGATGTTGTGGTCCGGTGCGAAGCCTTGGATTGCCTGCAGTTGGCCTGTCCCTTGCTTGGTCCGAAGTTCGTAGTCCGGAGAGAGAGGAAAAATAGAATCAACAGAGATTCGAGTCGGCTTGACCAGGGCCAAATTGCCCGAGTCGACTCGACCAGAAACTTTCTATAAAAATTGAAATGACTCAGAAATTAAAATTAATTCGATAAAATTTCAAAGAAAGTTATTCAAAGAACTTGAATTGATGTAGGAGGTTTTCTAGATATTTTTTTCTTAAATTTGAAGGAATTAGGTTAGGAAAATGTAGAAAGGATCACAAAGACCAATTTCTCCTCTAATCATTTCAGATCTATCCTAATTGAGTGGCTTAGTGAAAATATCATGTTGCCCAGATATGGTGCCCAAGAGGGGGGGTGAATTGGATATTTTAAAAATTAAAGCAATATATGTGCTAACAAGATCTAAGGTGAAGAGTGATAGTGCTCAAGTAATTGTGCAACGGAAGCAATGAAATAAAATAACAATTAAAGAGCAAAAGGAGATAGAGAGCAATGCAAACACACAAGAAGTATAGTGGTTCGGTGCACCTAGCACCTACATCCACTCCCCAAGCTCCACTTGGGAATTTCCACTATAATCTTTAGATTACAGCCGACTTGTTTTACCAGGCTCACAAGTCAAAACCTTACACACTTGTTTTGGCTTCGGGCTTACAAGCAACCCTAGTTGGTTTTATCAATTGGCTCACCAACAAACCTCACTCACTTGTTTTGGCTTCGGGCTTACAAGCAACCCTAGTTGGTTTTATCAATTGGCTCACCAACAAACCTCACTCACTTGTTTTGGCTTCGGGCTTACAAGCAACCCTAGTTGGTTTTATCAATTGGCTCACCAACAAACCTAAAACTAGTTTCAAATTCCCTTGAAACTAGCCAAAGACAAAAGAGTATGAATACAAATAAATAAAAACAACATAAACTCCTTTTTGAGTAATAAGAAATTCGTTGAAGCTCTTGATGGAGACTCTTCAAGCCTTTTCCTTTGGAATCTTTGACCTCACTAAATGCCAAACTCTTGAATGTTGGATTCCTCAAAGATGGAAAACTTTTGGGTAAGGAATCTCTTGGATTTCTCACTCTTTTTGGCTTGGAATTGCTTGAAGGCTTTTTCCTTTCACTCTAATCCTTTTCACCTTGTCTCCATGTCTTTTTTGAAGTTTGGTGGAGGTTAAATACTTCATTCAAGCTGAAACAACTCCACAAGACCGTTAGAATCAAAAATATGGCCGTTTATGGCCGTTAGAAATCAAATCAAAAGTTCAGAAAAACTAGCCGTTATATCATGAGTCGACCTCATGAGTCGACCTCTGGATCAAGTGTCGACCTCATGAGTCGACCTCCAGTTTATCTTAGGCAAAAATCCAGAAAACCATAGTTCTGTCCAGTTTGAATTCTCAGGCTATGAGTCAACCTCTGGTGTCGACCTCTGGACAGGTGTTGACCTCTGGTGGTCGACCTCTGGAGTGTGCCACTGAAATTTTGCCATGCCGGCCTTGCTGAACTTTTCTTTTCTTCATGAGTCGACCTCTGGTGGTCGACCTTTGACAAGGTGTCGACCTCTGGTGGTCGACCTCTGATTTTTCATTAATTTAAGGACTTTTCTAATTGAAATACAAAGATTTCTTCATTCAACATGGATGAGTACTAAGATCTGAGAAATACACTTAAAACACAATTAGTACTCATATATACTTAAACATTTTGTCAATCATCAAAATCAAGACCAGAGTCAACAATCTCCCCCTTTTTGATGATGACAAAACCTTTAAGTATATGAATAGGGTAAGCTTAAAAAGATTAACAATAAGATAAACATGTAAGCTCAAAACAATAAGCACCAAGCTCCCCCTCAAAATATGATCCAAAAAATCTAAAAAATATTTTTCAAAATATGCAAAATTTTCAAATTTTCAATATTTCTTCTTACTAATTCTTTCCTTTAGTTAAAAACATTCTTCTCCCCCTTTTTGCATTTTCTTTCATTTCTCAAAAGATTTTTCATGTTTATCCAATCTTCCCCTTTTCATACTTAACAATTTTCTCCCCCTTTTTGACATCATGAAAAAGGGTGAAAGGCAATACAAAGTGGGAATGAAGTTGGAAAGAATAGCAAGTAGGTCATCAAAATCAATGCATGAAATCAAATATTTATGATATCAATTGAATATAATATAAATTGAACAAGATACCAAAGAATGTAAGCACATGCAAGAAATGATTTGATGTATATTATCCATTCGCCTTACTTGTTCATGGGATAAGGTCACAGCGGCACCCCTACACGTCATAAGAGAGCCCGTTGAATGGGAAGAGAGGGTCTTTAAGCCCTACTTATCTCCTATGACCGGACGGCCATGGTGACTAACCCAATCCGAAGCGGTTACTAGGAATTCTTAAAAAATTTTTTTGATGCCAATAGAATATGATACCATTTGAATGTAACTCCCCCAAAGAATTAGATTTGAAAACAAGAAGGAGTACCAGAGCAATATAAGCAGAGCATGATATCAACAAGATATTCAAAGCATCAAATATGATAACAAATCTTTTGATGCTCCCCCTGAATGTTATTCCTCCTTTAAAAATATGCATTTATTTCAGGAATAAAACATGAAAGCTTATGCATCAAGATTTGAAATTTTTCAAGATATTCATGATTTTCAAAATACAAAGCATTTATATCGTATAAAAACGTTTAGCATTATTTCAAACTCATTTTAAGATGATTTGATATCCATACAAATACTAGAAGTAATATGATATCAAGTCTAGCTATTAGAGTAAGGGTTTGTCAATAAGCATACCTTCTTCTTAAAAGTAACCCTTAACTACTAGTTCTATACTTGATCCAAATCATTTCTAGATTATGCATAGATGCCAAAAATAAAAACATATAAATCATAGCATTTCACTTGAAATAATTTAGAAACTATATTAATCAAAATCAAGTGAAGATCTAATAATCACAAGTTTAACCATGAGAGCTTGAAATCCATCAATATCAAAATGGTCATGATCACAACAAATGATTATTAGTCTAAGCTTGATTCTAATCAATCAATTAAAACATTTTTCAAATCAATATGCATCTTTAAAAGTATTTTTCATGAAATACATTAATCAAAATCAAGTGAAGGTCTTACAATCATAAATTTAATCATGATAGCATGAAATTCATCAACACCAAAAAGTTCATGATCATAGCCAATGATGATAAGTCCAAACTTGATTCTAATTAACTATTTAAGACAATTTTTCAAAGTAATTGATGCAATAAAAATTAATCTACAATTTTAATTATGGAAGGAGATGTTTAGAATTTACCAATATACATAATCTTTCCTTTTACCATTTAGTCCAAAATATAGCTTGTCCACTTCTTTAAATTGTCTTGTACAACCTCTTTTCAAGAACTTCATTTCTTCATGTTGGGTTGCAAGACATTCCTGCAAAACAAATTAAGTGGACATTTTTGGTACCCAAACTTTCTTGGGTCCTTTATGATTAGTAATTATGGTTCCTTTTGGAACCCAAACTTTTCTTAATCTGGAAGGATAAGCATTGAAACCACATTTATAAGAAGAATTGAAAGAAGCAGGAATATTGAAGTTCTTCAAGAGTTTTTGCTTCTTTTCCTCAATCAAAATATTTTTCTCATTAAAAACTTTTTCACATAAATCTTTTGAAATAACATTTTCTTTTTCTAAAAATTCTT
This sequence comes from Areca catechu, assembly GCA_021397845.1. Classification (NCBI taxonomy): domain Eukaryota; kingdom Viridiplantae; phylum Streptophyta; class Magnoliopsida; order Arecales; family Arecaceae; genus Areca; species Areca catechu. The sequence goes on along the minus strand of CM038050.1, from coordinate 20,777,986 downwards.
TTTCTTTAGAAAAATTATTCTTTTCATTTTTTAAAATATCAATCTTGGCATTTAAATCATCATTTTTATTTGCAAGATTGGTATTGTCAAGAGAAAATGAATCTACATGCCTATTTAATTTCTTGTGCTCAATTTTTAGCAATCTGTATTCATGCACAAGATCATTAGATGCATCATGTGATTCTTTAAAGGTAAAATCATAATTATTTTTAGCACATACCTTTTTCTCATTTGCCATGAAACAAAGATGGGCAACTTCATCATCCGTACTTGAATCTTCGCTATCGCTCCAAGTTGCCATCATTGCCTTGAATTTCCTTTTGGCCTTGAGAGCTATTATTTTCTTTTCTGTATCAGCTTCCACTATCCTTTGTCATAAGTTCAACTCATAGGTCATGAGTGAACCGATAAGCTCCTCCAAAGGTAAGGTTTCTACATCTTTAGCTTCTTGGATCGCCGTCACCTTTGGATCCCATGATTTTGGCAAGGATCTCATTATCTTCATTGGCCATGAAACATAGGTTGGCGACTACCTGCTGCTCTTCTTCACTGCTGGAGTCCTCACTCTCACTCCAGGTAGCCATCATGGCCTTCTTTCTCAACATCCTTCTACTCTTTTTAAGCAAAGGGCAATCCGTTTTGTAATGTCCAGGCTTCTTGCACTCGAAGCAGATGGGTGGATCCCTTTCTTTCTCTTTCTCCTTCTCCTTGTTGTGATCACCTTTTTGTGGCCTTTTCTTGTAGAAGCCCTTCTTCTTTCTCATGAATCTTTTAAATTTTCTTGTAATTAGGGCTGTCTCATCATCATCAGCTTCTTCTTCAGATTCATCACTTGACTCTTCTTTTGTAGTGGACTTGAAGGCTATGGCTTTCTTTTTCTTGTCATTGTCCACTGTTTTCTGCTTTAGTGAAAGCTCGTAGGTCATCAGTGATCCAAGAAGCTGCTCGAGAGGTAGAGTGTTGACATCCTTGGCTTCTTCTATGGCTATAACTTTCTCATCCCATGAAGCCGGAAAAGACCTGAGAAGTTTGTTAACCAGTTCACCATTAGATATAATTTTTCCCAAACTCCTCATACCATTTACTATATTGGTAAATCTAGTATACATTTCACTTATGCTTTCAGTTGGTTCCATCCTAAACATCTCATACGTATGAATGAGCATGTTCACCTTAGTGGTCTTCACTTGATATGTACCCTCATGGGTAACCTCAAGTGTATCCCAAATTTCTTTGGCGGAAATACAATTTGATATTCTGTTGAATTCACTAGGATCAAGTGCACAGAATAACAAATTCATCGCCTTAGCATTTAACTCAGCTTGTTTGATGTCATTGTCATCCCATTCTTCTTCAGATTTTGGGGTGATAATGCCATTAACCAAGTGAGTGGGCTGATGAGGCCCTTTAGTGATTACTCTCCAAATATGATAATCTACAGCTTGTAAATAAATACGCATACGAGTTTTCCAATAAGTGTAGTTTGTGCCATTAAAGAAAGGAGGACGATTTGATGCTTGTCCTTCAACTATACCCATTCCAATTGGGGCGGCCATGATCTTTCACTCAAGATCGTTGGACCTACAAGAGAGTACCGGTGCTCTGATACCACTTGTTGCCCAGATATGGTACCCAAGAGGGGGGGTGAATTGGGTATTTTAAAAATTAAAGCAATATATGTGCTAACAAGATCTAAGGTGAAGAGTGATAGTGCTCAAGTAATTGTGCAACGGAAGCAATGAAATAAAATAACAATTAAAGAGCAAAAGGAGATAGAGAGCAATGCAAACACACAAGAAGTATAGTGGTTCGGTGCACCTAGCACCTACATCCACTCCCCAAGCTCCACTTGGGAATTCCCACTATAATCTTTAGATTACAGCCGACTTGTTTTACCAGGCTCACAAGTCAAAACCTTACACACTTGTTTTGGCTTCGGGCTTACAAGCAACCCTAGTTGGTTTTATCAATTGGCTCACCAACAAACCTCACTCACTTGTTTTGGCTTCGGGCTTACAAGCAACCCTAGTTGGTTTTATCAATTGGCTCACCAACAAACCTCACTCACTTGTTTTAGCTTCGGGCTTACAAGCAACCCTAGTTGGTTTTATCAATTGGCTCACCAACAAACCTAAAACTAGTTTCAAATTCCCTTGAAACTAGCCAAAGACAAAAGAGTATGAATACAAATAAATAAAAACAATACAAACTCCTTTTTGAGCAATAAGAAATTCGTTGAAGCTCTTGATGGAGACTCTTCAAGCCTTTTCCTTTGGAATCTTTGACCTCACTAAATGCCAAACTCTTGAATGTTGGATTCCTCAAAGATGGAAAACTTTTGGGTAAGGAATCTCTTGGATTTCTCACTCTTTTTGGCTTGGAATTGCTTGAAGGCTTTTTCCTTTCACTCTAATCCTTTTCACCTTGTCTCCATGTCTTTTTTGAAGTTTGGTGGAGGTTAAATACTTCATTCAAGCTGAAACAACTCCACAAGACCGTTAGAATCAAAAATATGGCCGTTTATGGCCGTTAGAAATCAAATCAAAAGTTCAGAAAAACTAGCCGTTATATCATGAGTCGACCTCATGAGTCGACCTCTGGATCAAGTGTCGACCTCATGAGTCGACCTCCAGTTTATCTTAGGCAAAAATCCAGAAAACCATAGTTCTGTCCAGTTTGAATTCTCAGGCTATGAGTCGACCTCTGGTGTCGACCTCTGGACAGGTGTTGACCTCTGGTGGTCGACCTCTGGAGTGTGCCACTGAAATTTTGCCGTGCCGGCCTTGCTGAACTTTTCTTTTCTTCATGAGTCGACCTCTGGTGGTCGACCTTTGACAAGGTGTCGACCTCTGGTGGTCGACCTCTGATTTTCCATTAATTTAAGGACTTTTCTAATTGAAATACAAAGATTTCTTCATTCAACATGGATGAGTACTAAGATCTGAGAAATACACTTAAAACACAATTAGTACTCATATATACTTAAACATTTTGTCAATCATCAAAATCAAGACCAGAGTCAACATATCAGCTTGTTGGTTCTCAGTTGGGATAAATTCTAGTTCAATGTCATCATTTAAAACATGATCTCTAATAAAATGGTGTCTAATTTCTATGTATTTAGTCATTGAATGCTGAATTCGATTTTTTATTAAATTTATAGCACTTGTGTTATCACATTTGATTGGAATTTTAGATTGTATAACATCAAAGTCTTCTAGTTATTTAATCCATAACACTTGTGCATAATAACTCCCTGCAGCAACATACTCTGTCTCAGCAGTAAAAAGTACTACCGTGTTTTGTTTTTTACAATGCCATGAGATTAAATTCAACCCTAGAAATTGGCATGTGCCGCTAGTGGTTTTTCTATCAATTCTACAACCAGCATAATCAGCATATGAAAATCTAATTAAATTCAATGAAGAATGTTTTGAAAACCATAGACCTAGATTACTTGTACCCTTCAAATATCAAATAATTTGTTTAACAGCAAGCATATGTGATTCTTTAGGATTAGATTGGAATCTAGCACATACACATGCGCTGTACAAGATATCAGGTCTACTTGCAATTAAATATAATAAGGATCTGATCATATCTCTATAGAGCTTTTGGTCAATGTTGGATCCATTTTCATCTTTGTCCAATCTACAAAATGGGCTCATGGGTATGTTCATTTGTTTGCTAGACTCCATACCAAACTATTTGATTATTTCTTTGGTATACTTAGCTTGGTTAATGAATATTCATTCTTTTGTTTGTTTTATTTAAAGTCCAAGGAAGTAGTTAAGTTCACCCATTAGGCTCATTTCAAATTCTCCCTGCATCAAATTAAAAAATTTTCTACAAAGAGTTTCATTAGTTGCACCAAATATAACATCATCAACATAAATTTGTACAACTAATAAATCATTATTTTTTTTCTTGATGAAAAGAGTTTTGTTAATATTTTCTCTTGAAAAATTAATTTCAATCAAGAAAGTGTTAAGTCTATCATACTAGACTCTAGGTGCTTGTTTCAAACCATATAATTGCTTTATTTAATTTAAACACATGATTTGGAAAAGCATGATCTTCAAAACCTAGTGGTTGTTCTACAAAAACTTGTTCATAAATGAAATCATTTAAAAATGTATTTTTCACATCCATTTGAAAAAGTTTAAAATTCATGTAGCAAGCAAATGCAAGGAGTAATCTAATGGCTTCGAGTTTTGCTACAGGTGCATATATTTTATCAAAATCAATGCCCTCTTCTTGGTTATATTCCTTAGCCACTAATCTAGCTTTGTTTTTTACTGCATTTCCTTGCTCATCTTACTTGTTTCTATAGACTCATTTGGTTTTTATGATTGGATGGTCTGAAGGTCTATCAATTAAAGTCTATACCTTATTTCTTTCAAACTGGTTTAGTTCTTTATGCATGGCCATCATCCAGTTTGGATCAGATTTAGCTTCTTCTAAGGTATGAGGTTCTATTTATGATACAAAGGCTAGGTAATCATGTGCATCTCTATATGATGACCTAGTCCTAATGTCTTGTGAAGGATCACCAATAATTAATTCTCTTGGATGAGAAGTTACGTACCTCCATTCCCTTGGTAGATCAGCATGATCATTACCGTTTCTTCTCCTTCTTCAGTTGGTCTTTCTTGTATGCTCATTTCTTCCATTTCTTTTTGAATTGTACCTGCATAATTGTCTATGCACTCTTCTTTCTTAGAAGGTGAAGGATTAGTTTCATCAAAAATAATATGCATGGACTCTTCTACAGTAAGAATTCTTTTATTAAATACTCTATATGCTTTGCTATGTAATGAATAACCAAGAAAAAATACTTCATCAGATTTAGCATCAAATTTTTCTAGATTATCTTTACCATTGTTATGCATAAAGCATTTACAACCAAATACATGAAAATAATTAATATTAGGTTTCTTTTCTTTCGAAAGCTCATAAGGGGTTTTCTTCAAAATAGAACGGATCAAAACATGGTTCAAAATGTAACAAACTGTGTTCACCACTTCTGCCCAAAAGTACCTTGAAAGATTGCCTTCACATAACATTGTTCGGGCCATTTCTTTCAAAGTCCTATTTTTTCTCTCTACAACATTTTGTTATGGTGTCCTAGGAGCGGAGAAGTTGTGATCAATGCTGTTTTCTGTGCAATAATCATCGAAAAACTGATTTTCAAATTCGGTGCCGTGATCACTCCTTATTGAAACTATTGAAAGATTTTTCTGATTTGAAACATTTTTATAGAATTTTTGAAATACTTTAAAGGTTTCATCTTTGTGAGCAATAAACAAAATCCAAGTAAATCTAGAAAAATCGTCTACTATCATAAGAGCATATTTCATACCTCATAGGCTTGTGGTCTTAGTTGATCCAAATAAGTCCATGTGAAATAGTTCAAGAGGTCTAGTAGTTGAAAATATATTTTTGGATTTAAAGCTCCTCCTAGTTTGTTTACCCATTTGGCATGCATCATAAACATAATCAAAGTCTACTTTAAACTTAGGCATGCCTCTAACTAAATTTTTGAAAATTAACTTGGTAATAGTATGCATGCTAGCATGACCTAATCGTCTATGCCAAAGTTAGACTTCTTGGTCTTAGTATTCATTGCAACTAGACTGGAACTACTTGACATGGCAAAATCATTAAGGTCTACCACATAAATATTTTCAAGTCTATGTCCAATGAACTTACTGTTAGAATCAAGAACGTTTGTTACAATACACATAGATGATTCAAAGATAACCTTGAAGCCTTTATCACATAATTGACTAATGCTTAACAAATTATGCTTTAATTTATCTACTAGCAATACATTTTCAATAAAAGTACAGAGGTTATTTTGATCTTACCGATTTCGATTATTTTTCCTTTGCCATTATCTCCAAAAGTAACCATACATCCTTCTTTCACCTCTAGGATGATAAATTGATCCTTGTCACCCGTCATATGCCTTAAACCATCACTGTCGAGATACCATCTTTTCTTCAATCTTTGGGCTGCAAGACATTTCTCGTCTTCGAGACCCATTGGATAAAGATTAGTAGTTTTCGTGGTCTCTTCCTCTTCAGTTGAGGTGGATTCCTCGCTATCGCTTCATGTGGCAACCATTGCCTTCTTTTTCGTCTTCTTGAAAAATTTCTTTAACAAAGGATAATCGGGACGAATGTACCCTGGTTTCTTATATTCATAGCATGTGGACACTTATTCTTTTTCTTTTTCTTTATCATTGTCCTTGTCCTTGGAGTACTCTCATCGTTTATAAAATTTTCTATTGTATCTTCATTTCTTCTTTCTCATAAACTTTCTAAATATCCTCACGATCATAGCAATGTCTTTATCTTCTAGATCATCTTCGAAGGAGGTGCAGTCATCTTCCGATTTCTCATCATGTCTTTTAGAATCAGATGCAGTCTTGAATGCAATAGTCTTCTTTTTCTTTTGATCATCATCAGTTCGGTGCTACATAGCCAATTCGTGAGTGATGAGTGAACCCATTAATTCATCCAGATATAAGGTGTTTAGATCTTTCGCTTCCTGGATGGCAGTCACTTTGGAGTTCCACTTGTCCGGAAGTAATATAAGGATCTTCTATATTAAGTCAGCATTTGAATAAACCCTGCCAAGACTTTTCAAACCATTAATAATATCTATAAATCGAGTAAACATGGCAGAGATAGTTTCAGTAGGTTTCATTTTAAATAATTCATAACTATGTACAAGAAGATTTATTTTTGAAGTCTTCACTTGGAAAGTTCCTTTGTGGGTCACTTCAAGTTTGTCCCAAAATTCCTTTGTTGAAGAGCAAGTAGATAATTGAATGCAGAAGCGTAATCAAACAATGAAGGCACAACATAAACACAAGCAAATTATAGTGGTTCGGAGCAACCTAGCTCCTACATCCACTATCCAAGATTACCACTTGGGATTTTCACTATATCCCCCACTGGAATACAGTTGGATTGTTTTAACAGGCTTACAATCCAAACCTTTACACTTTGATTTTTAATCTGGGCTCACCAAAGAAACCCAACTTGATTTTACCAGGATCACCAAGAACCAAACTTGGTTTTAACACAAGATCACTAAGAACCCAACTTGGTTTTAACACAGGCTAACTAAGAACCCAACTTGGTTTTAACATAGGCTAACCAAGAACCTATTTGGTTTTTAAATCAGGCTCACCAATAACCCAACAATTCAATAAAAGAATTGTAAAGAAAAGCAACAAAATGATAAACATATTTTTGTCGAATGGTTGCCGATGCAGCTCAAGAGAAGCCCAATTGATTGCACTTCAATGCACTTGGATGGCTTCTTTTCAATCTTCAATAAATGCTTCAAGCTTTTGTTGATAGTTGGTGAAGGCTTGAAGATTGTCTTGAATGCTCTTGCAGTGCTCTCTTGCTCTTAAGGTAGCTTGGATATTCAATATAGCATTAACTCATCATCTCTCTTAAAAAACTTACTTCAAGGAAGTTCAAATCTCTCAAATATATGGTATTTGTTGCCTAGTGAAGATGCAACCCAAGAAGGGAGGTGAATTAGATTTTATAAAACTTTCAAACTATTTACAATAAACTGAAGCAAGTATGTGCTAGATCAATTCAATGCTTGTGTTTTGGTAATGTATTTAAGTGCTTCAAAATAATATGCAACAGAATTAATAAAGTAAATGTACAAGAGTAAATAAGCACTAAAGAAGCAAGCACAAACACAACAATATATAGTGGTTCGGTGCACTCCAAGGTACCTACATCCACTCCCCAAGATCTCCTTGAAAATTTACTATAATCTCAACCGATTACGGCCGATTAGTTTTCCAGGCTCACTAATCAAAACCCGACTTGTTCTCACAAGGCTCACAAGTCAAAACCTCACTTAATTATATGGGCTAACCAAGAACCTAAATAGTTTTAAGGCTCACCACCAACCTCCCTTGGTTTTATGGGCTGACCAAGAACCTAATTGGTTTTCAAGGCTAACCAACAACCTTCCTTGGTTTTGCGGGCTAACCAAGAACCTAATTGATTTTCAAAGCTAACCAACAACCTCCTTGATTTTCTAATAGGCTAACCAAGAATCTTTACAACAAGAATAAGAATGAAAGTAATGAATACAATAAAGCTTTCTAAAATAAAGCAAATATTTTTTTGTAGCTCTTGGATGATGTTGAAGAAGCTTGTCTTCAATTTGTTGAAGCCTTTGAATGAAGCTTGATATTGTGGACTTGGAAGCTCTCTTTGAAATTGGATGCTTGAAGGCTCAACTCTCTTAAAATATGAATCCTTAAAGTGTATAGAACTTTTTCTCTCAAAGGATTACCTCCCCATTTGATTTGTGATGATTATATAGCTCTCCAAACCTTAAATGACCGTTAGAGACCGTTGGAGAGGAAAAACTAGCAGTTACAAACATTTTGGGAAAGTTCTGTTCTTCAGAAAACTAGCCGTTGCAGAGCTGTCGTCCATTCATGTATCGACACTTCAGGTCATGTGTCGACACTTAGGGTCGACACTTGGAGCAGTGAGTCGACACTTGATCAAAAAAATATTTTCTGAAGTCTTCTGTTTTGCACTGGTGAGTCGACACTTCATTTGATGTGTTGACACTTTGAGTCGATACTTTGAGTCTGTGAGTCAACACTTGACCAAACCCTGAAATTACCTCGTTTTGTCTTCTATTTGATCTCAGGCCTTGAGCCGATACTTCACTGTTCATGTGTCGACACATGACTTGACCAATGTTGAAACTTATCCAAATTTAATATTTGAGTCCTTCAAGGTCTTCAATATTGTTCCAGGATCCATAACTTGAAATTTTATGGCTTCTTCAACTGAATGACAATCTTTTCAATCTTTCAACATTAACGAGTACCTGAAATTGCTAAACACTTTTAACATGCATTATTACTCTTATATACTTAAATATTTTGTCAATCATCAAAATCAACACCAGAGTCAACAATCTCTTCCTTTTTGATGATGACAAAATTTTTAAGTATATGAACAGGATAAGCTTAAAAAGATTAACAATAAGATAAACATGTAAGCTCAAAAATCAACGAGTATCAAGCTCCCCATCAAAATATGATTTCAAAAATATTTTTCAAAATATGAAAAATTTTTAAATTTTCTTCCCCTTTTACTAATTCTTCCCTTAAGATTATAACATTTTGCTTTCTTCTCCCCCTTTTGCACTTTCTTTCATTTCTCATATGATTTTTCATGTTTATTCAATCTTTTCCTTTTTCATACTTAACATTTTTCTCTCTCTTTTTGTCATCATGAAAAAGGGTGAAAGGCAATACAAAATGGGAATGAAGGTAGAAAGAATAGCAAGTAGATCATCAAAATCAATACATAAAATTAATTCATCATGATACCACTTGAAATTATTGTAGATTGAACATGATATAGCACTTGAAATATGATACCACTTGAAATATGATACGATTGAACATGATACCACAAAATGATAAGCACATGCAAGAAATAATTCAATATATATATTATCCATTCACCTTACTTGTTCATAGGATAAGCCCACAGTGGCACCTCAACATGTCATAAGAGATTCCATTGAATAGGAAGAGAGAGTCTTTAAATCCACTTATCTCCTATGACTGGACGACCATGGTGACTAACTTAATCTGAAGCGGTTACTAGGAATTCTTTTAAAAATAAATGTTGATACCAATTGAATATGATACCACTTGAATGTAACTCCCCTCAAAGGATTAGATTTGAAAATAAGGAGGAGTATCAAATCAATATAAGTACATCATGATATCAAATAGAATATTCAAGGCATATATATATATATATAATGATAACAAATATTTAGATGCTCCCCCTAAATGTTATTCCCCCTTAAAAATATGCATTTATTTGAGGAATAAAACATGAAAGCACATAGCATCATAATTTTAGAAAATTTGAGATATGAGCATAAATTTTAAGTCTGATAGCAAAGATTTAAAATTTTTTAAGATATTCATGATTTTCAAACTGCAAAGTATTGATGCCACTTAAAAACTTTTAGCATGATTTCAAATTCATTTAAAATGATTTGATATCCATACAAATGCTAGAAATAATTCAATAGCAAGTCTAGCTACTGGATTAAGGATTTATCAATATGCATACCTTCTTCTTAAATGTAACCCTTAACTACCAGTTCTATACTTGTTTCAAATCATTTCTAAATTAAGCATAGATGCCAAAAATGAAAACACATAAATCATAGTATTTCACTTGAAATAGTTTAAAACTATATTAATAAAAATCAAGTGAAAGTCTAATAATCATAAGTTTAATCATGAGAGCATGAAATCTATCAACAATAAAGAGTTCATGATCACAACAAATGACTATTAGTCTAAGCTTGATTCTAATTAATCAATTGAAATAATTTTCAATTTAATATGCATCTTTAAAAGTATTTTTCATGAAATAATTTAAGATACATTAATCAAAATCAAGTGAAGGTCTTACAATTATAAGTTTAATCATGATAGCATGAAATTCATCAACATCAAAAAGTTCATGATCATAACCAATGATTATAAGTCTACACATGATTCTAATTAAATATTTAAAATATTTTTTTAAAATAATTGATGCAATATTTATAACAAATATTCAACTATATTTTCAATTATGGAAGGAAATATTTAGAATTTACCAATATGTAGAGTCCTTTCTTTACCATTTAGTCCAAAATATAGTAGGTCCACTTCTTTAAATTGTCTTGTACAACCATTTTTCAAAAACTTCCTTTTTCTTGTTTGACTGCAAGACATTCTTGCAAAATATACTTAAGTGGATAATTTTAGTATCCAAACTTTCTTGGATCCTTTAGGATTAGTAAATATGGTTCCTTTTGGAACTCAAACTTTTCTTAATCTTGAAGGATAAGCATTAAATTCAAATTTATCACAATCAAAGCATGCAACATTGGAAGAAGGAATAAGCAAATTTTTCAAAAATTTTTACTTCTTTTCTTCAATCAAGATATTTTTCTCATTCAAAACTTTATCACATAAATCTTTTAAAATAACATTTTCTTTTTCTAAAAATTCTTTTTCTTTAAAAAAATTATTCTTTTCATTTTTCAAAATATCAATCTTGGTATTTAAATCATCATTTTCATTGGCAAGATTGGTGTTCTCAAGGGAAAAGGAATCTACATGCCTTTTTAATTTCTTGTGCTCAATTTTTAGCAATTTATATTCATGCACAAGATCATTGAATGCATCATGTAGTTCATCAAAGGTAAAGTCATAATCATTTGCAGCACATACCTTTTTCTCATCTGCCATGAAGCAAAGATTGGCTAATTTTTGAATTTATTCAAGGGAAAAGGAATCTACATGCCTTTTTAATTTCTTGTGCTCAATTTTTAGCAATTTATATTCATGCACAAGATCATGGAATGCATCATGTAGTTCATCAAAGGTAAAGTCATTATCATTTTTAGTACATACATTTTTCTCATTTGCCATGAAGCAAAGATTAGCTAATTTTTGAATTTATTATTCTTCTAAAATAGAGTCTTCACTTTCGCTCCATGTAGCCATTATTATCTTCTTTGTATATTTTTTTTTGGCCATTTTTCTTATAAATCTTCAAAATTTATGAGCCAAAACTTCCTTCTCATCTTCATCTTCATTGTCTTCCGACTCCTCACTTGAAGACTCATCTTGTGTAGTGGATTTAAAGGCAATTATTTTCTTCTTTACATCAGCATCCACTTCCTTTTGCCATAAGTTCAACACATAGGTCATGAGTAAACCGATGAACTCCTCCAAAGATAAGGTTTCTACATTTTTAGCTTCTTGGATCGCCGTCACCTTTAGATTCCATGATATTGGCAAAGACCTAAGAATTTTATTAACCAAATCAGCAATAGTATAGACTTTGCCAAGACTTTTTAATTCATTTATAATAGTCATAAATCTAGTATACATATCAGAAATAGATTCATAATGCATCATTTCAAAAATTTTAAAAGAATGTACACGCAAATTAATTTTTGTATTCTTCACTTGAAGAGTACCCTCATGAGTAATCTCAAGTATGTCCCATATTTCCTTCGCTGTTTCGCATGTGAAGATCCTATTGAATTCATTAGGATCCATTGCGCAATAAAACAAGTTCATTGCTTTGGCATTAAGTTCAGATTGCTTAATGTCATTTTCATCCCAATTCTCTTCGAGTTTTGGAATGGAAATGCCATTAACCAATATTGTGAAAATATGTGGACCACTAACAATTATTTTCCAAAGATAATAATCTATAGATTGAATATAAATATGTATGCGTGTTTTTCAATAGGTGTAATTAGTGCCATTGAAAAATGGTGGTCTAACACTAATATCTACAAGGGTTGCCATGATCTTTTACTCAAAATCGTTAGATTTTCAAATAGAGTACCGGGCTCTGATACCAATTGTTGCCCAGTGAAGATGCAACCCAAGAGGAGGGGTGAATTGGATTTTATAAAACTTTCAAACTATTTGCAATAAACTAAAGCAAGTATGTGCTAGATCAATTCAATGCTTGTATTTTGGCAATGTATTTGTGTGCTTCAAAATAATATGCAACGGAATTAATAAAGTAAATGCATAAGAGTAAATAAGCACTAAAGAAGCAAGCATAAACACAACAATATATAGTGGTTCGGTGTACTCCAAAGTACCTACATCCACTCCCCAAGATCCCCTTAGAAATTCACTATAATCTCAACCGATTACAGTCGATTAGTTTTCCGGGCTCACTAATCAAAACCCGACTTGTACTCACAAGGCTCACGAGTCAAAATCTCACTTGATTTTATGGGCTAACCAAGAACCTAAATAATTTTAAGGCTCATCACCAACCTTCCTTGGTTTTACGAGCTAACCAAGAACCTAATTAGTTTTCAAGGCTAACCAACAACCTCCTTGATTTTCTAATAGGCTAACCAAAAACCTTTACAATAAGAATAAGAATGAAAGTAATGAATACAATAAAGCTTTCTAAAATAAAGTAAATATATCTTTGAAGCTCTTGGATGATGTTGAAGAAGCTTGTCTTCAATTTATTGAAGCCTTTGAATGAAGCTTGATGTTATGGACTTGGAAGCTCTCTTTGAAATTGGATGCTTGAAGGCTCAACTCTCTCAAAATATGAATCCTTAAAGTGTATAGAACTTTTTCTCTCAAAGGATTACCTTCCTATTTGATTTGTGGTGATTATATAGCTCTCCAAACCTTAAATGACCGTTAGAGACCGTTGAAGAGGAAAAACTAGCCGTCACAAATATTTTGGGAAAGTTCTGTTATTCAGAAAACTAGCCATTGCAGAGCTGTCGTCCGTTTAGGTGTCGACACTTTAGGTCATGTGTCGATACTTTGGGTCGATACTTAGAGCAGTGAGTCGACACTTGATCAAAAAAATATCTTTTAAAGTTTTCTGTTCTACACTGGTGAGTCGACACTTCATCTAGTGTGTCGACACTTTGAGTCGACACTTGACCAAACCTTGAAATTACCTCATTCTATCTTTTGTTTGGTCTCAGGCCTTGAGTCGACACTTCACTATTCATGTGTCGACACTTTGAGTCGATACTTGGTTTTCATGTATCGACACTTCAGCGTGCTAGATGAAAAAAATTTTCTGCATATCAGTCCATGTGTCGACATTTCCATGTGTCGACACATGACTTGACTAGTATCGAAACTTGTCCAAATTTAATATTTGAGTCCTTCAAGGTCTTCAATATATGTTCCAAGGTCCATAACTTGAAATTTCATGGCTTCTTCAACTGAATGACAATCTTTTCAATCTTTCAATATTAATGAGTACCTGAAATTGCTAAATACTTTTAACATGCATTAGTACTCATATATCCTTAAATGTTTTGTCAATCATCAAAATCAACACCAGAGTCAATAGTATTGTACTCTTCTCAGATGATTTTAGTTATTGTAGACCATTGGGATGTGACATTTGATTGTTGGAGCACTTTTTGGATTCAAATTCCAAGTTCTGGAACTAGCCATTACAAGTCTAAAATCGATATTCGAGTCGACTCGGATTACTTGAGTCAGCTCGGATCCTTAGAGTAGTTCTTGTTGAGTCGACTCTCTTCAATCTAGTCGGCTCGCTTGTACAGTGTTTTGATTTCTCACTCTATCAGAGTTGGCTCGCCTTGATTCTAGTCGACTCGGATCCTCATGCCTTCAAAAATGTAGTCTGGAAGAGGCAGCTCTTTCTTTTTAGAGTCGGCTCGATTGGCTGTAGTTCTCAGATCTCTTTTTTTGGACTATGGAGGAGTCGGCTCGATTTTCTAAAGAGTCGACTCGGATGTCTGACAATATCATAGAGTCAGCTCGAACTCCTTTTGGGTCAGCTCGCCTGTCTGATTCAGAAAATGGTACTCTAGACGAGTCGGCTTGGGTCTCTTAAAGTTGACTCGGATATCTGTGTGTTAGAATCCTCATGCGTGCTATGTGCCAAAGTCAACTCTCTTCTCTTCGAGTTGGTTCGGATGCGTTCGTCGGTGAATTTTCAATTCTTCTCCAGAATTCATCCAACAAGGCTTCAAGCTTTCACGATATCTTCAAACTCTTCTTACAACACTCTCAAAATAATTTAAAGTTTGAAATAACCTAGAAGTAACCCATTTGATTGGTTTATACTTAAATTTTTCTTTGGATTCTTCTTTTCAAGATTCAATTACAATACAACTCAACACAAGAAATAGAAATATAGGAGTCAAAATTGAGCAATGAATTCATCCTACAAAAACTTGTAAAACACTTGAAGAGTTGTTAGTAAAACAAATGCATGCACCAATGTTTAATTATCATCAAAATCACTTATGGGGTCAACAATATCAATCATCATCTAGGTTGGGTTTAGTCCAAAGTCTTTACCATATCACTTGAGGTTAGCCGGGTCAGGCTTATCCACAAAACTTCGCCCCCCACTTCTCAGATCGAAGTGGTCCTTGAACACGGTGAGAGAAGAAGGTTAATCAAATGGCTTTTGATTGGCGGTCCTACTTGTTATGCCAAGTTGGTGCACCAATGGCACTTATAGTTTGGTGGGCTACACGAAGTGGCATGCTGCTTGAAATTTAAAATGATTCAATCAAATCTTCCATAATAATTGCAGAATGGTTATCCACAATATGATGATTGCCTTGAAAGACTGCCCTCGATACCTGCTTTGGCCTATGGTGAGTTGTCATGTACCGGCACTGTATTGGTTTAAGGCTATTCGACATGGATTAGCACTCAGGTGAATCAGGAAGGAGGTGAGTCCAAGAGTCATGGATCTCACCCATTGGATGACCACCGGTGGCATGCATTTACACTAGGTAACTTCGATCTGCATCGTTGATTATTATTACAAAAAGTGGATTTCCTTCATACTTCTTTACCTTTTTGCTTCAAACTTTATAGTGCTATTTTTGCTGTTTCGAGTTCTCCTATGCCTAGAGTCCTGTTGCAGCTATTTCTCCTTCCTCTAGCAATCTTCTTTGGCTCCATTTCCTTATCTAGTAAGAGTCCCATCAGGTTGGTTCACTTTCTTTTTTGCACTTTTTCTTTCTTTTCCTGAGAATTTCCCTCTCCTTGACCTCCCATTCTTGCTTTTTTTGACTTCTTGTTCTTTTTATCTTTTATTTATTTTTAGACTTCCTTGATATCCTCTTATTTTCTCTATCATCTTATTTTTCCAGACTTTTTCATTTCTCAAATGGTTTCTCATGATAGAGAATATGAGGGTGAAAGAGGTTGTGAGAGAAATGATCCCCAATCTTTTTCTTCTTGAGGGGAATTCAAGGTTGCACCTTAGCTCTCTTTCGAAGCCACGTCCCCATAGGATCCCCATGGACTCGAGAATTATATAGGGTCTGGTCTTATGGAATCAATACTTATGGGGTCCAATCTTGAAGAGTTTTTGGGCTTGGTATTTTATTCCTCCCTCCTTCAAGTTGTCTGTCCTAGATAGGGAGAGTAGGGTTACCCTAGCTCTTGACTGATGTGTTGCTATATATGAGAAGTCACTTTGGGCTAGGATCATATTTCCACTTTATCCCTTAAAAATCTTTTTTATTTTTTATCCATCTTATTGGCTCAGATCACTCTTGACGCGATCCTAGTCATCATCATTTTCATCCTTATTTGTGACCTAGCTCAAGTTGAACCCAAGTGCTCTTTTTTCAAGACCTTGTTCATCCTGAAGAAACATCCTTGAGAAAGGGAGTGGTAGTACTTCTCCTCTAATGAGGTTTATTTGTGGTCTCCCTTTTTCCATCCATGGTTGGAAAAACCATTTCTTTTTCATTTTTTTAGACTATCCATGTAGCTTCAATTGGATATGGGATGAACTTTGGCTAGGGCCAAATATAAATAGTAGACCTCTAGCTAAGGATAAGGAGCATTATGAGAGGCTCTGTCATATTGAGGCCCCTAATTATAAAGCCATAATGATGTTAGTTTATCCAATGTTTTCATGCATGAAAGATTTTTAACTTTTAGAAATCAAAATTTTACAGTAGAATTAAATCATATTAAAATACTTTTTAATCTAAAATATGCATAAGATTTTATCTTAAAAATACCTAACAAGATCCTACATATGAGAGATTAAGATCAAATATAAATCAACAAGTTAAAACGACATTCTAGGACAACCTTGCAGTATATTGAATCCATCATTATACCAGGGCAACCTTACATTAGAATGTTGCTATACTTATTCTAAATAAAATAGAAAACTCAAATCCATAATATTAATGAAAGATTTCATCCTTCACCTTAGCATGGGTAGAATTTTACCATGAATTTGTTAACGTCTCTTAAAGCTACACACACGTCCTGCCTCTACATGTATCCATATGGAAAGATCTCTATCAGAGGCTTGAATCCACTGAGGTGTTAGCTCCCTTGTAGGGTTCTCTCCTTGAGATCTTGTTTTTCTTTTTAAGAACATGAAGAAGATCAACAACGAGACTTCCCTTCACTTTTCTTCTCAAGAGATCAAAAGATGAAATAGGTAGCATGAACTCCTTCACGCAATAGGAATAACAAGAGGAGAGGGCTATTCCTGTTGGCATTAAGAAAGGAATGAGATGGGGCACAAATAGGTTTTCTTTTTATCCCTCTCTCTTGTTGGCATCAGGAAGGAATTTGGGGTGCAAGAAATTAATATGGAGCATTGGAAATGTTTCTGGCTTCTTAATTGTGCGATGAAAAAATTACAAAGAGCACCCCTTTTTATTTCTTGCATCTCCCATCAAGATAACCCCATCCCTCATTTAAATTTGAGTTCAAATTTCAAGTTTGAAATTTGAGTTTGAATCTCAAATATAAATTCAAATTTTTATCTAATTCAAACTTAAATGATGATGTGATGAGGGATAAAATCCCATGAAAGGACTCTCATGGGGCACTAATTCCTAGGTGCCTCCTTTCTGCATGAGAATTCTTCATATAAAAAGCCTTCCTCATTTTGTGCACCTACTATTAGCACCATTCCTCTTAGGTGTAGATCAAGGAGAGAGAGCTCCAGCTAAGTGGGACTCAATGATTTCTAACCCATTTCAAATTAGGTTTAGTCCTAACCTATTAGAAATTAAATCCTAATCCAATCAAGACTAGTAAACCCAATTAGATTTGAACTAGACCAAAATCCAATCAAATTAAATCTAATTAAATTCAACTAGGATTAGAAATCTAATTTGATCAAATCAAATTAGCTTTGCAATATTTGCAATTAGATCCTCCTCTTACTAACTCTTAGAAAGTTGTTCCAAGTCTGCTACAATTCGAAAAGGATGCATCAATCATTTGATCGAGTCAATCCCCTATTATGTGTGGTCCCATAAATTCTATTATATCTAGTAGTAAGATATACTATGATCTCCAACAAAGCATCAATAAAACTTATTTTAATGGATTAGAACAATTCTAACTCTACTGATTTAGGATCACCGATTATCAAAATTATCCTATCAGTCTTACAATCCATCAGTGACACCTAGCAACATGTAGTGGCAATCCAATAGAATAGAAGTAATAAATTTCTAGGTGTAGTTAATATATGATTCAGTTTTTCTATCGAGAGTTTCGATGAGATAGAAGTTATGAAAAACTTATCAAACCCTATCATCTATTATATGTAAGATTTAATTTGTTTAAGTCCAAGTTATGAAATCATATAGAAATGCTTTTCCATTTATCACATTATCATGACCACGGTCTTAAGAACTTAGCTTCATAAATCACATAAGACTATCCTTTAACTGCTAAGGTTGATAGATCATATCTAGATGTATACCCTACTTCTACAGCTAATATACCGTGCTAATATACACCTCAAGGATCCAAATGACTAGAAGACAAGTGATTATGCAATCAAACTACAGCAAGCTTATTGCGAGTAGCGAGGCATCGCAGGTTTATACTATTACAGTATCGAAAAAGTTACTGACGAGTAAATAGATATTTAAGTAACTTCTCATATTGGTCATGTTTAGTACTATTATTGTCAATACCACTCGCACTCTTGCTCTAGTATCCTTATATTGTAGACTCAAGACTCATCTATCCAAAAGAAAGTAATCTATGTATCGATTTTGATAGATCAATCATTATTTCTGTAATGATCTAATGATTGGAAACAATTTAGGAATTAATCTATAATGACACATGCCTCAAATTCTTAATTCTTGAGAATATGTATTATCGTCTATTAATTTCTTTGATGATTAAAGGATACATTATACAAGAATATAAATAAAAGGCCCATTTTATTGATAAGTGAATTGATTAAGTAAAAAAATTATGCCCTAAACTATTACAATGTGAATTGATAAGTGAATTGATTAAGTACAAAAATCCATTTTTTTGATAAATGAATTGATTAAGTATAAAAATTATGTCCTAAACTATTATAATGTGTCAGCCGATTGGCTTCCAGGAAATATATCTAATAATCTCTTACTTGCATTAAAGCTAATATGCCATAAACCTAAGTCTCATCTTCTCAAGGTGGGCTTTAGTTTTCTGTTCGCTAAGTGGCTTAGTCAGTGGGTCTGCCATATTGTTCATGGAATCTACTATCTTCACCTTGATGCATTTTTTTTAAGTAGTCGTGTATGATGTGGAATCACCACTCGATGTGCTTGGACTTCTATTGAGACCTGGACTTCTTAGCAAGGACTATGGTACCGTTATTATTGCAGTATAGTATGATGGCATTTGATGGCATGATATCGAGCTCTACAACAAACTTCTTATATCAGAATGCTTCCTTCACAACTTTTGATGCAACGATGTACTCAACTTTCATGGTTGAGTTTATAATGATAGGTTGCTTAGAACTCTTTCAACTGGTTGAACCATCATAACTCTTCAAACTAGTTGAACCATCAATGCACAAGAATACATATCCTAATGTAGACTTTCTATCATCATTATTAGCCATGGTCCCGATAAAAATGACAATATTTGGTTTTGTCTCTACTTTTTAGGGGTGCCTTCATTGGTTCAGGCCAATGTAGGTAATCTTTGCTTTTGATTTTCATCAAGATTTAAGCTCGAAGGGCTGATAGAGGGGTGTAATCGTTGTAGCACCATGGAGGGCTTTTTGGCCTTAGATCTCTCGTGTCTAGAAGGCTACTTGGATTTTGCGATTTTTATTGTAGGCTCTCTTTTTTCTGTTGCCCTTCCTTCCTCCTTTTTACACAAGGCCTGGTTCTTCTCAGCTTGCACATACTTTCTAGCTCAGGCAAGGAGGTCATCGTAATTTCTAGGAAAGCTTTTATCGAGGGAGAAGGTTAGCTAGCCATTTCTCAGTCCTTATTGTAATGCTAACATGGCCATCGACTCATCAAGGTCTCTGATTTCTAGGATAGCTACATTGAAGTGAGCTATGTAATCACATAGAGACTCCCCCTTCCACTGCTAGATTGAGAAGAGGCTATTAACATTTTTTGGTTGACATCGGTGGATGCTGAAGTGAGTGATGAATAGTCTTCCCAGTTGTTCGAATGAGCAAATTGAATCTTGTTGGAGACTGTAGAACAAGATCCTGGTAGCCTTTCATAATGTTGCCAGGAAGGCAAGGCAGCCTAAGACATCAAACACCTTTTGCATGGCCATGAGGGCGCAACCTGCTAGGTGGTCGAGAGGACAAGTTGAGCCATTATATGGCTTAATCCAAGGCATCTTGAATCGATTGGGCACTGGTTTAGCCAAAACCTCTTAAGTGAACGGAGATTTCACATTAAAGATTACATTCGGCTAATGGCTTCCTTCCAGGACTTCTCCAAGATGACGTTTGACATCTTGAAGTTTTGCTCGATATTATTCTTATGGTGGTGATGATGGGGAGTCTAATTCAGAGTTGAATCTTCTCTGAAAGATTCAGGGGATTGATGCTATCGATCTTCCTTTCTTTGGCTCCGACAGCAAGGAGAGGAATGGTGGAGAGCTAATTCAGCTTAGTGGGGCTGATGGCATCATTGAGTGTTACAAAACTTATTTGGTGGCCAAGGGTTATACACAAGTTGAAAGCTTGGACTATACTGAAATTTTCTCCCTTGTTGCTAAGATCACCACAATCTATTGTTTGATTGCTATTGCTGCTATTAAGCATTGCGAACTCCACCAATTAGATATTCACAATGCTTTCCTTCATAATGATTTTTACGAAGAGGTGTATATGCATCTATCACCTGGGTACACAAAACCTGGCGACAACAGATTTTGCTATTTTCGCAAATCTCCTTATGGTTTAAAATAGGCATCCTGCCAATAGTTTCACAAACTTTCTAGTGCTTTATTGAAGTTTGGATTTTGATTATCTAAGATGGATTCTCCATTATTCATGTCTTATTCTAGAGGATCTTTCCTGCAGTTCTAGTTTATGTTGATAACTTGATCGTCCCTGGTAATAGCACCTCCCATTGCCAAGTTGTTAAGGATTTCTTACATGCCTGCTTTCATATTAAAGACCTTGGCCTTCTCAAATACTTCCTCGGCATCGAAGTTACTCGATCTTTTAGTGGCATTTTCTTATGTCAACATAAATACATGTTAGATATTTTACCTAAGTCATGTTTGTTGGGTGCCAATCCCGTTTCTTTTTCGATAGAACAACAACTTCGTTTGTCAACCGACTCTGGTCCATAGGTTCCTGATCCAAGCCAGTACCGATGTCTTGTTGGACGTCTTATTTATCTCACCATTACATGTCTGGATATCACATACTCTGTTCATATCCTTAACCAATTTATACAAGATCCTCATTGTTGAGCTCATTTAGATATCGCTATACGTGTTTTGTGCTATTTAAAAGCCTCTCCCAAACAAGGAATCTTTCTCTTAGCTACAAGTACCTTATCTTTATAAGCATACCGTGACTCTGATTATGCTAGTTGTCCCATGACCCGCCGCTCCACTACCGGATATTTTACCATGCCCGATCACTCCCCTCTCTCTTGGAAGACTAAAAAGCAATCTATAGTTTCCCGCTCTTCTGTCAAAGTTGAATATCAGTCTATGACAGTAGCAACTTGTGAGTTACTTTGGCTTCGTGCCTTATTTAAAGATCTCACTATCATTTATCATTTGCCCATGACCGTATTTTATGATAATCAAGTGGCCATTCACATTGCTGCAAACCCCATCTTCCATGAACGCACCAAATATATTGAAGTAGATTATCATTTCATCCGTGATCATCTTGTGGCTAAGGATATCTCAACTGCTAATGTTTCAACTACCCTACAGGTTATTGATATATTCATCAAAGCATTGGGTCGTGATCATTTTCTTATTTTTTTATGCAAGTTGGGCATTCGTGATCTACATGCTCTAATTTAAGGGGGCGTTTTGGATGAAATCTTATCTCGTTGCGATCTTAGGCTATTTCTATTAAGAATCGAAGGAATCAGCACTTGATAACTACAGTACTTGATATTTTATCCTTGAATTTTGTTCAATTAATGAATATTTTAACATAACATGGTGCTAGCCAAGTGATGTCTTAGTTTATTTGCTTAATTTGGGTTGTGGAGCACTTTGTCCGCTTCAGTGCGAGCCATGCAATACGTCCAGCTACACTGATGTTGCTTGTGGGTTCCATCATTTTAAGTTTTCTATCGAACAGGCTCCGAGACAAGCAATTAATTTCATATTATTTTTTAGATCACCGAGCCTATGATCCTTCCTATTATTCGTGGTATCATGGATGCCAAGGAAATCTAAGCTTTTGGTGATTTGGCCTATGGGCCCTTCTGTCCGTTATCGTCGAAGGCCATCGTTCATGGCTATCATCAAGTCCCCACAGCCAGTCTTGTCATCGTTGAGCAACACAAGGAGAGGTCTAGCAAATTGGCCCCCACCAAAAAAACATCAACGTTCATTCCCACTAGGTTTTCATGTGGCTGGTTGACGTTAACGTTGCCGCATTATCCTCTTATTTTATTGGTAAGAGGACCATCAGGTATCACATGCCATGTGGCCAATATTAATTTTTAAAGGCAGTAACATGTGACCGCGATACTAGGTTTTTAATAGTCTTTATTTGTAAACAATAAATGGAATGAATACCTTGCAGTAAGGTCCTCTTGATCAATGTTAGATTCTTTCTAACTTGATGCAGACTCTATTTATTTACTCAATCTTGCAAACCTATCCACTAATGCATGGTGGGTGTTTGAATTGTGCAGAACATATAATGTAAGTATATATCATCATTTTCTTTTCTTTCTTCTCTTCTTCTTCTCCTTTTTCATTTGTTATCAGCTATTCATTAATAGGATCCATCTACCCCCCGGTGAGCAACTGGGCTCTAGTCTTCTTGAGGCTCCGTGCTCTACTTAGCCAACCAATCTTGTCATAAAATGTCTTCCTTGAAACATATATAATCCTGTTAATGTGGATGCGTACGTTAGCTATTCGGTGCAGAAATCTGTTGTCAACTGACTTGGGGAGGAGTTGCCGCTATAAAAAAAAGTAACTCCCACGCCTGGAGAAGCTATCGATCATGGTATTTAGAAACGCAATTATGGATATAGGTTTCAAAAGATTATTTACACTAATATTAAACTCTAGAATTGCCCGTTCCTTAATTTTTGAACTAATTGAAGTTTCACCGTTACGGTGATAGTGCGGTCGGATAAGATACGGTTCAGCTCTTGTGTATAATTCAATGATCATGGATTCAAGGAATAATTTCGCGAGTGACTCGATTAAATTTCAGATTAAATCTAGGACACGTGATCGGGGGACCGAGTGACCGAAACTCCGGCACCGTAGTGGGACTAGGCTGACGTACTCATCCAGTTAAACGGAAAGGGCACGTAAAAAAATTATGATCCGAATCGAACATGAACTAGCGAGCTGGGAGCCCGTTAAAATCTTCCTGTTCTTTTATTTTATCAAAAAAAAAAAAAATTTAAATTAAATAACTGAAGTTTCGTGCTCCCCACCACTTACCTTCCTCCGGTCATGATTGCTTTTGTGAGGTTCATCCTATGAATAACCGGTTCCACCAAAGGTTCTGGAGGCAAAGCTGAAGGCTGGAAAACCAAATGACATGGCTTTGTCAGACCATGACTGAAGTGCCGACCCGAGCGGCCGATTAGAGCATTGGACTGGACCAGCCAATCAGTATAAACAGGCCACATTCCTTCAATTTAAGGTACATTCAAAATAAATAAAAAATATTAAAAGAATGGTTATAGACTCACATATTCGTGAGATATCTCGTGGAATTGTTACGGTTAATCTCATGTAATTGAGCGATTACCGTATGACCAGATAATTATTGCATAACTGACTAACGTAAAATGCTCGGTCTTTTCAGATAATGGATTTTTGCCCTGGATTCTGATGGTAGAATAAGAAATATTTTTAGTTGCGCTGCCGAATAAAGGCGTCATCCTTTTCTTTATTTTCTTTTTATTATTATTATTATTATTATTTTTTATAAAAAAAAATGGGGATGAATTTCGGTGTAGCTTCTCCATCGGATCTCATCCTGTCAGGTGATTGTTCGATTCGGATCATAATTTTTCATGTGTCCTTCCTACCAATCGATGAGTATCTCAGTCTAAGCCCACTACGATATCGGAGTAGTAGCCGTCCTGCCTTCCAGTTACGTGCTTCCAGCGAATTGGAATTTAATCGAGTTATCCACGAACTCATATTTCAAATCTGTGATCGAGCGAACTGGAATTTAATCGAGTCATCCACGAATTCATATTTCAAATCTATGATCGAGCGAATTAGAATTTAATCTAGTCATTCATTGATTCGTATCCCGAATCCATGGTCGAAAAGTAATAGGACCGTACCTCTATCAACCGTAATGATAGGCATCATCCTTTTTGGATCACGATATATGCTATTCTAATTGTAATGACTCGTTACAATATAAACAAATAAAAAATATATATATATATAACGACTTGACGTATTTTGATCATGCGATGCCACGAGACAATTATGGTACCTGATAAAGATTTGGAATGGATATAGTTAAAGTAGATTTGGTAAAAAAAATTAAGTTTCAGGACCACTCTATTTCTCATCGACAGTATCACCTTCTCGTGCTAGTTCGGGATTGGTGCAGTACAGAGAGTTCACATGAATGATAGATAGATTTCATGTATTATCACACCAAAACAGAAAAAAAAAAAAAAATAGATGGATTGGATTCGGTGGACCAGTTAATAGTTAGCCATCAAGGTGGACCCGATCCATCGAATAATTTCTTGACAGGAGATGACAAGGCCGGTTCGCCTCGGCGAGTTTATTCACATCGCATGGTGGTGGTGAGGGGGCAAGTACCTGACGTGCCTCGGCTCATGGTGGCGGCGAGGGGACATGTAACTCACGTGGCTCGGCTCATCCAATGTCTTGTGGACAGATCAAGCCCCACCAAGGATGGGAGTTTTAAAAAAATAAAAATAAAAATAAAAGGACTGTAGGCTGATATGACCGTCGAACCAATAGGTTCTTTGTGCGGGTCACATTATCTCAATCGTTGTCCAAAAAGAGGTCCTTCAATCATGGATCTTTCGATGTAGGCCTGGTTCTCACCCATGCTCTGATGAGGCTTGTTAATTTTCGGTGGGTCCGCACCCACGTGCTCTTGAAATAGATGGATGGCAAAAATTATTTTTTTTTAAAAAAATAAAAATAATCAAACAATTACTAGGGCCCAAGATGATGCGGTCAGTTAACATCATCATCGGCTCGCAAAAAATAAAAAAAAAAATCATACAAGTCAACAAATTTTTTTTTTTTTTTTTTGAAGGGATCAACTTTGTTTCGAGGACCATTGCCCTTGCACGGATAATATATAGAAAAATTGTACCCAGAAAAAATAAGGATCACTGAATCAGTACCGAATTTCATATCGATCAACAGACGGTATGGTATAGTATGATCCGCACCACACCATATCGATAAATATACCGGTATTAAAAAATTTAAAAAAATAATATTTCTCCTCTCTCTTAAACAAAGGTCACTGAACCAAATATGAATCGAATCCGAATCGGATTGAATTGAACGGTTCGTACCAATACGAAATTAATTTTTTTTTTATTTCGTATTAATTTAAATACATGAACCGTATCGACCAAGAATCGGTATGGTATTGTACGTCCTGTACTAGATGGTACGGAACGGTTCCATGAATCCCGAGAAAAAGTACTAATTTCTAAAGTTGGTGAAAGTTTTAGGCTAGATTTTTTAGTAGTAATATATCTATTTTATCGTCCTCCACTGATACCAAGTTAGCCTTGCAATTTCTCTCGGCTTGAAGGAAATAAATGATGAAAATTCTCTTCTTTGGGAAATTAAAAGTATCGGACCTGATGGCTTTCCGATGCTATTCTTATAACATTATCGAGATCTTCTTAAACATAACTTTGTCGGTCTTTCAAAAAATTCCATAGAGATAATTTCAATATTCAAAAAAAAAAAAAACAAAAATTACTGTATTACTCTTATTCTGAAGGAGGATGGGATTCACGAGATTTCAGACCAAATTACCTGTTGAATCATTTTAGCTATTTGGTTAGTTCCACTCAAAAAAACTATTTGGTTAGTTGACTTAATGCATCCAAGACAAAAAAAAAGAGAGGAGGAACTCGGCAATTTGAACCATGAAGATTTTAATGTACCTCTTGCTAAATGGGCTTAAAAATTCTTCGCAATAGAAGAAGCAATATGGAGGAAATTAGCGTACTTCTCATACTACATAATGGAAATATGGGGGAATCATAAGTTTTAGATGATTGAGTGGACTATCTCCCATTTGGAGAGATATCAATCGAAGCCTCAAGGCTTTTCAACCATGTGTTTCAATTTTAGATTTGTCAGTGTTGATAATATTTATTCATGGGAGTACAAATGGTTGACTAATATATCATTATGCTCTTTATTTTTGGGTTTGTATGGATCAAATAATAAGAGAAATAATTTTGTAGCTTCCTAATAGAATTGGAGGGGACTAAAGTGAAATTTGAAGGTCGCAAGGCATTTAAATAAGAGGATAAGGAGATATCTGAACATGGTTCTTGGCTACTAGAGATTCATTCAATCAAGATAACCCAATTTGAGAGACAACCAAAAATAGTCGCTTCTTTACTCTCGTTGCAAGTTTTTAAATGATGAAGGATTATTACACCATATTCTGACTGAAGACCACATGCTAACATATTTATACCATATGGTGGTATTAGAGCGAGGTAATGATTAAAAGTTCTCTTCATGATAGGAGAAGATGGATTGAGCATTTAAGGTTCACTAAATTGATAAGCACAAAGGCCGATAGTCGAAATATTTGAATAATATTATGATTAGAATTTTGCTCGGATTTTTTTTTTTTTTTTTTTTTTTTTTGATAAGGGATATGGGGATAAATCCGGCGTAGCTATCCCACAAGCCTCCATCTTGCCGGGAAATGTTCGAAGACACTTGATTTTCGTAACCTTTCTCCATTCAAATATGAGTACATCAATCCGATACCATCAAGGTACAACTGGTCAAAATGGAAAAGAAAAAAGATCCTGACTTCTCTCACTTATCCAATTACTGGCCTCGGAGGATAACCTGAATTTAATTGAGTCCCCCACAAAATTTTGCTCATTCTTTACCGTACGTTTGTGTAGACTGAATGGGCTGAAGAAAATGATTGGGCTCTTGTGCAGTGGGGGTGGGGGGGGGGGGGGGGGGGGCCAAGGCCCCCCTAATTTTTTTAAAGTTTTTTTTATAAGTTAATTTTTTTTAAATATATACAAGGATAAACTATCGGAGGGTAAGGAAGCCCCTTGGCCCCCACTAATTTTTTTTATTTTTTTATAAATTAAGATTTTATGTAAACTTTTAAATATATATATATATTTGGCCCTTCTAAACTTGGAGATATTAAATATAATTTGAAGAATCTTAAAATAAAATTAAAATAAAACAAATACTATAAATCAGCTTTCTTTATTTGAAAGTTGGATCACTACCAATTTTATTTTTTTATTTTTATTAAATTTTTTTCATAATTTTTTAGAAGAATATAGAATTTTCTTTTTGTTACTCGATCAGCACCTTCTCCAGAATTTGTCGTGGTCGAAGCCACTGCATGAGTCAGCACCATCCCATTCACCACACCGATGGATAAAATGGCGACCGAACTTGTCATGTGATGCGATCGACGAGAATGTTCCCAGAACGAGACCAGGCGGTTATGCATACATAAGGCCGGATACCACCGATGCACTGGCCTATGACTACCATCTTGATAGCCTTCGTCAGCCTCATCGCACTGACGAACACTGTGTGTGGTGAAGCCGCGCACCGTCTGAGCAACCGGATCCATCGCGTAGCATAATCGGATCTTGGAGGGCACGGACGATGAGCGCCCGTCATGCCTCAGGCTCCCACCAATACAACTGCACTCACATTCCATCATTTTTGGTACCGTCGCTCGATGGATGTCACATCCCGTTATGCAGTGCCAACAGTACTCGGCGCGACGTTGCCACTACTATAGCCGGTGTGTGCACATCCTCTACGAGTCCTTAATACTTATTACTCTTCCGGTTTCAACTACTATTATAGAGAAAATATTTTCAAAAATGAAGATTGTCAAGACCAGATCATGCAACAAGATGGAAGATAATTTTTTTATCGATTATTTAGCCACTTATATCGATAACGAGATAGCCAAAAATTTTATGGTAGATTTTATTATTAATAAATTTAATCTTATAAAATAAGATAAATATAATTTAAATAATATTTAAATTAATTTTAATTATTTATTAATATTATTTATTTTTATATTTTTTTGATTCTTTTAGAAAAATTGATATGATCTGTCCTGCTCTTGTGCCATGTCAAATAGGCCGGGTGGCATCTAAAAGAGCATCGGCCAAATAAGGCTAAGTGATTGCTTGAAGAGCAAATAAAGTTTTAAAAGATGGAAAGTATAGATTGAGAGAATGTGGTATATTTGGAAGCTAAATCTAGATCTTGAGGCCGATAAGGTTTTATGACTTGTATAGCTTAAATCATCGACCGAGTGAAAGGACTACAACATGGATACAAAAACATGGGTAGTAGTTACCAAGATAATACGATATGGAAAGTGGAATGAACGATCGAAACGAACTCCTGGAAGAAAATTTAGCATTGGTGTCTACATGGAAAGCAAGCAGCTATTTGCATGGTAGTTAGTAAGGAATTGTATTAGTATCCGAATGTTACTCAGAGAAGAGGCTTGTCGCCAAATCAAAAATTATCAATATTTTTGTTTTATCTTCTACTTATTTTTGTTTATCCTGCTTTTTTTAATTATCCATAGTCGTATATTGTATCATGGAGCTACCACTCCTTTTTCTCAAAAAGACGGTGCCTTAATTAGTGAAAATCTTTGAAGGTCAAGGTGGCAGGATCCATGGCCACTCGCATCTCATAGTCATCCAGACTTGAATGCCTCTCTCCATCCCATCCTTTGTGAGGAAGGTGCAGGCAATTATGCTCATATCGAAAGGAATCTTGAAAATCGCTAAGATGATAGCCTGGTTGGTAGAGGTCTTGCCTCACTACTAATCGATCGCGAGTTCGAGATATGATTACATGGATGACTCGGTTAAATCCAGAAATCTTTCTGGAGCCTGCGATAATTGGTGTAAGTGAGAGGTCAGGATCTTTCTCTTTGTTCCTGTTCTACTAACCAGTGTCTTAATGGTGTCATGTTGACGTACTCACTTTTAGATTGGGGAAGACTGCGAAAATCTAAGTATCTTGTATCGAACATTACCTAGCGAGGCGAGGCAGAGGCCTGCGAAGTAGCTATACCCTTAATGGTGTCAGGTTGACGTACTCACTTTTAGATAGGGAAAGACTGCGAAAATCTAAGTATCTTGTATCGAACATTACTTGGCGGGGCGGAGGCCTACGAGGTAGCTACACCAAAATTTATTCCCCTCATCCCTTTTGGTTTAACAAAAAAAAAAAAAAACTTTGAAAGATAGCAGCTCCTAAAGGGCAAAAATTTTAATATGGCATGCCCTCTATAAGAGAATTCACATGAAAGATTTATTGTTGGGTGTTATGATAATCCGGTTTAATATAAAATATTGACCAGTCCATATGTCGAGCCAGTTTTAAATTTTTGATCTATTAGCTAAATCGATGCACTAAAGGAAATGTCTTTAGTATGGTCCGAAGAGTATGCTTGGGATATATTATTCTTTCCTTCGATTTCGTATCTTCAACCTGGTCCGAAGACTATGCCTATGGGATGTTATTATTTCTTTCGGCTTCGTATCTTCATCCTGGTCCGAAGACTATGCCTATGGAATATTATTATTTCCTTCGGCTTCGTATTTTCATCCTGGTCCGAAGACTATGCCTATGGGATGTTATTATTTTCTTCGGCTTCATATCTTCAGCCTGATTCGAAGACTATGCCTATGAGATATTATTATTTCCTTCGGCTTCGTATCTTCAGCCTGGCCGAAGACTATGCCTTGAAATATTTTCGTCTCTTCGACACTACAGTAAGTAGTTGTTTTTCTTGTTCACTCCAAAGGGATATGTCCAAAGTATATAACTAGCATTTCCTCGAGCCATTCCAAGGAAAGCCCTCCGAAATATTAGTTATATATACTTCGGACACTCTCTAAAAGGAGTATATCTGAAACTTTTGGACAGTCTTTCAACTTCAAATGGTTAAATGATGTTTTAATTGTAACCACCCACATGATCGAATAACTAATTTTCTGACCGCCACTACTTACTGTTATGAGGCGGTTTTCCTAACTAACTTCCATAACCGTAAGTAGTTACATTTTTGCCTATAAATACTGGTAAGAGGGGATACTCAGGTAAGCTAACTCTGAGCAAACTTGAGCCATCTTCTTCTTTCTTCTCACCATTCTTTGCTCTCGAGTTCTCCATTCTGCTGCCTAAATTCTTGCTAACTTTGGCATCGGAATGTCCCCCACCGGAAAAATTCCGGTCAGGGAAGTTATTTTGCAGGCTCCCATCGATAGCGAACCAACAGGGGAGCTACTCCATCCGGTCGGTGAAGATTCAGCGTCAACAGATTGGCGTGCCAGGTAGGGGAAGATCTGTTTCCTCTAGTTGAAAAAGAATTTCTGCAAAGTAAAAATTGTGAAAGGGATGATCCAGAATGCTTCTACAAGCAAGGATCAACCTGTTTCTCAGCCAAACAACCCATCAGTGGATGATAGCATGCCACCTCCAATGCTAGGACATCAACAGTTTGAAGCCCTCTTGAATAGAGTGGATGCATTGACAGCTCTGGTTCAAACTCTATAGGAGATTGCTATTCAAAGGCAGTGCCCTCCACCTATCTCACAACCCAGCCATCAAACTGAAAGGAGAGAGGATCGACGTCGGGAACTCACTCCAAGTTCTTCAATGATCCAATCATCTAGAGGTCATAATGCTTCACTACCAGAACAACGTATGGATGATCACAATGGAAAGAAGAGAACCAAGCATCCTCCCTCTGTTTCTTCCAAAGATTCTGCACCTGGAACAGTTAGACAAAGAGAAGTGAATTCTGAATTTGAAAAAGAAGTTCAAATTCTTGGAGTCATAGATAGCCAGACTCACAGATCAAAGAAGAAGCGATGAAGTAGTTTTCAACTCCCAACCTCCTTTCTCTATTCGGATAATGGCCGAAGTCATTACTCGACACTTCAAAATCCTACAACTGGAGGCTTATGACGGGACTTTGGATCCCCTTGACCATCTGGAAAGTTACAAAGCTCACATGATGGTGCAAGGGGCATATGATGCATTATGTTGCCTCGCTTTTCCTGCCACTTTGAGGAAATCGGCTTGAATGTGATATTCTAGCTTACTGCCGAAGACTATCCATTCCTTTACTGAAATGGAGCGGCAATTTGTCTCACACTTCAGAGCATGTCAGAAGATGCTGCGTAACATTGACAGTTTATTTCTCCTTCAGCAGAATAAAGGGGAAAGTCTCAAGGAGTTTGTGATTCGGTTCAATTCAGTCACTCTGGAGATTCCAAATCTAAATGAACTGTGGCTGTATCAACCATGCAAAAAAGCCTGAGATCGTCCAGTTTACTTTCTCCTTGGACAAAAAATTTTCTACGAGCTACGCCGAACTACTGGCAAGAGCTCAGAAGTATACTATTGCTGAAGAGCGGACTGCGAGCCGTAGACTCGCCGAAGGGAGGAACCCTTCTATAAAAAGAAAAAAGGAAGAGCCAATGATGCTTCCACAATAATTCCTTGTAGAGTAAATTGATCCAAGGACTATCAGACTTGCCATTTAGCTAGAATTTCAGCCTGCCCCATCCAACAAATAAGTAAGTATCCGCTGGAATCAAGAAATCCGATGACTGGACAACTTTGAGAAAAGGTAAGAGGAGACCTCCGAGGAGTGTCTCCCACTGGAGGAATTCCGATAGAATTTTTGTTTAGCAGGAACTTTAAAGGACGATGACTTCTTAAAGACTGATGTATTCTCAAAGGCCGATAACTTCCTAAAGGCCGATGTATTCTCAAAGACCGATGACTTTTTAAAGGCCGATATCTTCTTGAAGGCCGATGACTTCTTAAAGGCCGATGTATTCTTAAAGACCGATGACTTCTTAAGGCTAATGTATTCTCAAAGGCTGATGTATTCTCAAAGGCCGATAACTTCTTAAAGGTCGATGACTTCTTAAAGGCCAAAATCTTCTTGAAGGTCGATAACTTCTTGAAGGCCGATGTATTTTTGAAGGCCGATGACTTCTTGAAGGCCGATGTATTCTTGAAGGCCGATGACTTCTTGAAGGTTGATGACTTTTTAAAGACCGATCAAATGTCTAAAAGGCTCAAAGCCAATCTTATTAGGGCTCGCTGAAGCCCAAGGAAAGGCTTGCTGAAGCCCAAGCAAAGGCTCACTGAAGCCTATCTTATTATAAAAGGCATAAGGATGATCTCCATTATCTACCTTATGAAGTGCCGAGATGGGCTTAACCAGCCTGTCTTAATCTTTATTTGAAAGGCATAAGGATGATCTCCGTGATATACCTTACGAAGTGTCGAGGTGGGCTTAACCAGTCTGTCTTAATTTTTATTTAAAAGATATAAGGATCTCCGTGATCTATCTTACGAAGTACCGAGGTGGGCTTGATCAGCCTGTCTTAATCCTTATTTAAAAGGTATAAGGATGATCTCCGTGATCTACCTTATGAAGTACCGAGGTGGGCTTGATCAGCCTGTCTTAATTTTTCTTTTTTCTTAAAAGGCATAAGGATGATCTACGTGATCTACCTTACGAAGTACCGAGGTGGGCTTGATCAGCCTATCTAAATTTTTCTCTTTTCCTAAATGGCATAAGGATGATCTACATGATCTACCCTATGAAATGCCAAGGTCTGATCAACCTATTTCACTCTCCAAAAAACAGGGATAACCCACGTGGTCTATCTTGTTTCAGATCAGAACTATCCTAAGTCCGAAGATTTAGTGTATTTTCAAGTCCGAAGACTTGGTATTATTATCTGAAGACTTGATATTATTTCTTCAAAGTCTCAGTTATTCTCAGCTGTCCTAAGTCCGAAGACTTAGTATTATTTTCAAGTTCGAAGACTTGGTATTATTTGGAAACTTGATTTCTCAAGATCAAGATTATTCATTTATCCTAAGTCCGAAAACTTAGTATTATTTCAAGTCCGAAGACTTGGTATTATTATTTGGAAACTTGATTTATCAAAATCAAGATTATTCATTTATCCTAAGTCTGAAGACTTAGTATTATTTTCAAGTCCGAAGACTTGGTATTATTATATGGAAACTTGGTTTCTCAAGATCAAGATTATTCATTTATCCTAAGTCCAAAGACTTAGTATTATTTTCAAGTCCGAAGACTTGGTATTATTTGGAAACTTGATTTCTCAAGATTAAGATTTTTCATTTATCCTAAGTCCGAATACTTAGTATTATTTCAAGTCCGAAGGCTTGGTATTATTTGGAAACTTGATTTTTCAAGTTCAAGATTATTCATTTATCCTAAGTCCGAAGACTTAGTGTTATTTCAAGTCCGAAGACTTAGTGTTATTTCAAGTCCAAAGACTTGGTATTATCATCTTCATACTATTTCTAAATCTCAGGATTATTCTCAATTATTCCAAGTCTGAAGACTTAGACAGTGTTCGGAACGAGAATAGGGACATGGAATAGGCCCTTATTCCCAGCTATTCTGCCAAACAGGTGTAAAAAGTTATGTGGGCTCCATACCTTTTCGTATTCCAGTCAATGGCTCTAATTCTCATTTTGCTATTCCATGCCCCCCATGAAATAGCCCTATTCCCATTTTTCTTATTCCAAGAGCAGTTTAGAAAAATAAATTTATTTTTAATTTTAAATTAATATTAATAAATTTATTTTTAATTTTATATTTAAAAATACCATACCCAATAAATTATTTACTTAAATATAAAATATTTACTATAAATTATTATTAATATAAAAAATTATTAATATAAAAAATTTTAAATTAATGTTAATAAATTTTTAATAGATCATATTAATAAATTATTATTAACATAAAAATATATTTACTTAAATATATAATTAAATATGAATTTTATAAATCATTTTATCTTATTATTTGATCAGGGGTATTTTTGGGATTTCAAAAAATTCTTCCCCTATTCTTGATGGAATACAAGCTTATTCCTGTATCATCCAAATACCATTTAGAATAACACCGCATTAATTGCATTGGAATAAGGTGGAATACCATATTTTGATCCAAATAGAAATTGAGAATAACACAAGAATAGGCTATTCTTGAGGAATACCTATTCCTATTCCAAGAATAACGTTTTGCCATCCAAACACTACCTTAGTATTATTTTAAATCCGGAGACTTGTTGCCTTACACTTCGGAGCATTTAACTTTATTTCAAGTTCGAAGATTTTATACTAGGCAGTTATTGTGAGTGACAATTATTATAGGTCTACCATCATTGCTCCTCCATTTTTCGTAAACGACAAATTCTGGTACTCCCATTTTCAAAATAAAATTATTTCAAACTTGGAAGTGGGGGGCATCTGTTATGATAATCCGGTTTAATATAAAATATTGACCAGTCCATCTGTCGAGCTAATTTTAAATTTTTGGTCTATTAGCTAAATCAATACACTAAAAGAAATGTCTTTGATATGGTCCAAAGAGTATGCCTGGGATTTGTTATTCTTTCTTTCGGTTTCGTATCTTCATCCTGGTCCGAAGACTATGCCTATGGGATATTATTTCCTTCGTCTTCGTATTTTCAGCCTGGTCTGAAGTCTATGCCTATAGGATGTTATTATTTTCTTCGGCTTCGTATCTTTAGCCTGGTATAAAGACTATGCCTATGAGATATTATTATTTCCTTCGGCTTCGTATCTTCAGCTTGGTTCGAAGACTATGCCTTGGAATATTTTCGTCTCTTCGACACTACAGTAAGTAGTTGTTTTCCTTATTCACTCCAAAGGGATGTGTCCGAAGCACATAACTAGCATTTCCTCGAGCCATCCCAAGGAAGGCCCTCCGAAATATTAGTTATATCTACTTCGGACACTCTCTAAAAGGAGTATATCTGAAACTTTTGAACAGTCTTTCAACTTAAAATGGTTAAAGGTTGTTTTAGTTGTAATCACCCACATGATCGAATAACTAATTTTCTGACCGCCACTATTTACTGTTATGAGAAGGTTTTCCTAACTAACTTCCATAACCGTAAGTAGTTACATTTTTGCCTATAAATACTGGTAAGAGGGGACACTCAGGTAAGCTAACTCTGAGCAAACTTGAGCCATATTCTTCTTTCTTCTCATCATTCTCTGTTCTCTTGCTAACTTTGGTATCGGAGTGTCTTCACTGGAAAAATTCTGGTCAGTGAAGTTGTTTTGCAGGCTCCCATCGACTGCGAACCGGCAGGTGAGCTACTCCATTTGGTCGGCGATGATTCAGCATCAACATTGGGATAAGAATGGAGCCTAGATTAGAACATGCCGTATATGTGATGCAATACTTTTTGATTGAAACCGCCAATTAATCACCTATTCATCAGTTTCTCTTTTGACAATTTGAGCATTACTTGGAACTGCTTAACAATAGGTGGTTTACATTATGGACGAAGTGGAAAAGAATAGAGTGAAGAAGAAATGGGAAAAAGCTTGGGACCAGCTGCTTGTTCTTTCACTAGGTGGGGAAAGAATGTAATGGGCGTATATATTCGTGACTCGTGAGCCTCTTATAAGCTAGTTCTGATGGTAGCTATCAAATTATTCAAATCGAGAGGAAACTTGCACTTTGATAGGGCTGTGGCAAACCATAGTTTTGTACTAAACAACCTGAGCAGCAGCGTCTAACTCCTCTCTCTCTCTCTCCCTCTCTCTTCTCTTTTTTTTTTTTAAATTCTTAAAAAATTGATAGGGAGGTGTTCCCCTCCCTTTTGCAGAAAAAGAAATATACTATGTTGGCGTTGAACCCTCGCGGACCGGATAGAACGGCTGGATTGCTGATTCATTTTTCGGAGTCCCTGCAAAACAAGTCCCTGGCCAGATTTTCTCCGATGAAAGACACTTTGATATCTAAGTCAGTAAGGATCCAGGCAACATAATAGAGAGTTCTGAGGAAGTGAAGCAAGGTAAAGTGAAGTGCAAGGAAAGGTAGGCTTTGATCGGCGTCCGAGAGTGAGCTCTGGACTGGCTCTGTTGTGTCCCTTTTTTATCGCTTACCTTAGGGGTTTCCTCATACCGATATTTATAGGTGTAGTCGTAACCGAATGTGGTTGACCTCACTTGATTTCAGTTAAGAAAGTCAGTTAGTTTAACATCTCCGTAACTAAAAGTAGTTTAACATCTCCGTAACATCTCCGTAACTAAAACCGGTAATGTGTCTTCATTGAGCCGGCTTATCACAACATACTACAATGAATCTGATTTTATAGTTATTAATCAATGCTTCTTTCATTTAATTTATTCTCTCATAACATGCTAATTATCCTTTCTTTTCTTCATTCTTGTTCAGCATAGGATCACTGTGACTGCAACTGCTAATTGTTCAACGGCAGAGATGTCTTGTATCTTTTAGAGCTAGCTGCCACAAAAACAATTATGTGTGATTCTTGGTCCTCATGAAATGTAAACCTCGCCATTTTTATAAACTACCTAGCTTGGTAGGCATTTAAAGGCCAATGCTTTCTCAAACATGTTAAATAATTGCTTTTCAAATTTCTCTAAGAGAAATTTTTAGGTTTCTAATATTTTTGTTGCATTCAACTTTCTAGATGTAGCCACAAATCACCTTCCACTGAGTTATGGTGGTGCATGAGAAACTTTTGGTCTTCTCTGGATGGAACTGGATGCTATTTCTGGTAGTCCTAGAATAGAGACCTGTAAGAATAGTCCCTGGATCGGGGTTACCTGCAGGGACCCTCCGATACTCAAATCAGTGAGGAGAATGAGATGGACTACAGCAGTCGAAGTCGAGAGCCAAAAAAGATGACTAAGAGTATGAAAATAATAGTAAAAACATACTTCATAGAGAGTCCCCTCTTATCAATTTATAGAGTTAGAATAACAGAATGTCGTTAGAAGGTAGTCTCCTTTGAAAGATGTAATAGATTATGGTAGGATAGTGGGACTTTATTTCTTGAAATATTTTTTGTTTGCATCTTTTCTATTAGAATAGTTGATATTGTTAGGATTTTGTCTCCCACAAACTTGTCCTCCACAATTTCACTTGGATAGACGGGACTTGCTTTTGTCACTTACTCGAGTGTCATTGGCTCTGAGTATTGGGATGGCTTGTCCGTTGCTGAGAGTGAAGGACCTTATCAAGAAAGAACCTTGACACCATATTGTAGTACATCTGATTAAATTTAGGTCTTAGTTGGGTCCAAATAAGTACTCGATGAATGTGTAAAGGGATGTCAGTCGAGCCTGATTATATGCAATCTCTCAGTACAAGGTATTGAAAATAGTTGGTATGGTAACCAACTTGGTCCGTCTTCTTCTTAATCAGTGATATAGTAGGTGATGTAATCATTCTTTGATATCCGGGGGATGGATATATAATGGAAGCAGTTGGATGGATGTACAATGGGGGCAGCAAGGGTAATTGCCCCCATTGACATCTTACTTTTCTAGTATTATAGATATAAAATGATATTTTTTTTTACGTTGCTTTCACTAAACTATCAAAAATAATATACTATGATTTATAGATAAATTAATTTAAAATTAAAATATTTAATAGTAGCCCTTTTTTTTTTTGGAGGATATAAAGAGATTATAATTTAAAATAAAAATAAATAGCAATATTTTTTTTATATTCTTGAAGAGAGAGATAAAATGTTAAAATTTTTTAAAAATATATCTAATAAAAGAGGAAAAAAAGTAGTAAGAAAAATCATACATAACTTTTCTAAATATTATGAGGAAATCATATATATCTAAAAGAAAGGATAAAATTAAACAAAAAGAAAGAAAAGAAAGTAGATTATAAACAAAAGGAATTATGTGCAGATATCAGTTCAATGCTTCAAGTAAATACTATTTGTTTGCTGAATTTTTTTGATATGTGCATATATCTTTGATTAAATTTTTGCAAGTATAATTATTTTTTTGTTATATTTCTTAACTTGATTTTTTTTAATATATTTTTTTGACACCAACATTAGCATATTACAAAATTATATATATAATAACCGGAGGAATGCCTTATCGAGTTTTTGATGAAAACTTATAGGAAATAATTATATAAAATTTATAATTAATTTTTATTGTGCTATTATATTTTATATATTTTTTTAATATCTGCTTTTATTGAATAAAAATTTTAGTTCCATTTGATAAATAATTTTATTTTATCAGTTAATTTTATAAATATCTCGAGACAGAGTAAATAGTTGTCATAGTGTAAATAGTTGCTACAGATATTGCTAAGATTACTTGGCAGGTATTTTACAAAAAAACAATGTTTATACTCGAGTAGTTTTTAATAATATAACGTTTTCTAAGCTTGTCACGCAGTTGACGGTCTTTTGCTTTGTCTGATTTACAATATCGGAGAGTTCTTGTCAGTTAATATATACCTGAAGCCTTTAATTTAATTATTTTTTTTGATAAGGGAAAGGGAAGGGGGGGGGGGGGGGGGGGGGGGGGGATACCTGAAGCCTTTTCCCGACACAAATGCTGATCATTCACTATTTTTATCCATTTTTTTTTTTAATGTTCCAGGGATTCCGGAATGATAACTGGTATAACTGGTACGTTACTTACGATACAGCCGCAAAGAAAATTTAATATGATGGAAGAAAGGTGTGGTGAGTAAGAAAGATAGTGTTGGCATTGCTACTAACGCTAGCTTGGAACGTCCGAGAACACTGGGAGTACAGAAGAAGTTAAAATATATTTTTTCTTAAAAAAATAGTTCACGCTTTGTGGACGAGTTGAACTATAAATAGCCCATGTTATATGTCCACCCGATTTAGTCGAACCATATCTTAGATCAGACTGTCTTAGGTCCTGGTACCATAAACTTATATATATATATATATTTTGGGTAGAAACAAAGTCATGCAATTTGGCGACATCCCCAGAATGATGCTTTTCAATAGAAGCAGGTGCAAAAAAACTATGCCAAGAATGGATCACTCAGCGCCTGCATGGTGGCTAGAGTCAATCAGCAAGGGATGGAACAGATGCAAAGTACTAAAAAGAGCATTATAGCCTCCCTTAAAAAAAAGACAAGGAGAAAAGTTACGAGTATAACATAAGCTTTGGATCATGGACACCTCTGCCTAGATTTTCTTCTCATTATTGGCAAACCTATTTGTTCAATACATAGCTAACCAAATTCTAATTCAAGTACTAAAAGGTTCTTATTTCTCGTAAAAAGGAAAAAACTTACAGGCGTTTTCAAACCCCAGAATACCATGATACCAACAATTCCTGGGAACTGATGTAAAAGGTGGTGGCGATGGTGGTAGTTCCAGATTCCCCCGCATGCCGCATCCGCCTCCACCTTCAATTTGTCAAGGAGTGCGGTTTGTTTTTCTTTATTTTGGGGGCCTCACATCTCGGCGTCCCCCCCACCCAACCTCTCTTCGAAGCCCTACTCCCTCGACTCTAAGTACCTCGTAATGAAGCCCAACGGTAACCAGAGGTCGACATCCCAATCTTCTCGTCCCTCCTCCTCTTCCTTCTATTCCGCTGCAGGAGGCAGTAGCAGAGCACGGCAGAACCCCCTTGCACATAAAGTAATATAAGACGAAGGAAGCCACCGTTCCTCTCCTATCTCACGGCCTCGTTATCGTCCTTTTCCGCGCCTACCAAAACCAAAGAAAACTTCCAGCTGATGAGAAATAAAACCACCCAATTCTCTCCAATCCCCAATCTCCACCCACCCCAGCAGCGTCTCAAGTAACTCCAACGCTTTTTTG
Source organism: Areca catechu (assembly GCA_021397845.1). Taxonomy (NCBI): domain Eukaryota; kingdom Viridiplantae; phylum Streptophyta; class Magnoliopsida; order Arecales; family Arecaceae; genus Areca; species Areca catechu. The sequence continues at coordinate 20,737,954 of CM038050.1, read as the reverse complement.
TTCCAATCAACACGAAAAGGCCCAAAAAAAAAAAAAAAAAAAAACCCGCATCAATAATAAATAATTCCACATCAATTCGTGCCATAGTGTCAAGACTAGTAGAAGATGGCATCCGGCAGCCGGCCGACGCAGTCCTCCGGCGCGAGCAACCTCCGGGGCGGCGGTTCCAATCCGTCGGAATCGGTGAGCAAGGCGATTGCCCAGTACACCATGGACGCCCGCCTCCACGCTGTCTTCGAGCAGTCCGGCGAGTCCGGTAAGTCCTTCAATTACTCCCAGTCGGTGCGCACGGCGACGCCGTCGCAGTCTGTCCCGGAGCAGCAGATCACGGCGTACCTCTCCAGGATCCAGCGTGGCGGCCACATCCAGCCCTTCGGTGCCACCCTAGCCGTCGACGAGCCCTCCTTCCGCCTCCTCGCCTTCTCGGAGAACGCCCCCGACCTCCTCGACCTCCCCCAATCCGTCCCCTCCCTCGACACTACCTTCCCTCACCGCCGCCTCGCCCTCGGCTCTGACGTCCGCTCGCTCTTCACCCCTTCCTCGGCCCTTCTCCTCGAACGCGCCGCCTCCGCCCGCGAGATCACCCTGCTCAACCCCCTCTGGATCCACTCCCGCGCCTCCGGCAAGCCCTTCTACGCCATCGTTCACAGAATCGATATCGGAATCGTCATCGATCTCGAGCCTGCGCGCACCGAGGACCCTGCCCTCTCCATCGCCGGAGCCGTTCAGTCCCAGAAGCTCGCCGTCCGGGCAATTTCGCGCGTCCAGTCGCTCCCCAGCGGGGACATCAAGCTCCTCTGCGACACCGTCGTCGACCACGTCCGCGAGCTCACCGGCTACGACCGCGTCATGGTGTATAAGTTCCACGAGGATGAGCACGGGGAGGTTGTCGCCGAGAGCCGCCGCGACGACCTCGAGCCCTATCTCGGCCTCCACTACCCGGCCACCGACATCCCCCAGGCCTCCCGCTTCCTCTTCAAGCAGAACCGCGTCCGGATGATCGTCGACTGCAACGCCACCCCCGTCCGGGTGATTCAAGACGAGAGCTTGATGCAGCCGCTCTGCCTCGTGGGCTCCACCCTCCGGGCGCCGCACGGCTGCCACGCCCAGTACATGGCCAACATGGGCTCCACCGCCTCCCTTGCCTTGGCCGTCGTCATCAACAGCAGCGGCGACGACGACGGCATCAACCGCAACGCCATGAAGCTCTGGGGCCTCGTCGTCTGCCACCACACTTCTCCTCGCTCGATCCCCTTTCCGCTCCGCTATGCCTGCGAGTTCCTCATGCAGGCCTTCGGCCTCCAGCTGAACATGGAGCTCCAATTGGCAGCGCAATTATCCGAGAAGCACATCCTCAGGACCCAGACCCTGCTCTGCGATATGCTCCTTCGCGAATCGCCGACCGGAATCGTCACCCAGAGTCCCAGCATAATGGACTTGGTGAAGTGTGATGGAGCTGCCCTCTACTACAAGGGGAAGTACTGGCCGGTCGGTGTCACTCCAACAGAAGCTCAGATAAAGGATATAGTGGAATGGCTGTTGGCTTGCCATGCGGACTCGACGGGGCTGAGCACCGACAGTTTGGCGGATGCTGGCTATCCGGGCGCGGCGGCGCTCGGGGATGCGGTCTGTGGGATGGCTGTTGCCTATATCACTCCAAGAGACTTCTTGTTTTGGTTCAGGTCGCACACAGCGAAGGAGATCAAGTGGGGTGGTGCCAAGCATCACCCGGAGGACAAGGACGATGGGCAGAGGATGCACCCTCGGTCATCCTTTAAGGCGTTCTTGGAAGTGGTTAAGAGCAGGAGCTTGCCGTGGGAGAATGCAGAGATGGATGCCATACACTCGTTGCAGCTCATTCTGAGGGATTCTTTTCGGGAAGCAGCGGAGGGGACAAGCAGTTCGAAGGTGATCATCAATGGTCAGTTTGGGGACCTGGAGTTGCAAGGGATAGATGAGCTCAGCTCGGTTGCGAGGGAGATGGTAAGGTTGATAGAGACGGCAACTGCTCCCATTTTTGCAGTTGATGCAGATGGACGTATCAATGGTTGGAACGCGAAGATTGCTGAATTGACAGGGCTCTCGGTGGAGGAAGCTATGGGCAAATCACTGGTTAAGGATCTTGTCTTTAAGGAGTCGGCAGATGTTGTCGATAAGCTTCTCTGCCGAGCATTGAGAGGTTGGTACAGTTTTTTTTTTTCTTTATGCACAATTATTTATGTATTTATTTATTTATAGCTAATAGTTGGGGGCTGTAGCAGTGGTGTTTATTATCTTCCTGTTGGAGATATGTGCTCTATGATATAATAAGTAAATGGAAGCTTGCCTTATACTGCGGTCTATAAGTCTGAATTTAGGTGTAATTCCATATTGTAGTCTATCATCGGATGCAACACCACAATTTGACAGGTCCAAAGGGTAATGTATTTGACTTGGAGAATGATCATTCACCAAATTCAAATCCATGCAGGTGAAGAAGATAAGAATGTGGAGCTAAAGCTGAAGACTTTTGGCTTGCAACAATCGAAGAATGCTATTTATGTCATAGTAAATGCTTGTTCTAGTAGAGACTACACAAACAATATTGTGGGTGTCTGTTTTGTTGGCCAGGATGTTACTGGACAGAAAGTGGTCATGGATAAATTCATTCACATACAAGGTGATTATAAGGGTATCGTACATAGTCTTAACCCTCTGATTCCTCCCATATTTGCTTCGGATGAGAACACGTGTTGCTCAGAGTGGAACACAGCAATGGAAAAGCTTACTGGTTGGTCAAGAGGGGAAATGATTGGAAAGCTCCTGGTTGGAGAACTTTTTGGCAGCTGCTGTCGACTCAAGGGTCCAGATGCTCTTACAAAATTCATGATTGTTCTTCACAATGCCATTGGAGGACAGGAAACAGACAAATTCCCGTTTGCATTCTTTGACAAGAATGGCAATTTTGTACAGGCGCTTCTGACAGCAAATACAAGAAGTAATATGGATGGGGAGATAACTGGAGCCTTTTGCTTCTTGCAGATAGCTAGCCCTGAACTGCAGCAAGCTCTTGAAATCCAGAGGCAGCAGGAAAAGAAATGCTATGCAAGAATGAAAGAACTGGCTTATATTTGCCAAGAGATAAAAAATCCACTTAGTGGTATTCGGTTCACAAACTCACTGTTGGAGATGACAGACTTGACTGATGATCAGAAGCAGTTCCTTGAAACTAGTGCTTCTTGTGAGAGACAGATGACGAAGATCATAAAGGACGTGAATCTACAAAGCATTGAGGATGGGTAAGTATTTTTTTCCACTTCAATTTGGAATGTATGCTGTACTCTGTCCATTTTGCAATTCATTTGTTTCCATGTTTTTATTCTACTGGATATGGATAACTTACAGAACTATATTGATATAATGACATCAAGGAAAAACTTGGAGAGGGCACTGATTTGTTTTGTTCTCAGTACAGCCTGAGCATGCTGATTTTCCTCCATATGGGTTCAACAAGACCATCTGGAAAACAGTATGGTGAACTCATTTTGTGTAAACAGTTGGTTTTGAGATGTTAGCAATAATAGGCAAACTAGATGTGTTTCTTGATTTTGTTCCATACCATTCTACATAAAAATGTTCAAAAATGTTTCTTACTTTCAAAGCCATGAGCATCACACATTATCCCATCAGCTTAGTTTTATGTCTGAAAGTAACCAGTAGAGAACTCAATTGCTAACTCTGGATATGGAAAGAGAGTCCAACTGAAAAATATCGGGGAGAAAAGCAAGAGAGGCAAAACATAATCAAAACTACATGGAGTTATTCTCTCTAGACCAATCACAACTGAAATGATAAAATGCAAATCATCATGATTTAGAAGTGGAAAATGCACGGCAAAACTTAGGTACAAGAATGAATTAGGTTGGAAAATGACAAATAACAATGGCCTGCTTAATATTTAATTTGCTTTTGACAAATAGCATAAAGACATTGCACATGATCACTTGGAGGTGATTTACTTTGGAAAAGGTCACTTGTACCTCCTGTGCTCAAAGAAGTGGCTAATGCAAAGAAAAAGACTAAAAAAGGCTGCTTGGAATCATTTCTTGCATTGACTATTTAATCCAACATTGATTTTGGAAATTCACTTGATGAGAAACAGTCCTCGAACAGTTACAAGGCAGAACGAATATCATGGCCACCAACTCTGCTTAGCTGTTGAATTTAATATTTTTCATAAATGTGTTGTTGGTTATAAGGATGCATAGGTCTTTACGTTATCACAATAAGTGTTCATTGTCATGTGACATGTAATTAATATTTATATCCTCTTAAATATGCACAGAGTACGATGTATATGCCATTTTATCTTATGATTACATTATTCTTTAAGTATCTCAAACCTGGATTGGTTGCCTTGGGTCTATGGCATACTAGCAAAGTAGTTAGGTCAAAACTTAAGATATGGGCTTAAGGGTCGCCCAAGTACATGCCAATCGAGAGTTGATGCTAAGGGCTTACAGATGCAGGATTAAGTGAAAATTAGGTTCATGTACAATGCTGAAATGTTTGGGTATGCTTAATAGTGTGAAAGAACTTGTGAGGCTAATAATCCTTTTGAAGTGCCGAGTTCACTCATGGGTGAAATGCTACTTGCATTGTAACACCAATGAAGGATGTGTTTGAATTTGATCAAGGATCTTGTTTACAAAGTGTTAGGAGGTTTGAGAAGCTTGGTGGCATAAGTGGAAACACACGACATTCTAGAGGATCATTGGACTTTGATCTTTGGAAAGTTAATGTTTAACTTGGCTTTCAAGAGTTAGTGCAAAGTAGTGGCTAAAGATGAGAAGTTTTGTGGTTGTCAATTACTTTTAACAAGCATTTACCGGTCTAATTGTGTTTCACATCATATCTTGGTAAACTTAACCAGTATAATTTGTTCACTAAACATGGTTCCAAATGAGATTGATATTCCATCAATACTGCATGAGACTGAAAGGTCTATTGCTATAGCTTATTAATAATTATTTGATAGGTAAGGTAACTCCATAATTCCATATCATTAGACAATTAACTAACTAGCCATTTTATGTGTCAAAATTTAGAGTGCGACAAATTTCATGATCCATACGCTTCATAGAATTTCAAAGTTTAGTTTGTTGTGCTAGATTATTTTTTTAAAATTTCATTCATATCATATAGTATTTGTATTCATTATTTCTATATGGCATAGACAAGTAAATTTTCTCCCCCCATTCAACTTGTTTTGTTTGAAATCGAGGATTAAAATATTTTGATATGGGGCATAGTGCCCCTTGTTGATAGGGTATGTATCCTACCAACAGTATATATCAATCAGCACAAGTAGGGCTGGCCAATATGACCTATTTTGGGCTCCATTTTAAAAAGCTTTTCCTTTTTTTTAAAAAAAATTCTTTAATGCTGACTTTATGCAAAAGTTGATAAGCTTGTTGGTTTGAATGCTTGGATCATCTTTTGCATTTTCCATGTGTGTTCAAAGCTGATTCATTGCTGTTTCACATGAAATTTCTTGTGTAATACATAATTTCACATGATGCATAATAAAAATACATTCGACAATTATACTTGTGCATTACTGATTCAAATAAAATAACCTTTTGTAATGAACTTATAATAATATTTAAGGTTGTTACGATTAGAAAGCCTACTTGTATAACTGAATTAACAATGAATAAAGAATTTCTTGTGTAACAATGAATAAAGAATTCAACCCAAACCCACTGGTTTGTAGCCAATACAGAGACATCACTCCTAGTACAAAAAACTTTGGTTGAAACCAGCTGAAATAAATCAAAACTACTGAACCATCCCAGCAAGTGGTTTGGCCAAAACATTTTCTAAATTTTTAGACACGGTGTAGTTGTTGGTGAAAGAGTTATCAAGCTTGTGATGAGAGGTTGTGGGATTTCAATGCTTAGACAAACCTATATGTATTCTTATCTAATGGACTAACTACTATGGTAAGATCAGGCAGAAAAATATCACTTTTAAATTCGATATTCTTCTCTGCCCCTTCCCCCCAACCAATTGGGGGGCCAAAAAATGGCGAATGTATGCTTGGACCGAGTGTCACGTAAGTTTTAGATGTTTTGCAAATTTTAATTGTTTCTAGACTTTATGCCGACCTTTCAATTAGTGCCCACTTCTTTGCGAAGGCAACCTTTATGCAAGAGGATATTTAAGTTGGCTCTCAACCTGACATTAACCCTCTGAACTAGTACCAGATTCCCAGCTGGAGCAACTGTCAAGCAAGAGAAGAGCCAACTTTATTGGCTATGTATTTTGAGCCAATGCAATTAGGGAGTTCGGACTCCAAGCTTCCCCTAGTCAAGTACATACATCTATTACTCAATAATTAATTATCCTTGTGAAGCAGTGACTCCGACAACCGATTTAAGCATCAAAAGGTCACATTATGTAACTATATTCATGTGTCTGTATAGTATATGCAATTCCATATATTTATATTAAATTATGAATGCAAGTGTCTACATGTAAATGTATGTAAATACCTGAAATTGCAAGCATGTCATGAATATGCTGAGATGAAAGGCTCCACCACACTTAAATTATAACTCAGTGTATATGTAGATTACCTTATAATAGGTCATATAATGATAAACTTTTATATCATATATTTTGGGTTTTTTTTCTCCTTATATAGGTATTTTTCAATATCTATTTCTATTTCTGCATCTCATGTTTGGATAGATCATGTTTTGGTCATGATTCTTACATCACCATATCCATGCTTTGCAGTGTTACTAGCTTCCTATTTTGCACACATGGACTAATGTTGTCTTTCTGATACTAGCTCGTTGATCCTCGACAAAGGTGAGTTTCTGCTTGGAAGCATTATAAGTGCTGTTGTTAGCCAAGTGATGATTTTGCTGAGAGAAAGAGGTTTACAATTAATTCGGGATATTCCTGAAGAAGTAAAAGTAATTTCTGTATGTGGAGATCAAGTTAGAATTCAGCAAGTCTTGGCCGATTTTTTGCTGAACATGGTGCGGCATGCACCATCTCCAGATGGGTGGGTGGAGATCCAAGTGAGGCCAAGTTTGAAGCAGAATTCTGATGGAACAGAAGTGGTGCTTTTCCAATTCAGGTCTGCTAGCTATTTAGCTTGTAGAACCATAGAACTAGAACTGCTATTTGTTACCTTTAGAAGACTACATGTTTAATTGTTTGTATAACATAAAATCAGTATAATAGCATGTATATGACAACAAGGCTTGCATTGTGATATCCTGGATACTTTCCTGCTTATTGAGACATATGGCTTATCTGACAGTTGTAAGAATCACAATCTTTACTATGATCATTTCTTGCATCGAGAACATATCTCAATAACATGATCTTCATTTCCCCCCATCCTATTGCAGGAATGATAGCTAATGTAAATCTCATAGCAATGAACCTTCTTTCCCTTTTCCTCTTTCAGAATTAGAACTCTAAGAGCAAGCATATGTGGGTCATTCTTTATCTATTGCTTTCTTAACCAGGTTTTTTTAATTATTTATTGTATTAGAAGGTATGGATCAAATGATCCCACAGAGAAAAAAGTCAGAAAAGGGTGCTGAATCAATGAATTGCTCGATCCTCTGCTTATTTTGTGTACTCATGATTTTATTTTTTTTTTAATTTTGAATTCTTGTTAACCTGAATGTTTTCTTTTCTATCTTTTAGGTGGGTTGATATCACGATAGATATGGCATTAGTTTGTGTTTTTAAGAAATGTGTGGCAAGTTCGTGAGTGCATACAGGTGTTGCTAATCATGATTTTTTTTTTTTTTAAATGCATCTAATGCTGGAATTTAAGCAACTTCTCTGAATAGCCATTGGTGAATTTAGTTGACAATGATATATGGTCCCACGTGTGCTATTGATTTGTTGCTTTAATTCAAAACACTAAATCTCTGAGTCCCATTTGTTTGTTACGACATTCTGTTATCAAACTGCCCTTGGTGTATTGGGCATGTAAAAGCAATACGTCTTTTAGTCACATAAAAGTGATTTAAAGAAAATACTGACAGAAAGTTGTGCTGGAAAAAGGGGAATATTTCTGATGTGTCACTAACAAATTGATAGATACTCCAGAAAAAAATTGCTTTGAACTTGTTGTGGAGAATGATATATGGGCACCGAAACTTATTTTCAAACTTATTCTAATGATGTTGATATTTTGTTTGAAATAATGAACACAAACCATAACTTGTTCAATCAAAAATTTGAAATCCTTGTAGACTAAAAGCTTATTAAAAAACTCGAAACAATTAACACAGCTAAAATTTCATAAATAATCTCTGCAGTTTCTTCCAATATATATGTTTTTTTGTAAACTGAAATTGGGGTAGAAAACATCCTATTATTTCCACTGCAACCGGTCAGACATCATTATGTGTATTGCCCTAACTATTCTTTTATGTTCTCTCCTTATCACCAATTAGAAGGAAGCTATACTGGTATAAGTTTTTTTGCATGTCATGTAATATGCTTAATCTTACAATTTTAAGCCTGTTTTCGCTTAAATAATTTTGTCTTCTGCTGTTTGCCTTTTTTTTCCTAATTACTGATACAGCATTGGTTTTTTTATGACATAGGATTGCTTGCCCTGGTGATGGCCTTCCACCAGAACTTGTGCAAGATATGTTCCAGAACTCCAGGTGGGTGACCCAGGAAGGCCTTGGTCTGAGCATATGCCGGAAGATCCTAAAACTGATGAATGGGGAAGTCCAGTATATCAGGGAGTCAGAGAGATGTTACTTCCTCATCTTCATGGAGCTTCCCACTTGTCATAGAGGCGAAAGCAGAGGCAACTAATCCAGTCGGAGACATGTAATTCTCACTGAGCTGATATTATGCTAAGCTGCAGCTCTAGTAAATGGTGCTTGGTGCCCAGGAGCTATACTAGATGAGCTAGCCACAGAAACTGAGGGACATCTGAATTACTGCTCGGAAACTATCAAGTCACGTTGGGAACTTCATTAGATGACTTGGACACTGTTATGATCAGTGATGTTGCATGAGAAATTGTTTTCCTGATCTTGTGCAAGCTTTTCCCCGGTTTATTAGGAGCATGCCTATGATCTTGTTTGTTACCCTCATAAAGCACATACGGGCCATGGCTATGTGAAAATGTATCCTGTGGTTGTTTACTTGATGCTATTGGAGCTTCCAAGCTGGAGTTGCTAATGATGGCTTCATCTATTGTAAATGAGTCTGACGCTCTAAATGAATGAATTGCTATGGAGAGTTTCAAAAGCTTTTAAGATTCAATCTTTATGGTCTTAATTGAGAATTCTCTGTTAGGGATGCTTTCAACTTAGGAAGAACGCCTATTACAGCAGTTTGAACTTGGAAGCCTTGTAGAGTTGGTGCTGGTGGATATACATGGGTGTCAAATTTTGATCAACAGAAAGCTTTGATGTTGCTAATGAATCAATGTGATGGCAAAAATTATGAGTAAATGAAATAATCATTCATTACTGATTACTGATGGATTGATAAAACTATTTTCTTGAAAATTGCTGATATCCAGATATGGATTAACAATTTGAAAATATTTGAGTGGCATAAATTATCATTGTCCAAACGGTGCAGATCTTGGATTCTGGAGATGCAAGTGTACAATTTGCTGTTGCTCTGAGGATAAGGCCCTGATGTACAGGAAAAATGTAAGAGGAGAAATATAATGGTGCCTTCTGCTGGGTTTTGTGGCAAATTATGCTGCCTTCTGTGGGGATTATTCAGGTGACAAAGCAAGTGCACTTCCAGATGTAAGTTGAATATTTTGCAATCAATTATTATCGTCAAAGCAAACAGGTTCCAAGGTTTCATGAGGTGCTTGCCCTGAAGTCCTTCCAAGAGCGATTTGGCATTCTCCACCCAGTTTAGCTGGATTATGCTGCGAGATGCTTGCAGGTTAGAACAAGGTGCCCAGCTTTTATTACTGGACTGTTCTTTTCCCAGCTTTTAAAATTAAATTGCTATTCTGTAGGCAGACTTTAGAGCTGAATTGCTCTTCTATTAAAATTTTAGTGTCTCTCTATTACTTTGGAAAAAGCAAAAAAAAAAAAAAAAAAAAAAAAAAAAAGGACCCTCATTCCTTTGCTCTCTACATGCATGCCAAGCACCACCTAGCTAACCCGTACCGTCTTTATGTTCTCCCCATCCATAATCATGTTTGTCATGCAATGTCCGGATCTAGTTACAAGAAAAATACACCATCCTTCGGCATATGGATTGTCTCCATTAGTGATAAATTATGGGCATCTAAACTAATCATAGCCTACTTTCCTCTACCTTGATATGAAGATTAAAGTTTGGACCCCAGTACTGTTCTCATCAGAATGCAACTTTTTGTGGCATGGGACTTCAAAGGTGGATGCCCGAATGCATGATCCAGGAGACACAAAGCTTAAGATAGTTTGCCAGCAGCAGCAAATATTATCTCGAGGACACAGCATTCAGAAATTTAACATGCCTGATTCTGTTTCAGCATCTGGATATCATCTCCCGAACTGCAGATAGCAAACGTATGGATAACATTGAAGAGACGGCTGAAAGCATAAAGAAAGTAAATGGAAAAGGAGTATTCTCCTGGACCACCGACTTCCAAAGTCCAAGGAGGCCATGAACGGTTAAACACAAGGATGAGAAAATGATTAAAAGCATTAACAAAAATAAAGGCAATAATAGAACATAATATCCCTTTCAATGTATTGGAAACTTCTGAAGAGCAGGTATAGAACAAAACATCCCATCATATCAAGAAGAAAGTATAACCGAAACTATAACATACAACCATGCAAGTCACCGAGTCCTACATGTAGGCTAGATCATAGAGAAGGCCTTGATTGAAGTATTCAAATCACAGAAACCATGAAGCCAGAAGCCAGAGACATGAGCCCTGATGGGACCTTGGACAATGTAAACTGAAATTTTTAAAATAAAAAGAGCAAGATAACCATATGAAAATAATTTTTCTTTGAAACCCATTTTAAAATAGATTTTTTAAATGTATTCCTCATAAGTCATTTTCTGCATGGATTGTCAAAAAATTGAGAAATTGGCATCCTGAACCTGAAATATAAACTTGCCTGCAAGTAAGATCAAAACACCTCCGGGAGTCTCTAAATGATCAACCTAGCTTTGTATTCTGCAACACAAAATCTTGCTCCTCAGAGCATTTGAAGCTCATGATACATTGTTCCTCACCAGTTGCATTTCGCAACCACATGTAACCATTAATCAATTTAGTCCTTCTTATGACTAGTCTTGCGATCACAATCCAACAGTCTTTTCAAATACCTCATGGTAGATTCTACAGGAATACAAGTCTATGGTAGAACAATCACTTTCCATTTTACACTATGCACTTAATTCGGATGCATTGTGTAGCACTTAAAGTTGTATAAAAAAGTGGATAGCATGTTGCCATGTAGCTCAGATATTTTTATGATATAACTGTTAGTGGTAAAGCTCATACTAAGATGTTAGATAGAATACACTGTTTCATTGAGGTATAAAAAATATACTTTCCTTGCAAAAGTTTGACGTAAGTGAACAGCCAAAGATAAATGCATTCTAAATTTGCTGGCTATTTGCAAGTTGTTTCAGCAATAAACACACAACTTCCCAAATTTTCCAGCATTAATTTAATAATAGAAACAAATAGATTTGAGCTGTCCCATTCAAAGTTGTGCTCATTCAAAGTAGCACAGGGCAGCAACAGCATCATCGCGTTTGTGCTTATTCAAAGTTCTTTCAGCCACCTTCTTGTCCAAGTGGATATAACAAGAAGATGGAGCTAGGTTATTGTCATGATACCTTCTACATTGATACTATTTATAGAAAATCCTTCATATAGAATACGAATTCCAATGTTGAAGATCACGATGTTATTATTAATATTATAAGAGAAGGAAGAAGAGAAAATAAAAAAGAAAATACAATCAATAGAATATGCAAGATTTCATTATGGAAAAAATTTACAAAGGAGATCTTATATTCTTATCCTTTACAAAAACTCAACAAGAAATCCAAAAAAAATCTTTCTCGCAAGCTCTCAACTTTCAAGAAAACCTTCTAGCCTGTACAAGCTTTTTCTACCACTACTATATCTTTTTTGACTCTCTACCCCTCTTTTCATAGCTACTGTGTTGAAGAGTACTTTGATAAGAATCCAAATGTTCAAACCGTATTGAAAAATGATTTCGAAACTTTATAGAAGAAGTATTTTACTCCATGGAAACCTCCTGGCCATCGGATCATCATCAAACGTGCAAGAATCATGTTGGATCAAGCCCAATCAAAGTCGGTATCACCCCATGGCCATTGGATCTAGCTTGGGATCGCATAGAGCCATCCAATTGTATAATACCAGCCATAAACCACGCCTTAGCACTGTAGGCTGCTAGAAATGCCCTGGAAATGCCATGGATTGCACGAAATGCATGGTGCATGGACCGCGCGATATGCCATGGTCACTGTGTTGTACCATGCTTGCATGCATTGGGTTGTGCCTGCACACTGGGTCATGCTAGCCTGGGCCGCGCACCCTGCTGGGTCATGCTTTACACGGGTCTATGCACAGGCCTGTGGGCTCTACATGCCTGTGAGCCCCCTTTTACACTCCAAGCCTCCTTGCGCACCTACAATCACAATGTTCTAAGTCTTCTTGCCTGGATCTATGGGTTAGATGGGTTTTTTCTAGGTTGAATCAAGGTGCCAAACCCAGGAATCTCTATCTTGACTCGATGTTCGACCTCCACTTGACTTTGAGAGCTTACAATTGCCGCCCCCATGCATTGGAGCAAAAACCTGATTGACTATGGATGGGAAAACATAAGAGTCAAGGCTGGTCACTCGATCCCATCTTTGTCGTATGCTGTGTTCACCTTAACTTGAGACGTGCTTGGGGTAGCTTCCTGTACTAATAGAAACTTCATCATGCAATATTGCATGTTGTCTTCTCGAGTCTCTCGTCTCGTGCCCGATTCACTTTCATCCGAAACTTCACCTTGCACTAGAGACTCCACCTTGTATTGAACTTTCTGTGAGGAAATAATATTCTCTATGCTTCTTCTCCTTCATAAGGATCCTATTACCATGGATAATTGTTATGATTCCATCACTAGCTCTTCATGTATAACCATTTGAATCCAGTATACTTAGTGAGATTAGATTCTTGCTAAAGCTAGATATATATTGAACCTCATCCAGTTTTTTTGATGTTCTATTATGAAGCTTTAAACCGGCTATCCCTTTTTCCTTGATCGCATAATTCGATCTGTCTAATAGGAGAGTCAAACAGCTCCTCTCTACAATACACATGATGAAAAAATGCAGAATCTAGAATCCACTACTAAGAAGAAAGAGTTACCTTCTCGGATACCATGAGTGCCCTGAGTTACCTTCTTGGATATCATGAGTGCCTCACTGTATCCATCACTATCACTACTCTCGACCATTGTCATAGTAGCCTTCATCCGATTCTTGAGCTGCGAGCCATCTTTGACATAGTATCCTAACTCGTCACATCGATATACTTGATCTTGCTAGTGTTCTTCGACCTGGACTTGGACCGCCTACCATGCGATCCTTTGTCACTTCGTCTTCTACAACCAGCTCTTCCAGAGACTACCAATGTTGAGTTCCTGCTTGAACTCAAAACTTGGTTCTCTTGCCTTAGAACCTCCCTCTAAAGAAGCATTGAAGTGACATCCTCCACTTTGATGGTACACTTCTGTGCTAGAAAAGCAGTTACCAAGAACTCGAAAGAGTGTGAAAGTGATGATAGAAAGACCAATGCCCTAGTCTTTTTTTCAACCTTCTCATCTACACAGAGAAGACCAGTGAGGATCCTTTACAAATTGTTTAGATGCTTCTGCATGCTTTGTCCTTCGCTCATCCACAGTTGATAAAACTACTTTCAAAGAAAAAATATATTGGTGAGGGACTTTGTCTTGTATAATTTCTCAAGCTTAATCTATATCACCCCAAAAAAGTCTCACTTAGTACATGGATCACCACATCATCTGTTAAATACAAGTGGATTGTACTTACCGCCTATATTTGGAGCTGCTCCCAAATCTTGTCCTCTATGGTAGCTGGCATCTTTTCATATATATGAGAGCATCATTCAACTCTTACTGGATGAGTATATCTTTCACCCTCGTTTGCTAGAGAAAGAAATTACTCTTCTCATCAAACCGGTTGATGTTAATTTTGATTGTACCTATCTTCTCCATCTTCAATTTCTATCAATTGAACAACTCGAGACTCTGATACCAATTGTTGTGGTACCACCTGCACTGATACTACTTATTAAAAAAATTTTCATGCATAATATGGATCCTCATGTCCAAGATCATGATATCGTTGTTAATACTGCAAGAGAAGAAAGAAGAGAATATAGAAAAAAATATAATTAATAGGGCATACAAGGTTTCACTATAAAAAAATTATAAAAAATCTTGCACTCTCATCTTGTACAAAAACTCAACAAGAAATCTAAAAGAAATCCCTCTCACAAGCTCTCAACTCTCAAGAAAATTCTCTAGTCCATACAAGTTTCTCTACCGCTACCACATCCTTTTTGACTCACTGTCTCTCTTTTCATAGTTCTGTGTCGAAGAATACTTTGGTAGGAATCTAGAGGTTCAAACTATGTTGAACAATGACTTCAAAACCTTATAGAAGAAGTATTTGACTCCTTGAAGACCTCTCGACCATCTGATCACCATCAAATACATGAGAATCATGCTGGATCAAGCGCAATCAAAGTCAGCATCATCCCGTGGTTGTCGGATCTTGCCTGAGAGAAATCATGCAAAGCTGTTAGATCATGCAAACCACCTGTAGACCGTGCCTTAGCACTGTAGACCTTGAGAAATACCCTGGAAATGCCATGAACCGTGCGACTCTATCCCATGGACCATGCAAAATGTGCAGTGCATGGATTGCACAGTGCACTGTGGTCATTGGGCTGAACGCGTGCTGGGCCATGCGCCCGCCTGGGCCATGCTAGTGCTCATGCATGCTGGGCTGCGCACCCTCGCATCCGCATGCTGGGTAGAGTCAGCCTAGGCTGCGCACTTGCTTGGGCAGTGCTCTATGCAGGTCTGTGAGCAGGCCTGCAGGCTTTGCATGCCTGCAGGCCTCTTTCGCGCTCCAAGCCTCTCTGCATGCTTGCAATCTTTCCGTTCTAAATCTTTTCATCTAGGTTTATAGGTTAGATGGGCTTCTTCTAAACCAAATCGAGGCACCAAACTTAGCAGTTACAAGTTTAACTCAGAAGAATAGAAAAGCAAAAGGATCCTGACATCATGCTCATATTGCAATGATATTTACATCAGCAAAATTGATCCTTAACAAGTGGCCATGCTTTCTCCCTATCAGCAGGTTGAACTATAAGTTTGAGAACATCAAAGAAAATACACTCTTCATGAAATAGATTTAATACATGTACATCTTAAGGATCTTGGAAAATTATGTGCACAAACATAAGACCACCACCCCGATGAAAATTTTGAAATTCTCAAAACATGGGTTCAAATGCACCACAACTAGCTGTGCCTTTGTGCTGTATCTTTATCAATTTGATGTACATACTCAACATAGAAATCGTTGTCTAAGACCCACTAGTCGGATGCATGTTAAGGGTACTACATCTCCAAAAATTTTGGTTGCTGTGGATGAACAAAATTCAGCAGGGGATCATAGTTTGCATGGCAGTTTTCAAGCATGACCTGAAAATGCTGTTTGGTGATGCAAGATCGCATTATAGATTAGGATTAACTTATGTTAGTTTAATGATGTCTACATATATTTGTAAACCAATCTTCTATTCCATCCAAAGAATCAAATTGACCGCAGTGGTAATGTACTTTCTTACATCTAAGTCAGACTGTTCTCCATTATTGCCCTTACCTAAACAAAATTGTGATATCTCAAATTTTTTGTATTAATCTGATGGATTAGGTCTCTAAATTGTCAACAGGCTTCATAAGAAATTGAACTACTTCATCTTAGCTTCAAGACATTGTGGAGTGTGCATGTATCACTTACTGGAAGTAGGATAGCCTAGACCAGAACTAACAAATCTCTGACCAATTCATACAGTGCTAAACATTAGCATTTGCTGTATTTCCTTGGTTTAAGCACCCTCCTCAAAACGAGCACAAGATTTATGCCTCAACAAGCTAACAAACAAACTTAGGAAAATGTACGGGGAAAAGTTTGGGATAGCAGTACACTCAAAAGTATAATTCAAATACAAAAACAAGTATGCAAATATAGGTTTTGCCAAGCATTCATGGATCACAATCCATATTATTAACTTTTATTTATACACCAGCAGAAAACACAAACAATTGTTACTTTAGATAGCTAAGAAAACTAGATATTTTGATGTGGTATCACATACTCTGGTACCACTTGTAGAGGACATTTCAAATTGTCCCATCATGTTGTTATAAAAAGTGAATAGGAGTTTTTATTCCGAAATTATCCTGTGGGATGGGAAACTATCCTGTAGGATGGGAAACCATCTCGTGGGATGGAAACTATCATGTGAGATGGAAACTTTTAGTCCCACATGGAAAGATTGGAAAAAGAGAAGGCTCTTTATAAGAAAATCTTTTTTCAAGCTCTTACTTCTAGGCTCACCATAGGTGGAGAGCTTGAGGGTGCTTGCAACAGGCGACAAGGATGCAATGGACGCTTTGTAGACGCACTTCACACGTACATATCGTCGCGAGGAACTTGAGGAGCCTTTAAATTTTTCCTGATCAAATAGATGAGACGGTCGAGATTGATTGGCACCAGATCAAGGTTGCAGGGAGACGAGTCGGCTCGGTTCTGATAGAAGCCGACTCGAATGACTGGCCGAGTCAACTCGAGTAGTTTGAGTCGACTCGGACACAGTCTGAACGAGTCGACTTGAATGGTTCGAGCTGGCTCGGATCCACAGAACGGTATCATGCGGTCTGGACGAGTCGACTCGAGGGAATCGAGCCGACTCGACCAGGATGCTTTCTGCAGCAAGGAGCCAACTCAAGGAATTCAAGCCGACTCGGATGACGGGATTTCAGAATCACGAAACAACGGATCATGCATTCGGAGTCGTAATTACGCGTCCGTCCACGGATCAACGTTTCTTCTAAGATCATGGGTGCTATCGGATCGTGAAACAATGCATTGAGAAGCACATTGATCGCGTGATCTAGAGATCACGATACGAATCAACATACCATGGCATCCAATCGTGATTGAAAAAACATATCGATCGCGTAAAGGCATTTCTCACTACGAAAAGACATCGGAAACTCCCTTCGATGAAATCAGAAGGTTGCTTCCAAGGGACATCTTAAGGCTATAAAATGTCCCCATTCTTCATTCATTTCATTCAATTCAATCCAGTTTTTCCTTCTTTCTCTTAGGCATTTGCATACTCTGAATAACAGAGTATAGCTATAGTGCATCGTAAGTCTCTTAGGCATTTGCATACTCTGAAAACAGAGTATAGCTATAGTGCATACAAAGAGAGAAAAGCATTCATTGTTCGAATTTCTGGTAAATTATAGTGCTGCTTTCACCAGAAGAAGACCGTTGTATCCTGGAAGACAATCGTCTTAAAACCATAAGCACCATTACAGGACGAAATTGTCTTAAGGACATAGAGTGTAACTCTAGATTCGGTCTTGTCAATTAGGTAGCCATTGTTCATATACATCCACCAACAATCTTAAGATATTTTCGTACTGAAGTGCTACTCAAGTGATGGCAACAATGGCGCACCAGTTCAGGCCGAGAAGCCAGAGAAGTTTGCCGGCACTGACTTTAAGAGATGGCAACAGAAGATGATGTTCTATCTGACAACTCTGAATCTGGTAAGAGTTCTCAACGAAGATCCACCAGTCCTAAAGGAAGGAGAGAACAACAAGCAAATTGTCGCTACTGTCGATGCATGGAAGTATTCAGACTTCCTATGCAAAAACTACATCCTTAATGGATTAAAGAATACTCTATATAATGTGTACAGTAGTATAAGCACAGCAAAAGAGCTGTGGGCATCATTGGACAAGAAGTACAAAATCGAGGATGCAGGCCATAAAAAATTTGTGGTCGGCAGGTTTCTTGACTACAAGATGGTATATTACACGACCGTTTTGGAGCAAGTTCAAGAATTGCAAATTATACTGCATGAGATACATGCAGAAATGATGTCTCTGAGTGAGTCATTCCAGGTAGCTGCTATAATTGAGAAGCTACCTCCATCATGGAAAGACTTCAAGAACTACCTGAAGCATAAGCGGAAGGAGATGAGACTTGAAGATCTGGTTGTCCGCCTGAGGATCGAGGAAAACAACAAGAGACATGATAAGAAGACAGGAGGACGCCATGCTGAGCCTAAGGCCAACCTCATGGAAGGAAAGGTCAATAAGAAGAAACGCAAGTTTCCTGGTGAAGGCTATAAACAGAAGAAGGACAATCTTAAGAAGTTCAAAGAAAAGTGCTTCATTTGTGGTAAAATAGGCCACAAATCCAAGGATTGTCGTTTCAAGGAAAAAGAAAAGAAGGAAGTCAATACTACTGAAGATACCCTATCCCTTGAAGTGTCAGGGATGATGTTGTCAGCAGTTGTATTTGAAGCAAACATGGTTGATAAACCAAATGAATGGTATGTTGACACTAGAGCTACTCGACATGTCTACTCCGATAAGAGTATGTTCTCATCATATACTCCTATCAAAGGTAGAAATCTGTTAATGGATAACTCCGCTACATCGAAGATAGAAGGAATTGGCTGCATTATTCTAAAGATGACATATGGCAAAGAGCTTCTTCTGAACGATGTACTGCATGTTCCTGACATCCGTAAGAACTTGGTATTAGGCTCCCTCCTAAGCACACATGGATTTAGGATGGTGTTTGAATCTGATAAATTTGTACTTACTAAAGGGAGGATCTTTCTGGGTAGAGGTTACTTGAATAATAGATTATTCAAGATGAATGTAATGATTGTACATCGCAACCTTGAAAAGAATAAAGATGTTTTTTCTGTTTATATGGTTGACTCCTCTTACTTATGGCATGATAGATTAGGTCATGTAAATTTTAATTCATTTCGAAAATTAATGAATTTAGAATTGTTACATAATCATGAAATCGATCCATACTACAAATATGAAATATGTGTTGAAGCTAAACTAGCCAAAACATCATTACATTCAGTAGAAAGAAATACTGAACCTCTAGATTTGATCTATAGTGATCTATGTGACTTGAAGTCAGTACAATCTAGAGGAGGTAAAAAGTATTTTATAACATTTATTGATGATTCAACTAGATACTGTTATGTATATCTACTAAAGTCTAAAGATAAGACTTTAGATATATTTAAATGTTATAAAAATGAGGTTGAAAATCAGCTTGGTAAAAAGATCAAGGCTATAAGGAGTCATAGAAGTGGTGAATACGATGTACCATTTAATGACTTTTGTCAAGAATATGGTATTGTTCATCAAACTATAGCTCCTTATTCATCTCAATCTAATGGACTTGCTGAATACAAAAATCGAACACTGAAAGAAATGATGAATACCATGTTGATAAATTCTGGTACACCACAGAATTTATGGAGAGAAGCAATTCTCTCGGCTAATCATATTCTTAACAAAATACCTCTTAAGAAGAAGGACATCACTCCATATGAGTTATGAAAAGGGAAAAAGTCTTCTTATAATTACCTAAAAGTGTGGGGGTATCTAGCTAAAATAGCTATTCCAGATCCCAAAAAGGTCAAAATATGACCTAAAACGGTTGATTGTATTTTCATTGGTTATGCACAAAACAGTAGTGCATATCGCTTTCTTGTACATAAATTAGATATATCTGATATACAAGAAAATACAATCATGGAATCAAGAAATGCATCATTTTTTGAAGAGATATTTCCTTATAAAGGAATATCTAGTACAAGTTCAAATAAAAGAACTTATGATAATTTGACAAGTAGTAGTCATCAGGAAAAACATCCTGAAGATGAACCTAAATGTAGTAAGAGGCCTAAAGTTATAAAATCTTTTGGTCTTGATTACATTACATACATAATAGAAAATGTACCTCAGACATTCAAAGAGGCAATGTCTATACCAGAAGCACCCTTTTGGAAAGAAGCTATTAATAGCGAAATTGAGTCCATCATGCATAATCATACCTGGAAATTGGTAGATTTACCATCAGGTATGAAGCCTTTGGGGTGTAAATGGATTTTCAAGAAGAAGTTAAAGGTTGATGGATCAATTGATAAGTATAAAGCCAGATTAGTAGCTAAAGGCTTTAAACAAAAGGAAGGTCTAGACTTCTTTGGTACTTATTCACCTGTAATAAGGATAACATCCATAAAAATGTTAATTGCTATTGCAGCCATTAATAATCTTGAAATATATCAAATGGAAATAAAAACAGCTTTCCTTAATGGTGAATTAGAGGAAGAAATTTATATGAAACAACCTGAAGGGTTTGTGGTTCCAGGCAAAGAAAAAAAGGTGTGTAGACTTATGAAATCCTTATATGGATTAAAACAAGCATCTAAACAAGGGCATATAAAATTTGACAATGTCATGTTGACCAATGGATTCAAAATCAATGAATGTGACAAATGTATGTATGCCAAAACCATACTTACAGGGTATGTGTTTGTCTGCTTATACGTGGATAATTTGTTAATCATAGGAAGTGATATTGATATGATTAAACAAACAAAGAAAATGTTGATCAAACATTTTGATATGAAAAATATGGGTTTAAAGCCTATAAATAAATCTTCATAGTGGATACCCAACCTAGTTGACTGGAGATCCCAAGATCTAGGTTCAAAAGGGACAACTAAATTATGAAGATGTCAAGAAGCACTAAGAATATAAAATCCTACTCATTCCTATGATAATCAGTGCTACCTGCTAAAGGTACTAAGATAAGCATAGCTTTTAATGATTCTTATGACATGAATATCATGTGAGGTATAGCAGGATACTCTTAAAAAGAATCACCTATGTGAGTGTGAATTGGGCCAATTATATGAGAATTTTAAAGGCTTTAATTTTCTAAAGCACTCATGAGACCAGGAGTTGTTCAGGGCCAAAATGAACACAACCATGAGAACCAAAAGGAATGCTCGAAAAAGAAGTTATGTGATTGTTATTGTCTTAGTTTACATCAAACGTTAAAAGTTCAAGACATCACGTTCACTTTTAGTAAGTAAACTTGATAACAAAATAATAAGGAAGGTTCAAAGCCACAAGCTACCTATCCTGATGCAACTTCATTTCACTTCTCTATTTAAGTGTTTGCATATTCATTTGCATTTAAAAATCCATGTTTGTGGGGGATCGTCTTTACTGATCTTTGATCTTGGTCCAAAATTCCATTCATGTGGGGGATTGTTGGAAAAAGTGAATAGAAATTTTTATTCCGAAATTATACTGTGGGATGAGAAACTATCCTGTGGGATAGGAAACCATCCTGTGAGATGGAAACTATCCTGTTGGATGGAAACTTTTAGTCCCACATGGAAAGATTGGAAAAAGAGAAGGCTCTTTATAAGAAAACATTTTCCCAAGCTCTTACTTCTAGGCTCACCATAGGTGGAGAGCTTGAGGGTGATGCAAAGCATCACGCGCGTGTGCGACGGGCGACAAGGGTGCTTTGTAGGCATACTTTACATGTACGCATCATCGCGAGGAGCTTGAGGAGCCTTTAAATTTTTTCTGATCAAACAGATCAGACGGTCGAGATTGATTGGCACCAGATCAAGGTTGCAGGGAGACGAGTCGGCTCGGTTCTGATAGAAGCCGACTCGGATGACTGGCCGGGTCGACTCGAGTGGTTCGAGTCGACTCGGATGACTAGGAGTCGACTCGGATCTGTAGAACGGGAATACACAGTCTGGAGAGTCGACTCGAGTGGTTCGAGCTGGCTCGGATCCATATAATGGTATCATGCGGTCTGGACGAGTCGACTCGAGGGAATCGAGCTGACTCGACCAGGACGCTCTCTGCAGTAAGGAGCCGACTCGAGAAATTCGAGCCGACTCGGATGACGGGATTTCAGAATCGCGAAACAATGGATCACGTGTTCGGAGGCGTAATCACGCGTCCATTCACGGATCAACGTTTCTTCTGAGATCAGGGGTGCTGTCGGATCGTGAAATGATGCATTGAGAAGCGCACTGATCACGTGATCTAGAAATCACGATACGAATCAGCGTATCATGGTATCCGATCATGATTAAAGAAACATATCGATTGAGTAAAGGCATATCTCACTACGAAAAGATATCGAAAACTCCATCTGATGAAATCAGAAGGTTGCTTCCAAGGGGCACCTTAAGGTTATAAATAGGTCCCCATTCTTCATTCATTTTATTTAATTCAATCCAGTTTTTCCTTCCTTCTCTCAGGCATTTGCATACTCTAAATAACAGAGTATAGCTATAGTGCATCATAAGTCTCTTAGGCATTTGCATACTCTGAAAACAGAGTATAGCTATAGTGCATACAAAGAGAGAAAAGCATTCCTGGTTCGAATTTCTGGTGAATTGTAGTGCTGCTTTCACCAGAAGAAGACCGTTGTATCCTAGGAGACAATCGTCATAAAACCGTAACACCATTGTGGGACGAAATTGTCTTAAGGACATAGAGTGTAACTCTATTTCACTTTAATCCGATCGGTTTATACTTTTTCATGATCTGACAAACATTAAGGAGAAGGATTTTTCATTAAAAAGTAAGCTAAGTTGTTACATCATCAATATGTTACATTGATCCCGATAGAACTTCCCTCTATTTCACTTTGAGTTACAGAAGGAACTGGTAAAATTTCTCCTGGAATTTGAGAAGTTGGTGCCGGTATTTCAGTTTGATATCCGATCAGTTGTTCAGTTGGGCCTCCGGTTAATCTTTTCGCTTGATCGGAAACAAATTCATCAGTTTGATTTTCTTCATTTGAGCTCTCTCCATTAGAATTTTCTTCATTGGAGTCTTCCTCTATCTTTGAAGTGTCAAGATCAGGGTAAAATTTCTTTACTTTCTTCAAACAGTCGGCAAGATCGTAATTGTAACTTTCAACTCCCGCCTCATGGAGTTTGTCGTCGAAGGCCTTTGATTCGATATATTTCTTGACTGCCCCATTCACGACTTCTTCAACAGCTTGCTCAATTCTTTTAGTTGTTGTCAAAATTTTTTCTTCGATCGCTAAAACCTTATTTTCAGCCGTTGCAGTTTTTTCTTCAGCTCCCTCCAATTTAAGGGACAATGATCGGACCTTCTTACTTTTCTTCTTTAGCTTAGATTCCATATTGTTCATCTTTGACCTTGTTTCTTTTAATTCTGCTTCTAATGCCGAGATTTTAATCGTCGCATCTCCCAACTTCTTTTCCATGGAGTTTTTCAATTCTTTGGCTACTTCTTTCTCCACCTTTGCCACACTCACTTCATTACTCATGGCTTTGCAAAACTGATCGAAGTTTTTCAAACTTTCATCCATGATATTAATCCCATGGATGAGCTATTATTTCATACCTTATATTAATCATATTTGCCAAAACTGAAAAAGATGGTTAAATATCTATTCAAAATATAAGTGTAACTCAACCTTCAACACTGTCGGATGAAGTTGTAAGATTGTGTCGTCAATTTGTCGGGACTTTGTTATCTCCCAGTCTCTTGGAATTATTATAGACTTCGTAAGCTGACGGGCCAACATCGGGTCATTTAGACCCGAATCATCAGCATATATGGGGAAACCAACCGAAATATTTGCGGTTGGGGTTCTTTCTTCCTCATCCCTCATCAGAGCTTTTCCCTTATCCGGTTGATCAGTAGGGCGAGAGAGTGTGTCATCTCCTGGAATGTTTGTCGTTTATTTTTGCATGGGAGGTTGAAGGGATGTTGATAAAGGAACTTCATCGTCCTCCGACACACTAGCTATCACAATCGGAGAATCAAGTCTTGCTACTGTTGGTGAAGTTGTTGGGTTGATCGGAATCTTCTTCTTCAGTTTTTTGATTTTTCTCTCTTCTTGAATAGAAGATGTGGCTTCTACCTTCCTCTTCTTTGAGAGCTTCCAAAATTTCTGGACGTCCACCATGACTAATGTGTCTACAATAAAGAAGAAGTCAAAAATTAAGACAGATTGGTCAGAAAGGTTGATGAAATAATATCGGTAATGAAAATACCTAAAGAGGGTTTAGGACTGATTTCTGCTGAAAAGAGCCCTCTTTCATCAAGAAGTTCTTTAATCGGAGGAACTTCCATCCCGGTAAGCTTCTCGTAATCTTCTTGATCAGAAGCTAGAACCTTTTTGCCGTCGTTTGGAGTTAATCTGGGTTCTCTATGGCTAGTGATAAAGTCCCAGGGGATTTTAGAGAAGATATAAAATAAGCTTGGTTTCCAGCCATGAATGGCGAAGGAAGTCCAGAAATAAATTTCTGACCATGTCGTGGGTTGATTACCCACCATCCATGGCCATGAAAATCTCGTTTCAATATAAATAAAGAGGTAAAGAGTGAGATTTTTGGAGTTATATCCGCGTCCTTGCAAAGGATCAAGAACGCGCAAATAATTCGAATGCTATTAGGGGTTAGTTGGGATGGTAATACCCGATATAATTTAAAGATCATGAGAAAGAAAGGATGGATCGAAATCTAAGTCCGGCCCTTAGATGTTCTTCGTATATGGTTATGCTACCGACGGGGGGCCGATCTATTTGATCTTCAGCAAGAGGGAGGATTACAGCATACTCATTAGAAATATTATAATGTTGTTTCAACGCTAAGATCCTATGTTCGGAGAGAGAAGACCTAATATCTCCTATTTTTACTTGTTCAGTTTGTTTTCTCTATTGCCGAGAACTGGATTCTTTGGGGTTTCCAGGGTTTTCTATATGACTGGTTTCTAAGATCCTAACCATGATGAAGAAAGGAATTAAAGGAAGATTAACTTGGAAAAGAAGAAGAGAAATAAGAAGCCGACCTGTGGAGTTTTTCTTTCGCTCCTAAAGCAAAAAGGCAGAAATGGCTGAAAACCTATTTCTCTGAGAGGGGTGGTGTTTATATAATACCTTTCAATGGATCAAGATCTCTTTGCAAACAACGAGAATGAACCAGATTTAGTCATCTATCCTTAAAACATTTAATGGAAATTGGGTTTCTCGAAGGATCGAAATGGCTTTTTACGGTACGATGGCTGCGATCTGCTGATTAGACGGGTATCTTTTTTCTTTTTCAAGGATATTTTGATTTCCTCGGATTTTGAAAAAATTATAATGATGAGAAGAAGATACGGCGGTTGTTTTTGTATCCGTTCCTCCAGTTAAAGTTTGACACGTCATCCGGGCATGTCGTTCTAGAGCAGAAATTCCTGACAGTTTCTGATTTCCATTTAATGGACTCAGAAACTGGGAGGACTAGTGTTGAGATATGATAAAATTGATCTATTTATGTTGACCTATTGAGAGTCTGAAATCGAAATTGGTCTGTGCTCAAAAGGTACGACCATGATCAATATCTCTCATGAAAGGTATCAAATTGATCAATGCTTGAAAGGCACAAATATGATCGGTACGTAGTTCATCAACATCCAAAAGGTGCGAAGCCGATTAATAATCAACAGACACAAAATCGATCCATTTCCAGGTAATCGATAGATTTATTTGAGAATGGAATTTGGTAATAATTATGTAGCGCAGGAAACGACCAACTTTGGAGGAGACGATCAACTCTGAAGGAGACAACCAACTTTGGAGAAGACGATCAACTTTGAAGGAGACAACAAACTTTGGAGGAGACGATCAACTCTGAAGGAGACGACCAACTTTGGAGGAGACGATCAACTTTGGAGGAGACGATCAACTCTGAAGGAGACAACCAACTTTGAAGGAGATGATCAACTCTGAAGGAGACGACCAACTTTGGAGAAGATGATCAGCTCTGGAGAAGACGATCAATTTTGGAGGGGAGACGATCAACTTTGGAAGAGATGATCAACTTTGACAAAGCCGATCAATTATGAAGGAGTGGATCACTTAGAAGAGAAGATTGATTAATTACGATCAACTTTGGTTGCACGTGCTTACACTCTGGATTAACCGTTTTACAGATAGATGACAGCTATAAACGGTTAATTCCTTACTACCAACTTTGGTTGTACGTGCTTACACTCTGGATTAACCGTTTTACAGATGGATGCCAGCTGTAAGCGGTTAACTCCTTAGCCTATAAATACCCGCGATTGTAATGGTGAGGGAACTTTTTGGCAATTCCTATTTTTCAAACACCTTCCATTCAGCCTTCCTTCAGAAGTTATCTACTCCCATCCAGACACCATTAGCAAGCTTGGAAGCTACTTCAATTACCTAATTTTCCAAGAAGATAGTTAACAACTAAATTGAATCAGTTCATTCTGGTTCATTGTTATTTCAAGCCTGCTATAATTTTGTTTGGACACAACAGATGCATATTATGAAAATAAGCTTATCTGGTGAAAGTTTTCAAATGAATCTAGGTAGTAGAAAATTAAAATAATAAGAAATGTAAGTTTACTAACAAGTTTATATATTTAATCATGTTAAAAAAAAGCTTGTGAGTGATAGGAACAATAAAAAATAGTCAAAATGATCTTATTAGCAGCAACATATAATATTGGATCGAGTATTATTTGGGTATATGCATCCTGATATTATCAACCTTGCCTTCTTGATATTTTATATCCAAAAAAAAAAAAAAAGCATGGGAGTAAAATGAACAGTAAAAGAATAGCTAAAAACCATGTCGTATGAATAGTAACATGCAATGCTGGCTTAATTGAGGGTAACTCTTATCATAATTATTTAATGGATTGGGTACCATCTAGATACTTCCTCGTGCTATTATTTTTGTCTTTTGATATTTATCTTTTAGTAATGGTATCCATCAAATTTTTTGAATTTAAAGCTAATAATGTTATCTTTAAGGATTGTCATTAGATCCAAATCAGGTTTAAAATAAAAGATCTAGAAAATAAAAATAATTTTTTTAAAAATTTATTTAAATAATTTAAATATTTTTTTATTAAATATTTTTATTTATTTTTATTATTTTATTTTTCTTATATTTGTTTCTAAAAATGGTTTCTATTTTTTTAAAAAAAATTAAGATTTTATTGAAATGATCATCAATATGATTGGACCCATAGTTTGTTAAGATTTTTAATTAAGTTATTTGTCTTTAAATCTTAAACGCTTTGATTAATTTATTTGTGTAATCTTTTAAAAATTAATTTACATGCTGCAATATAGATTTAGTAGAGATCTTTAATTAATTTTGTATAATACAAAAGTAATAGATATTATGCTATAAATAATAAAAAGATATAATTATAATTTATATATATATATATAATATGTGAGGTAAATAAATTATAATTAGGTATAAACAATTATATTTGTATGTATTGCAAATCTTCTTTAAACTGTTAGTTGTAATATATGAATATATATATATGTATTTATATATTTTTGAAATATTTAAAAAAATATTTTTTTCATGATGTATGTGTGGCAGAATAATTTTGGTATGACAAAGTAATTTTAAATGGAATAGAATAAGGTTAGGAAGTCTGGCTTGGGAGGCAAATAAAATTATTATCCTAAAAAAAATTTGATCCCTTTCTCATGCGAAGAACAATTAGGCCACACACTTTTCTTCAAGGTACAACCTAGAAGTCAATACTCCAACGTTCGTCAATGATACAATCTCGAACGGATATTGATCAACTCATTTTCAATCCAAAAAACTATATAGTAGAAAGAATTTTAAAATTTTTAAAAAAAAAGAATATAAAAGAATGAGAGTTTGGAATTTTTTTGAATGCTTTGTAGGACTGGGATAAGGTCTATTTATAAACTTAAAATTTTAGAAAAAATTTAAAAAAATTTCAAACTAGCCGTTATGGCATTAAAAAAGAAAATAAATAATATAGTTGTTAAAACATTAAATTTCAGAATTAAAAAAAATAATAAAAGAAAAACGGTAAAAAATGTATGAAATGCATGGGCGTTGCGTGCGGAGGGAGGAAGGAAGGATTTTTATTTTATTTTTTTCTTTTTGTAACGTCAACAGCTTCAAGAGGTATATATATATATTTCAAAGGATAAATATATAATAGGCTATATTTCATAGATATTCATATATTTTTTTTTCAATAATTTGGCAACTATTACTGCTATGACTTGAGGAAACCTATGCTTGTAACATCTCACTGCCATAATTTCTTCGTACATCAAAAGTCAACATGACATTTAGTCCCAACCACTTTGATAAATACAAGTGCCAACACCGGCTTTATAGTTCTTGGCATTCTATAATTCCGTCACTTCCATCAAAATTAAGCTATTTCACTTCTTAGGTTCTTGCCTTTTTCTCCTTTCTCCTTCCAATTTGAACAAATAAAGTAGTGTTCATGGCGTAGCCGATAGGTATGGTACAACATTGGAGTAAAATCAGATGATGATCGTATTTTGTAAGTTGCGTGTCATTAAGTTATGCGGACGGTTACAATAGGATCAAAATAACTCCTGTTGGAAGGAGGAAAATTATAACCCCTTCTATGTGGAAGCACCTCCTCGTGAATGTTCCCAGCTTTAACAGTCAAGATGGTAGTTTAGCTGATCGGGATCTTGCCTCACAATCAATAGATCACAGGTTCGAGATGTAACTTTGTGAAAGACTTGATTAAATTCAGGAGTTATCTCCTATCTTCTTAGATCCATGATAGTTACTTTGTGAAAGACTTGATTAAATTCAGGAGTTATCTCCTATCTCCTTAGATCCATGATAGTTGATGAGTGAGAAGGGATAGAAAAAGGTTGCGAAAATCTAGTTTCTTGAATTGAATATTTTCTGATAAGATGGAGACCTACGGGATAACTACACCGAATTAATCCTTCCTATCCCTTTTATGCATCAAAGAAAAAAAAAAAAAAAAACACGTTCCCAGCTTTTTGTTTAATGAATTGTGTTGATGGGAAGGGGGTCGGGTTCCGAGAGTTAAATCCAATGCTCATGCATCACATGGGCAAACATGCCAGGGCACTGTACAAAGGACCATCAAATGGTCCAGTCAACATCAGATCTCTGTTTTTTTTTTTTTTTTGTTGAACAACATCAGATCTACTTTGCTTTGGAGAGATATTGCTCATGGATCTTTAGAGTAGAAAAACATCCACTAATATTAGCAACGAGACATGGCATAATAATGAGAAGCAGAATGTGCACACAATCTTGCATCCATTAATCCTCAGGCTGCGGTAGAAATGCATGGATCTCGCCCCTTAACAAATCAAGATAAAGAGATGGATCTTTGCCTCCGCTTGAGGCTGATTGGCTACATCATCTCGAACAAGAAATATATTTGTCTCGACACATCATCTGCGATGTATACACAGCACTGCAGAATGATGTGCGGCTGTGAATGGCCACTACCAAGATAGATGGCCATCACACAAGATAGAGGAGTACCGCTTGCAGTGTCATACAAAAGATATATTATTTGACTACCATCCTTTTTTTTTTTTGATGGCGGCCATCTAAAGATGCACGATACTTTGTGGTGTACAGCTGCACCACAGAGGATCCTGATTGTAGTTTCTCGCGCGGTGCATCATCAGATATCTAGGGTGGAACTGAAGTGGGGCCAAAACCCATAGGGAGAAGCCTTGACACATTAGCTATCATAAATATGTTCAATGTGGAGGACCATCTTTAGCTGTTCCTTGGACAAGGATTCTTGGGTTTTATTCTACTTTCATGAGATGATTATTTAGGTTCAGAGAATGGATACATGCCAAGCTGCTTGGCTGTGGTCAGCCAGTCACCATCCATTAGCACATAGCATGTGATGCGATTAATGTCCTCTTTGACATAAGCTTCTAAATCTTTATCATCAAGTAGGCATTCTTGCCACGCCCTTTTAAAATTCATTATAATTAAAGGTACGTAGTTCTTCATTGTACTTATCATGAATTATGTGGCAGTATATGTCTTCCATCATGTTGCTCAACCAACAGTATTTTATCATAATATTTTGGGGGATGGTTTTTATTTTGATAAAATTTCTGTAAGTTTATGTTGAGGTGTCTATTTGAATTATCTATCCCGAAAAAGGTTAAAATAGAGTCTAGACTCCAACCGGCTTCTTATTGATATCGTAATAAAAAACATCATGGTATTAAGAGTCAAAAAGGTGGTTATGGCACATTAAAGATGAATTAGATTGTCTATAATAACAAAATCATAGCAATAATTAACTACCATAAAATCGCTTTTAAAGTTTCATTCAAGTCAATAACTCCCATGCCTTGGAGGGTAGAAATTATGGACAACGGTAAAATTCCACCAATATATAAAGAGGTAAAAGGTAGACCAAAGAGGGGTAAGCACTTGTATTCTTTACCATGTTTCATTATTTTTAACTCTTTCCGAAACTCCAACTAAGTTAAGCTTTTGATGGTCCTTAGCTGGACACACCCCAAGAAGGACTTTTTTTTTTAGGTTTCTCAGTTCAAGAGAGAAGGGGTATATACTTGATATTCGACTAAGTATTTTTTACTGGAGCTTAGTGGCAATAGATTGGTACACTAAGTAGGAAAAATAGAGAAGAATTCTGAAAGGACAAGGGCGAGAACTCATGCATAAAATCTCTCAGCAAATTCTGATTGGCACTCATCATGAAAGAGTATGATCAACTGTTACAAAATGTGGAGCCTAGTTCCTTCCATCTGTTGGAAAAAGTAAATATGAATTTTTATTCCTAAACTATCCTTTGAACATAAAAAATTTAGTTCCACATGAAAAATTTGGAAAAAGTTAAAACTCTTTATAAGAAAATCTTTTTCCTTGCTTGCGTCCGCGCGCACGACGGGCGACAAGGATGCAATGAGTGCTTTGTAGGCGCACATCGCATGTGCGCATCCTCGCGAGGAGCATGAGGAGCATTAAAATTTTTCCTGATCAAAAGGATCGCAATAGGCTAAGATCGTATCAGTCTGGGTCTTAGAGTTGGCTCATCTGGTGTAAGAGTCGACTCGATCAGACAGTCAAGAAACCCTGTGGTCTGGACAAATCGGCTTGTTGGATTCGAGTCGGCTCGGTTTCACAGTCTTGAAAACTTGTGATATGGACGAGCCGACTCTGATGCGTAGAGTCAACTCAGTTCCAAGGTCGAGTCAACTCTAGTGTCGAGAGTCGATTGCGATCGACAAGTATATGTTCATGAAATGATGATTGCAACGATCAAAGCACTACGATGATTGACTGATCATGCGTCCATTCACGAATCAACGTATCCAGAGGCATTGATAGTACCATCGAATCATGAAATGGTATATTGAGAAGCGCGTTGATCGCATGATCTACAGATCACGATATGAATCAGCGTATCATGGCTTCCGATGGATGTATTGATCGCGTGTTTCTCAGATCATGGTTAAGGAAAAGTGTATTCCACTATGAAATGGCTTATCAAGCCATCAATTATTCCCTCCGATCAAATCTAAGGGTTGCTTCTAAGGGACACCTTAAGTCTATAAATATGTCATCGTTCCTTATTCATTCAATCCCAATTTTCTTTTCCTTCTCTTAGGCATTTGAATACTTTGAATAACAGAGTATAGCTATAGCGCATCGAAAAATCTCTTAGGCATTTGCATACTCTAATTAATAGAGTATAGCTATAGTGCATATAAGAGAGAAAAGCATTCATGGTTCGAATTTTTAATAAATTATAGTGCTGCTTTCACCAGAAGAAGAACGTTGTATTCTAGTAGACAATCGTCATACATCGTAAGCACTATTGCGGGATGAAATTATCTTAAGGACATAGAGTGTAACTCTAGACTCGGTCTTTTCAAATAGGTAGCCACAAATATTATAATCTTACAATCTTAAGACAGTTTTCTGTGTCTGAAGTGCTGCTCAAGTGATGGCAACAATGGTTGCACCTATTCAAGCCGAGAAGCCAGAGAATTTTGCCGGCATCGATTTCAAGAGATGGCAACAAAAGATGATGTTCTATCTGATAACTCTAAATCTGGTCAGAGTTCTCAAAAAAGATCCTCCAATCTTGAAGGAAGAAGAAAACGACAAGCAAATTATCTCTACTATGGATGCATGGAAGCACTCAAACTTTTTATGCAAGAATTATATCCTAAATGGATTAGAGAATACTCTGTATAATGTGTACAGTAGTATCAGTACAACAAAAGAGCTATGGGCATCCTTGGATAAGAAGTACAAGACCGAGGATGCAGGTCATAAAAAGTTTGTAGTCGGCAGGTTTCTTAACTATAAGATGGTAGACTACAAGATCGTCATAGAGCAAGTTCAAGAGCTGCAGATCATACTGCATGAGATACATACAGAAAGAATGTCTCTAAGTGAGTCATTCCAAATAGCTGCTATAATTCAAAAGTTACCTCCATCATGGAAGGACTTCAAGAACTATCTAAAGCATAAGAGAAAGGAGATGGGACTTGAAGATCTGATTGTCTGCCTGAGGATCGAGGAAGATAATAAGAGCCATGATAAGAAGACATGAGGATATCATGCTGAGCCTAAGGCCAACCTCATGAAAGGAAAGGTCAACAAGAAGAAACCCCATTCTATTCGGTAGAAAAGAATACTGAACCTCTAGATTTGATTCACATTGATCTATGTGATTTAAAGTCAGTACAATCTAGAGGAGATAAAAAGTATTTTATAACATTTATCGATGATTCAACTAGATATTGTTATGTATATCTAGTAAAGTTTAAAGATGAGGCTTTAGATATGTTTAAATGTTATAAGAATGATGTTGAAAATCAGCTTGGTAAAAAGATCAAGGCTATAAGGAGTGATATAGAGGTGGTGAATACGATACACCATTTAATGACTTTTGTCAAGAACATGGTATTATTCATCAAACTACAGCTCCTTATTCACCTCAATCTAATGGAATTGCTAAATGCAAAAATCGAATATTGAAAGAAATGATGAATGCCATGTTGATAAATTCTGGTACACCACAGAATTTATGGGGAGAAGCTATTCTCTTGGCTAATCATATTCTTAACAAAATACCTCTTAAAAGGATGGACATTGCTCCATATGAGTTATGGAAAGGGAAAAACCTTCTTATAATTATTTAAGAGTATGGGGGTGTCTAGCTAAAGTAGCTATTCCAGATCCCATAAAGATCAAAACAGGCCCTAAAACTGTTGATTGTATTTTTATTGGTTATGCACAAAATAGTAGTGCATATCGCTTTCTTGTATATAAATCAGATATATCTGATATACAGGAAAATATAATTATGGAATCAAGAAATACATCATTTTTTGAAGAGATATTTTCTTATAAAGGGATATATGTTACAAGTTCAAATAAAAGAATTTATGATAATATGGCAAGTAGTAGTCATCAGGAAAAATATCCTGAAGATAAACCTAGACGTAGTAAGAGACCTAAAGTTACAAAATCTTTTGGTCCTGATTATGTTACGTACATAATAGAAAATATACCTCAAACATTCAAAGAGACAATGTCTATACTAGAAGCACCCTTTTGGAAAGAAGCTATTAATAGCGAAATTGAGTCCATCATGCATAATCATACTTGAAAATTGGTAGATCTACCATTAGGTATAAAGCCTTTGGGATATAAATGGATTTTCAAGAAGAAGTTAAAGGCTAATGGATCAATTGATAAGTATAAAGCCAGATTAGTAGCTAAAGGCTTTAAACAAAAAGAAGGTCTAGACTTTTTTGATACTTATTCACCTGTAACAAGGATAACATTCATAAGAATGTTAATTACTATTGCAGCCATTAACAATCTTGAAATACATCAAATGGATGTTAAAATAGCTTTTCTAAATGGTGAATTAGAGGAAGAAATTTATATGGAACAACTTGAAAGGTTTGTTGTTCCCGGCAAAGAAAAGAAAGTGTGCAGACTTGTTAAATCTTTATATGGATTAAAACAAGCACCCAAGGCATATAAAATTTGACAATGTCATATTATCTAATGGATTCAACATAAATAAATGTGACAAATGTGTGTATGCCAAAACCATGCCTATAGGGTATGTGTTAGTATATGTGGATGATTTGTTAATCATAGGTAGTGATACCGGTATAATTAATAATATAAAGAAAATATTGATCAAATATTTGATATAAAAGATATGGGTATCACAGACATTATACTAGGGATTAAAATCACTAGAACGTCTATTAGAATAATATTATCTCAATCTCACTATATTAAAAAAATATTAAATAAGTTCAATAAGTATGATACCAGTCCGCTTAAAATACCTGTAGATGTTAATCTACATCTTGCTAAGCATATTGGGCAACCCATATCATAATTAGAATATTTATGTATAATTGGCAGTTTAATGTATGTCATAAATTGCACCCACTCTGACATATCATATGCTGTCAATAAGTTAAGTAGATTTACTGGTAATCTAGGTCCAAATCATTGGATAGTACTAGTAAGGGTATTACGATATCTATGATATACCTTAAATTCTGGATTATATTATACAAAATATCCAGGTGTACTAGAAGGATATAGTGATGCTAACTGAATATCTTTTTCAGAAGATACTAAATAAACTAGTGGATATGTGTTCACCCTAGGAGGAGATGCAGTGTCATGGAAATCCTCAAAACAAACTTGTATAGCTCGATCCATTATAGAATCAGAGTTTATAGCTTTAGATAAAGCTGGAAAAGAAGCATAATGGCTTCGAAATTTTTTTGAGGATATTTCATGTTGGTCTAAACCTGTGTTTGTAATATGTATCCATTGTGATAATCAATCAGCTATTTGCAGAGCATGAAATAAAATATATAATGGTAAGTCTAGACATGTACATCATAGATATAATACCATTAAGCAATTACTTGAAAATGGAATAATTTTTATTAACTACATTTAGTCAAAGAAAAACCTTACAGATCCACTGATAAAAGGTTTATCGAGAGATCAAGTAAATTGTTTATCAAGGGGAATGGGTTTAAAGTCTATAATAAATTAATCTTCATAGTGGATACCCAATCTAGTTAACTGGAGATCCTAAGATTTAGGTTCAAAAAGGATAACTAAATTATGAAGAGGTCAACGAAATACTATGTAAATTCCTACTCATTCCTATGATAATCAGTGCTACCTGCTAGAGGTATTAGGATAAGCATAGCTTTTAATGATCTTATAACATGAATATCATATAGGGTATAGCAAGATACTCTTAATAAGATCACCTATGTGAGTGTGAACTGGGCCAATTTCATGAAAATTTTAAAAGCTTTGAGGTACTAAGATAAGCATAACTTTTAATGATCTTATAACATGAATATCATGTGGGGTATAAAAGGATACTCTTAATAAGAATTACCTATGTGAGTGTGAACTGGGCCAATTTCATGAAAATTTTAAAAGTTTTAATTCTCTAAAGCACTCATGAAATAAAAGGAATGCTCGGAAAGAAGTTGTGTGATTGTTATTATTTTAGTTTATATCAAACGCTGGAAAGTTCAAGACATCATGTTCAATTTTAGCAAGTAAACTTGATAACAAAATACAAAGGAAGGTTCAAAGCCACAAGCTATTTATCTTGATGCAACTTTATTCCATTTACTCTCTTTAAATGTCTGCATATTCATTTGCATTTACAATCTATATTTGTGGGGATCGCCTTTACTGATCTTTGATCTTAGTCCAAAATTTCATTCATATGGGAGATTGTTGGAAAAAGTGAATAAAAATTTTTATTTCTAAACTACCCTTTGAACATGAAAAATTTAGTCTCACATGAAAAGTTTGGAAAAAGTTAAGGCTCTTCATAAGAAAACCTTTTTCCTTGCTCTTGCATTTATGCTCACCATAGGTGGAGAGCTTGAGAGTGATGCATAGCATCATCCCGCATCCGCATGCGCGCGTGCACGACGGGCGACAAGGATGCAATGGGTGCTTTGTAGGTGCACTTTGCACTTTGCACTTGCGCATTGTCGCATCTGGTGTAAGGGTTGGCTCGATCAGACAGTCAGGAAATCTTGTGGTTCGGATGAGTTGGCTTGTTGGGTTCGAGTCAGCTCAATTTCATAATCTTGAAAACCTGTGGTCTAGACAAGCCAGCTCTGATGCTTAGAGTCGACTCGATTCCAAGGTCGAGTCGACTCTAGTATCGAGAGTCGGTTGCGATTGACAAGCGTCTATTCATGAAATGATGATCGTAGCGATCAAAGCACTATGATGATTGGTTGATCATGCATCCATTCATGGATCAACATATCCAGAGGCATTGATAGTACCATTAGATCATGGCATGGTGTATTGAGAAGCACGCTGATCACGTGATCTATAGATCATGGTATGAATCAGCGTATCATGGCTTCTGATGGGCGTATTGATCGCGTGTTTTTTAGATCACGATTGAGGAAAGATGTATTCCACTATGAAATGGCTTATCAAGCCATCGATTATTTTCTCCGATCAAATCTGAGGGTTGCTTCCAAGGGACACCTTAAGTCTATAAATAGGTCCTCGTTTCTCATTCATTCAATCCCAACTTTTCTTTCCTTCTCTTAGGCACTTGCATACTCTGAATAACAGAGTATAGCTATAGTGCATAGAAAAATCTCTTAGGCATTTGCATACTCTAATTAATAGAGTATAACTATAGTGCATATAAGAGAGAAGCATTCATGGTTCAAGTTTCTGGTGAATTGTAGTGCTGCTTTCATCAGAAGAAGACCGTTGTATCCTGGGAGATAATCGTCATACACCGTAAGCACCATTGCGAGACGAGATTATCTTAAAGATATAGAGTGTAACTCTAGACTCGGTCTTTTCTAATAGCTAGCCACAAATATTATAATCTTACACCAACTGGTGATAGTAGCAGATTAGCAACAAGTCGCTATACTTGTATAGCAAGTACAAACCATTACAACTACCATCCAAAGCCTGCAATAGATGATGAAAAGGAAGTAGTTGTCAAAGGAGCCAGCTTTCCACATTATGCCTTCTTAGCATAGCCAATGATCTCATCAATAGAAGTCGGCACAGCGATAACCAACTAGACAATCATATCACCCTAATCCCCCTGCTTGCCAACCTTCTCCTCGACAATCAAGTCTATAGGAGGAGAAACAGTAATCGTTCCCCTTTAGGACCCTCTAGAAAGATTTGACTCTAGGTGACTTCCAATGACTCGATGCTTACAATTGAAAGTTCCAAGAAATTGATTGTAGGCTTGCCGAATGATCTCATTCAAGGGTCAAGATTTCTTCTATGACTAGTTGGCCAATAGCAAAATCATCTTGACTAGCTCCTAAGCAAGCTAGTGATTATAAAGGGTGGATTCATTGGCATGGACTCTCATCCTCAAGGAGACGAAGCCCTCCTTGGAAAAAATGCGAGGCAAAAAATTGGTAGAATCTTAAGGCTCCTTTTTTCAAGTTGGGCTCGTTGTTGGATTATTTGGCATAGAGCTCTCTGATGTGCATGAATATCATAACGGAAAAAAAAAAAGAGCCCAAGAGGAGCCCGACTCTAAAGTCATTGAAGGAGCTACTAGTACGGCCACTCTAATCGGGACAGATGCAACGAACTCGAGGTCATTATCTATCTCTATCAGGGACGTGTTGATCCTAGGAGTTGGAGTAGGTGGCGGGGTGGTCCTCAATCCGATAGCCACTCTCTATTCCGAAGGGTTTTTAGCCTCTGACCTCTATTTTCCCGAGAAGTCTCCTTAAGAAAACCCAACCTCTTCTTTGGCACTACATCGTGAATCATTTTGGCAATCAGCTTCATAGTTGCAAAATTGAATAAAAGAGTTAGTATCAAAAGGGAAGGAGACCTATAGCAAATTTGAAAGAATTGAAATAGTACCAAGTGACTTAATTAGACATAGGCTAGTGTCATAAAGATTTTGCTCGCTAAGCAGTTCAACTTAAGGTGGTATATTAATGTCATGTAGAGTAACCAAGGTCTCGTGGTTCTCATCAAGGATCTTATCATTTCTATTTAGAAAAAAAATATTAAGCTCGTCCCAAATTCAATGGAAGCCCCAAGGGTAGTTGGTTGAGATAAGGAGAAATCGACTTTTCAATCCATGAATTGAAGAAGGGAGCCCGATGATGAACGAGTGATGGATTTGAGGACCAAGAACAACCAACCTTTCTCCCGAGAATTCTTCTTAAGGATAAAAAGAGCTTAAAAAAAGATAGCATCAGATTGATGTTGAGAATATCATAAAGGACAATAAAAAATAGAGTATTTAGAAAGAGTTTGGAGTGAGTTGGGCATGGATTACATTTTAAAGGTCAAGGATGTTACAAATGAATGGACGAAGAGGAAATTAGAGTCTAGCCCAAAAAACTCCTCATAGATGACAAGCCGATCCATTAGAACATGAGTCATATGACCATTAAGACTGGGAGCATAAAGCTCGTACCTACTTGGGATATGATATTGTTCCCAAAGTTGGTCTAAATCTGACTCAGACAGATTGGATGCCATGCTTATCAGGCTAGATGATTCAATGACCGGACTTTCCAATCTCTAAGTCTACAACAAGGAGCCCTCATCAGGCATGGCCAGAAGATTGTCCTTAAATCCTTCTTGAAAAGATTGAGCTCGAGAATCTTTTTCCCCAGGCAGTTCTTGTTTCTGAGATTCGACATTATCCAGAAAGAAGGAAGAAGATGAACTGAGAAAACAAAAAATAGAGGGTTTTGAAAACAAAATCCCAAACAAAAATCTAGGTAAATGAAAAAGACAGGTTCTAAGGATGGAAAAATATCTCTTGGCGATGGCAAAGATGGCCAAACAATAAAAGAAAGCATTAGAGAAATGGAGGAAGTGATGGAGGACTTCCTTTTCGACTAAGAGCTCTTGCGGCTAAAATAGTGAAAGAAAAACTTAAGGGAGAAGGAGGAGGTGTCCTTATATACCCAACTCAAAAAGTTGTGATTGAGGCCTTACTCTCCTCATTTTATACTGATATTGACATCTGGAGTGCACTGGAAACATCTAATCTCCTACATGTCCATCGCACCTACCCTAAGATGGTATGATGTCCAAGGAAAATAATCTCAATCCAATTGCATTTTGGCACATAGTGAGTAGCGATTGGCCCGAGCATGATTACTCGGATCGCTTGATAGTTTAAATAATAATGATATATCGCTTCGACTTACCTACCCCACATGATAGTTGCATAACTCGTGAAGCAATAAAATGATTGGCACCTTTTCTCGAGATAACAATAAATATAAGGTAGCAAAACAAACGATCAGTTGATGGTAGACTAAAAATTGAGGTCAAATTCATAATAATATTATACTTCTTGTTACCGCTGAATCTCCTGGACCGGGCTTCCTCGACCGAGCTTGCTGGAGTACGCGTCTCCAAATTCTTGCAAAAAAGGTTTCACAGGCTGGTGGAGCGGAGAACACTCCGATGGCTAAGTCAGTGGAAGACTTGGTGCAACAGAATGGAGGAATCGCAAATGAGATAGCTCGTGGGGAAGGAAAAGCCTGCTTACCTCGGAGTCCCCCCTTTACCTTATATAGATGCAAAACTTTGCTAAAATTTATTAGGGGGCCAGGTGGCACCAGGAGGGAATGGCGCCGTGGGATCAGCAAAGTAACGGCGGGCCAAGTGGCACCAGGAGGGAATGGCGCCATGGGATCTGCAAAGTAACGGCGGGCCAAGTGGCACCAAGAGGGAATGGCACCGTAGAATCTGCAAAGTAATGGCGGGTCAGGTGGCACCAGGAGGGAATGATGCCGTGGGATCTGCAAAGTAATGGCACCGAGATGTCAAGAATCTATTATAACAGAATCCTAGTACCAGCTGGAAGGGGCCTCTAGGACCTCTGGGCTATCCTTGGAGCAACCCATTTTGGATTGATATGGGCCTAGCTAAAGTGAGTCAGTCGGATCTCTGGCAGGTCGGTCGGATCTCTGGCAGGTCAGTCGGACCTCTGGCATGTCGGTCGGACCCGGTCTAGTTCGGAGGGAGGCCGTTGTGTATAACAGTTGCCCCCTTGTTCTTGGCCTTCGGAAAGGCCTGTAGCTTCGAAGGGCAAGAGCATCATTCTCACATTAAATGCATTCATCCTTATGGGGATTGTGGATCTAATCAGGTGTGCTGTGTCCGGTCACTTCCCGCTCCAGAAGTTCGTGCCTGGGACAGGTGTCAATCTCGTATTGGAAATGAAGGGAGTGGCAATTAATGCAAAGGGGGCGCATAGATGAGTGGCAAACCCGTCCCACTCGACCGTCAGGCTTCGGAGGTGATTTGGGTGACGTGGCGATATATGAGCGGTTGGTGCCGACTGGGGGCGACCCACCCCCCGCTAATTTGGCGATCATGCGGATCATGGCCAGAATGTGCTTTCTTTTGTCTCATCGACTTCCACTGCATGGAGATTTGTGTCGCTTGATGTCCGGGTCGCGGCGCTCGAGAAATGGTGACAACCGCTTCCCTTAAGGGCTATATAAGGTGATATTGAGATTGTGGGCGAAGCCTTTGCCGCATTCGCCTTAGGAGAGAAATTTTGGCTCGCTCCAGCATCTTCAACTTTTTAGGAAACCCATCCTTCAGGTTAGTGCCTCTCTCCTCCAAGCCCCTTAACAATGGCCTATGTTAGCCAGAGTTCCAGCCATGGGGTAGAGGGACTGGGTCCCAACCAAATCCAGTCTGAACTAATACGGGATCGAGTAGAGGCTCTCAGGGTTACGTTCAACATCCCCTCCACCTTGCACATCACCATCCCGGACCAGGAAGGGAGGGTGACCTAGCTGCCGAGCCCAGAAGCCCTCCTGGTGTACGAGGATCATCTAAAGGCTGATCTCCAATTTCCCCTGTGTGATTTCTTCGTCCGGGTCTTCAACCTGTACCGGGTCACTCCTGCGCAGCTGACCCCGAATAGCATTCGGGCCATCAGCTGCTTTGTGGTCCTGTGCCAGAGGGTTGGGGTAGAACCTGGGACTTCCCTCTTTGCAAACTTTTTTATCCTCAAGAAGGACTTCCGGAGCGAGGAGTGGTGGGTGTTCAGCCCCTATCTCGGGCGAAAGATAATTGGGGGTCTTCCATCGGATATCCATGGGTAAAAGTCGAAGTTCTTCTTTATTCATAGTCTTTAGCCTTGGGACTTCAACCCGTCATGGAGAGAACCAAGGCCGACAGCTGAAGGAGGGAGGGTGGTCTTGATGGCCGATCAAGCCGACTTCAATGAGTTGGAAGCAGTTGGAATCACCATGGTGAAGGAGCTGCTTCGAGAGCACAGCCTTCGCTTGGCCAGAATTAGCTGTCATGAACATTTAGGTAGGGTAGGAGTTATTACCGTCGGCCTTTTTGTTCTGTCAGCTAAATTATTTCTTTCCTCACTCTAATCTTGTTCTTGTAATAGAAGGAAAAATGAAGCTGGACCATGCAAGAATAGCAGAGCGGGCCACGAGGAAGAGGGCCGCCCAGTCCGCGGAGCTGATCGCGAGCAGGCAGAAGCGACGGGCGAAAGAACAGCCCACGATTGTCGTGGCATCGAGATTTGATGAGGATAATATGCCTCTATCAGAGCAGTTGGCGGCCAAAGTGTCAGGACCTCTGCCTACAGTTGGGGAGTCGGCCGTCCGACCGGAGCCAGACCCTTTGGAGCCAACCGAAGTGGGGACGGTCCCGACCTCGCTATCAGTCGAGCGGACGGAGGTGGTCCACCCCGCAAGTGAGAAGAAAGGGACAATCGAAGGGATAGAGGCTGAAGAGGTCAGCCACGACACCTATCAACGCTGGCGTGCTCTTCAGAACCCCAAGCAAGCTAGAGACCTACTAAAGGGGGCCATCATCGATGCTGACTGGGATGAGATGAGCCAGCATAAGATGAACAAGGTGGCGAGATGCGTCTACCTCAGTTTGCTGAAGGTACTTCTATCATCCCTTCGTTTTCTCCCTTCTTCTTTTCATTTCTTGTACATGACTAACATGGTTCGTTGCCTGTAGCTCCTTCATGAGGTCTCGATGATAGATGAGGGCCTTGATGAGATGGTCCTTGAGGTAGAGGCCTCAGGTAGGGAGGCCAAATAACTGAAGGTGGCCAAAGCGGCGGCACTGACATCA
Organism: Areca catechu; assembly: GCA_021397845.1. NCBI lineage: Eukaryota > Viridiplantae > Streptophyta > Magnoliopsida > Arecales > Arecaceae > Areca > Areca catechu. Next base: position 20,695,707 of record CM038050.1, on the reverse strand, counting down.
CAAAAGGTCGCTGAGGAGAGACTTTCGACCAGTTTGGTTGAAGTCGAGTCATTGAAGAAGCAAGTAGAGGACCTGCAAACCCAGTTGACCGTGCGGGAGGCCCAGCTGAAGAAGAAGGAAAGGGTTAAGTCCTTGACCTGTCGGCTGTTCGAAGAGGAGGTGGGTCCACTGATGCACAGAGGTATGTACGGTCTTGCAAAGCACTGGCGGGGAAGTATCTGACCGATCTGAAGGAGGTGAAGGAGCTGGCAGAGGAGTAGGTCCGCAATGCCGTAGTAGAATACAAGGCCTTAGCCGACATCAATGGTGAAATAGAGGAGGCTGGAGCGGCGAGCTACGACTACGGCTTCGACAATTGCCTAAAGAAGGTGACCGAAGCATTTCCGGAGCTTGACCTGTCCTCCATACAACTAACGCACCCGCCTGAAGAAAAAGAGGGCCCGGTCGACACCGAGGCTGATTCCCTAACTACTGTCGATGTGGGACCGACGAAGGCCTTGGTTGGGGCTTCGAATGTGGTGCCAGAGGCCGAAGCGAAGCTCCTCCGGTGAGCGGGATAGATCTTCCCCTTTTGTAAATTTTTGGCAAGACTTAGAACCAGCTATAAAAGTCTGCCCATATTTTGTACAAAGGATTTTGATCAATAAAATGACATCTTGGTATTCATCTTGTTGTCTTGTCTTGTTGTTGTTGTTGTATTTTCCTTTTTGAATGGGCTATTCCTGCCCGAAGAAGGTGGCCAACCAACGGCCCTTTATGGGATTGCCGAGTGCCCCATCGACTTTTAACTTAGCCATTTATAAGAAATATTTCTAAGTGTCGAGAGGTCGACTTAGTCCCAACCTATCTCCTTTAGAAATTTTTTTAAGGGATCTTTGAACTAGCTGTTTGCAGGAAAATACCTTAGGTGTTTAAGGATCCCATAAAGTGCTTTTCGACGGAGATCGGATTTGAGTTGGCTGCGCTAGAGCCCTTGCAAATCGAGGTCAGACCTGAGTGGGCTGTCCTAGAGCCTTTGCCGATCGGGATCGGACTTGAATGGGCTACACTAGAGCCTTTGCCGATCGGGATCGGACTTGAGTGGGCTACACTAGAGTCTTTGCCGATCGGGATCAGACTTGCATGGGATACACTAAAGCCTTTATCGATCAGGATCGGACTTGAGTGGGCTACATTAGAGCTTTTACCGATCGGGATCGGACTTGAATGGGTTGCCCTAGAGCCTTTGCCGATCAGGATCGGACTTGAATGGGCTACACTAGAGCCTTTGCCAATTGGGGTTGAACTTGAGTGGGCTACAATAGAGCTTTTGCCGATCGGGATTGGACTTGAGTGGGCTACACTAGAGCCTTTGCCAATCGGAATCAGACTTGAGTGGGCTAAACTAGAGCCTTGGTCAATCAGGATCGGACTTCTTTGTTGAGTAAATTGTTGTCTTTATTGATAATATTTGTGGAGATTATCTACATTCTAAGGACGTGCCACTTGCCATCCGTCTAGATGCTCGAGTCGATAAATTTTTGCCAGAATCACTTTGATTACCCGATAGGAGCCTTCCCGGTTGGGGGAGAGCTTTCCTTGTTCAGTTGGCCTGGATATCTCTGATCTCTGTAGAACCAAGTCTTCGACCTAGAAGCTTCGAGCTTTGATTCGAGAATTATAATATCTAGCCATTCTTTGATGATAGGTTGCCATCCTCAGGTTCGCTTGGAGTCAGGTCTCTTTGAGTAAGTCGAGGTCAGCCCTTATCTATTCAGAATGGATCGGTTTGGTGAAATGATCAATCTGGAGGGACTGCAATGAGACTTTCACTGGTATGACCACCTTCTCCCATAAGTGAGATTGAATAGAGTTTTCCCAGTCACCGTGCGGGAGGTAGTCCGATAGGCCTAGAGTACCGAGTGGAGTTCTTCGGCCCAGAGCCCTTTGGCGTCATTCAGTTGGGTCTTCATGCCATGCAGAATTGTCCGATTAGTGACTTCGACCTCCCCTTTGGATTGGGGGTGTCTGACTGAAGTCAACCGGTGGAAGATATGATACTATTGGAAGAAATCTCGAAACTTTGAATTATCGAATTACCGCCCATTGTCAGTGATGATTACCTGCGGTATGCCGAATTGATAGATGATGCAGTTCCGGACGAAGGTCTCCACCTTGGCTTCGGTAATCTGTGCCAGTGGTTCAGCTTCCACCCACTTAGTGAAGTAGTTGATGGCTATAACTAGGAACTTCCGTTATCCGAATGCTAGGGGGAATAGCCCAAGGATGTCCATTCTCCACTGTGCGAATGGCCAGGGGGCTGTCGACGGGGTTAGCTGACTAGCCGGTCATCTTTGAACATTGGAGTACCTCTGGCATGCATCGCACCTTTTAACAAAGTCTGTAGCATCCTTCTGGATGGTTGGCCAGTAATAGCCCTATCGAATGATCTTGTAGGCCAAGGATCTACCTCCCAGGTGGTCGTCACATATGCCTTCATGCACCTCTCTGAGTGCGTAATCGGTGTCTGACGGTCCTAGATATTTAAGCAGTGGTTGCGTAAATGATTGCTTGTAGAGAATCCCGCCAAGGACGATGTACTTCGAGGCCATCCAGTACACATGCTTAGCTTTGGCTCTATCTTCTGGCAGGGTTCCTTCATTGAGGAATACGAGGATGGGGTCCATCCATCAAGCCTCTCACTCCACTTGATGGATTCCCGATGTCTCTTCGGTAATGCTTGGGCTTTGTAGGTGCTCCACGAAAGCCCGATCAGAGGAATCAGTGATGGCAGTGGCCAGCCATGATATGGCATCCGTCCGAGAATTTCGCTCCCGGGATATGTGGATGATCTCAAAAAAATTAAGTCAAGCTACAAGGTTCCGTACTTTACTCAAGTACTTGGCCAGGGTCAGATCTCTCATCTCGAATTCGCCTCTCACTTGGTTGACCACTAGCTAGAAATACAAGAAGGCTTTGATTCGACCGATGCCTAATTCGTCAGCCATCCTCAATCCTACGAGAAGGGCTTCATACTCCACCTGGTTATTTGATACTTGAAATGCAAAGCGTAGAGCATACTCCAGGCTTTGTCCGTCAAGGTCGGCCAGGATTAATCATGCTTCGCAACCAGCAAGGTTAGACACGCTGTCCACATGGAGTGTCCAAGCAGGGTATGACCCTTTGACAGTATCATCCTCAGGTGTGCCGGCCGTTTGTAGAGGTGTCCCCTGTCTCCAGGTACACTCCGCTATGTAGTCGACGATCACCTGGGCTTTCATGGCTGACCGAGGCTGGAAGGAGATGTCAAATTCGTCAAGCTTAACGGCCCACTTAGTGAGCCAACCTAAGGTATCGGGGCTTCTGAGGATTGCCTTGAGAGGTTGATCGGTCTAGACGATGATTGAATGCACTTGGAAGTTGGGTCGCAGTCGCTTGGCTGCTACAATTAGGGAATAGACAAGCTTCTGCATCTTATGATACCTTGTCTTGGCATCGTGGAGTATCTTGCTGATGTAATAGACCGGCCTTTGCTCTTTGTCCTCCATAATCCGGACAAGGACGGAGCTTACAGCCTCATTCGATGCGGACAGATACAAGTACAGGGACTCTCCTTCCAAAGGCTTAGCAAGTAAGGGGGGAGTCTTCAGGTACATCTTCATTGCTTCGAAGGCCGACCAACATTCGTCGGTCCACTAGAAGCGATTCGACTGTTGCAGCATTTTAAAGAATAGAAGACACCTTTCAACTGACCTAGAAATGAAGCAACTAAGAGAGGCTATCCAACCTGTGAGTTCTTGCACTTGCTTCTTGTTGGTTAGATGCTCCATGTCGATGATGGCCCTGATTTTATCCGGATTGACCTCAATTCCTCGTTGGGTGACCAGAAAGTCGAGAAATTTTCCTGAGGTCATCCTGAAGGTACACTTGACAGGGTTCAGTTTCATCCGGTGGCGCCTCAGGGCATCAAAGGACTCTTTCAGATCGTTGATGTGGTCAGCTCTCCGAAGGCTCTTGACTATCATGTCATCAACATATGCCTCCATATTTCTTTCAAGTTGCCCCTTGAAGACCCTGTTGATCAGCTTTAAGAATGTAGCTTCGGTGTCTTTAGGCCGAAGGGCATCCATTTTAGCAGTACAGTCCTTTGTCAGTGATGAAGGCTATCTTCTCCTCATCTTCTGGGTCCATGCTGATTTGGTTGTACCCGGAGAAGGCATCCATGAAGCTCAAAAGTTGATGATCGGCAGTTGCATTTACCAGTTGGTCGATCTTTGGTAAGGGAAAGATGTCCTTCGGACAGACCTTGTTGAGGTCAGTGTAGTCCACACATATCCTCTACTTTTTGTTGGCCTTCCTCACCTTCACGACATTCGCCAGCCAGTCAGGGTAGTGGGCTTCTCTAATGAAGCCAGCTTCAAGGAGCTTATTGATCTCCTCATCAACCGCCCTCTATCTCTCAGGGACGAGTTCCTCTTCTTTTATCGGACAGGCTTGTGGGTAGGGTCTACCTTAAGCCGATGGGTTATGACTTCCGACGAGATGCCTGGCATGTCAGATGCCGACCAGGCGAAAACGTCGACATTGTCCTTAGGAAGCTGACCATCTCTGATTTGGCCTCCTCGCTGAGCGTGTTCCCGATCTGCAGGGCCCTAGTATGATCATCCTCCCTAAGAGGTATGAATAGGATCCTCTCAACCGGTTCTCCGCAGCAATTCGATAATCGAAATTCAAAGGCTTCTGCACCTAGTACCATATATTTCATAAGTTAACTTCTGTTGGTCACCCTCAATCAAACGGAAAAGCTGAAGTGACCAATAGAACTATTCTTCATGGTCTCAAGACCAGGTTGAACGATGTTAAGGGATCATGGACTGAAAAGCTGAATTCGGTTCTTTGGGCATACTGAACCACTCCCAGAATAGCCACCAGCAAATCTCCATTTCACTTAGCTTACGTCACTGAAGCAGTTCTTCCTATAGAGGTTTCTTTACAATCTTTACAGATTGACCATTATAGAAAGCTTGAAAATTTGGAGCGCCGAAGGATTGATTTGGATTTATTGCAAGGCACCCAACTCTGTGCTCAAATGAAGATGACAGTATATCACCAAAAGATTGCCAAATATTACAACTCTCGTGTAAAAGAGTGGATTTTTCGCCCCGAAGACTTAGTCTTGTGAAGGTCCGAAGTGTCCAAGCCGATTGAACAAGGCAAGCTTTCTCCTAATTGGAAAAGTCCTTATCAAATCAGGGAAGTTATCTGTCCCAGAACTTATCAACTAGAAACTTTGGAAGGCACATTGTTGCCTCGGCCTTGAAATGTACAAAACCTTTGCAAATATTATCAATAAAAAATTCTTCATTTACAAAACTATATTGAAATGTTCAGATCAAGATGGGCTTAACCAGCCTGTTTTATTCTCTATCAAAGGCACGGGATGATCTATGTGATCTACCCAATGGTAAATCCGATGAAGTATCGAGATGGGTCTAACAAGCCTGTCTTATTCTCTATCAAAGGTACGGGATGATCTACGTGATCTACCCAACGGTAAATCTGATGAAGTGCCGAGGTGGGTCTAACAAGCTGTCTTATTCTTTATCAAAGACACGGGATGATCTACGTGATCTACCCAACAGTAAATCCGATGACGTGCCGAGGTGGGTCTAACAAGCCTGTCTTATTCTCTATCAAAGGCACATGATGATCTACGTGATCTACCTAACAAGAAATCCGATGAAGTGCCAAGAGGGCTTAGCCAGTCTATCTTATTCTCTATCAAAAACATAGGGATGACCTACGCGGTCTATTCTATGACAAATCCGATGAAGTACAAAGTAAATCCAGTGACACGTTGAAGTATATCCACTCAATATATGTTATTTTCCATCAGCAATAATCTAAGCAGCCAATCTTAGCAGAAAAGTTGATGAAATGACAAGTTTATTTACTTCGGATCTTCTTATTCATCTAAGAAAAAGAAACAAGATAACGGTATTTTGTTTGCATGATTATTTTATTATTATTATATCTTCTTGGAAGATGGAGATGATTTCATATATCAAAATTCTTTGCTCGATATATTAATAACAGAAGTGTCTAAAGTTTGGTTTTCTATTCGACCAATCCTGTTCAATATGGTTTGGAAGATCACTTATATGGTAAGCCGAATTGTTCAGATTCTTTGAAGTCTATGTTCATGTTGTGACTAAGCCCGAAGACTTTGTATTACTTTAAGTCCGAAGCTTTATCCTTAAACAAATTTTCATTCAAAATTTTGGGTTGATGGTTGATATGTTTGTTAGAAATATTGCTTACTCACGGACTCTTTCTAATTAGAGATATTATTATTCAACGTCTTACCTCTGATGAATTTATACTTGGTAAATGTCTCATTATGGCATAATTTATCTGGAAAGGAAGATGTTTCATTCATGAAGAAGTAAAGACATGTATGCTATCTTTCTTACAATATGATCGAAAAGTAAAAAAGTTACAAAAATTGGGTGGCTTCCGTATCAGCTACTTATGATGGGTTATCTTCAGCTTGAATTGGGTTGACTGGGTCTGTAGCTATAAATGCTTTTTCTTCAGTAGCTTCTTCGGTTGCAGCACGATACTCTTCAGTATGATCCAATATTTCTTTAGTAATTATGAGAGATCCAGGCTCTTCTGTTTCTTCGAGATCGTATAGCCGAATCTTCAAGATGTCAAGGTTTGGATAAAGATTTTGTACTTCATTTATCCCGTCATTGTAACCTGCGCGGTAGCTGAATGTCCCTGATTCGGTCATTTTATTGTCGAATGCCGAAGACTTTCACTTGATCTTTTAAAGTTTTTTATTTCTTTAGCCATGGCCTCAGCTCTTTTGACCACTTCATCGACCTTTTTGACTACTTCTTCAGTCTTCTGTTGAGTTTCTTTGGCTGAATGTTCCAAGGACCGAATCTTCTTCTTTTTCTTCTGGAGCTTTGCCCCTTGTTCAAAAGTCATTGATTGAGCCTTTTCTAGTTCGGCTTTTAAATTCTGGACCGCGGCATCACTTAAAGCAAGCTTCTCCTCCATGGCCTTCTTTAACTCTTCAGCTACTTCCTTCTCGGCTTCGGCCATTTGGAGTTTTTTTTGGGTTCTTTTATGATAATCTCTAAAGTCAAATATGCTCTCTTCCATAAGAATAATATCATGAATCATTTGCATTGACAATGAAGAATATGAAGTTAATGAGGTTAAGTACTATATAAAACAAAGAAGAAAGAAGAAGAAAAGAAGTGATACTTACCTTCAACATAGATGAGAACGCCGAATCAGATATCTCCTCAATATTTCTAGTTTTGTTAACTTTCCAGTCTCGAGGGAGGAGAGTGTACTTTAGTATCTTCCTAGCTAATTCAGGGTGCACCAAGCCTCGTGCATCGAAAAAGACTGCAAAGTTCACATTGCATTCTCTATCTGTTGGATTGTCTCTCACCAGACCTTTTTCAGTTCGAGAAGCTTTTCCTTTGTCCCTTGAAGAAAGATGAATCGGCTCTTCGGTAATCAGATCAGGAATAGGTTGTTTTGGGGAAGGCAATGGAGGGAAAATCCTTGGTGAAGGCTCTGTCATAAGAGCATCGTCTTTATCTGGCATAACCCTTATTAGGCTTGTCCTTGAAGTTTTTTGGGACTTGATTTTCTTTCGGACTTCTGTTTCCTTTTGATGAACCGGCACTACTCTTTTTCTGGATGCTTGTCGAAGTTTTTCAAAATTGGACTTCAATTTTTTACCTGCGAACAAAGAGAAAAGGCTTCTCAGATCAGCCATTGGAGATACAAAATAGATTCTGGGAGGAATTAAAGTTAGCTATTTACTATACCTAGAGTTGGAAGCTCGCTGATATGAGCGAGGTGGAGGTTTTATTCCCTCAGCAGTTCCTTAACCAAAGGAACCTCTGAATTGGACAATGTCTCGAAATCCTTCTGATCGGCTTTCAAGATTCTTTTTCCAGCATTTGCATCTAAGCATGGAGTCTTCCATTCGGGATCAAAACCCCATGATTGGTAATAAATAAAGAAAAAATAGGATTTCCACCCGTGTATGGCACTAGGCATTCCTTTAATTAGTCTTCGACCCGGACAGGGGCTGATGACCCATCATCCTTGGTCATGAAAATCTTTCTTCAGTACAAAGGGAGAAGTAAATAATGAGGTTTTGGGCACTACCTTACAGAGTTTGCAAAGAACTAAGAATATGCAGTTATTCCTAAAGTTATTTGGTGTCAGCTGAGCTGGGACTACCTGATAAAGGATGAACAACTTCATCAGGAAAGGATGAAGAGGAAACCTAAGGCCAGCCTTTAAATGATCCTCACATACGGAAATAGCCCCGGGAGGAGGACAAGTGACCCTTTCATCAGGTCTAGGAAGTAGTGTTTTATAGGTCCTAGGAATGTGGTAACGTTCCTGGAGACTCTCTACCCTGGTAAAGGATAGAGAACTGGCAATCATTTCTAGAGAAAGTTTAAAAATTTTTCTTCTATCAGGATCTTTACCAGTGGTCGAGCTATCTAATAACTTAGACATTATGAAAACAGTGAGGAAAAATACCCCTACCTCCAAGACAAAGATAGGGTAACTTGTAAGAGAAACACAATGGTGCCTAGTAAAAGGAAGAAGAAGGAGGTTCCAACAAGGAGCACGAAAGTTCATTTCATGGGATGACCCCCTTTTTTATATATGCGGGACGATAAGGTTTTCTCAAGAAACTGATGATCTTCTCAATCGCACGACATATCGACAACGCCGATCGTATGTACGAATTACTAAGAGACATCGATCGATGGATTGTTAGTTATGATCCATGAGAAATGCCATAGATGGTCAAGATGAGTTCTCAACATAATGACCAAGGCTCAAGATGTTGCAAAGTATACTTTTTTTGATCAAATAAGAGTTTCATAAAAATCTTTTTAATAAGAGGATCAGCCAAGCTTTCAAATCTGCACCATCTTTTTGAAGCATCAATAAGGGGCTGACACCTGTCCTTAGCACGATCTGCGAATCATAAATCAGTTATTACGAGAGGAAGAGTCAGTGATTCGCCATCATTGATTATCTTATTTTCATCCATGAACGACAAACTCTAACCACTCCAATTTTTCGAAATAATGTTATTTCAAAATTGGGAGTGGGAGGTAGCTATTGTGGTAACCCGATTTGATACAAAATAATTACCGGTTCATCAATCAGATCGATTTTATCTGGACCCATCAACTAAGTTAGTGCACCTGAAGATGATGTCTCCTAAATTTAACGAGGACTACAATCTATCCCAATGAAGAGAATTCTAACTACACCTTCTTGACAGTTACATCTTGTGAATCAATTCTCAGCTTGGCCCGAAGAGAATACTTATGAAGCGTAGAGTTTGTCCACTTTGGTTTCATGATAAACGGCTCTTTATCTCCTAACCCATTCTGAAAGGAATAATTCCGAAGCATGTGAGCTAACGTTTCTTCGACCTACTCCGAAGAGGATAGTCCAAAGACAACGACTAAATCTATTTCATATTTTCTCTAGGAAGAATGCGTCCGAAGTATATAAATGGTCCCTCAACCAGAAGCGGTTAAAAGTCATTCTGATCGTTATAACCACCCACATGGTCGATAGCCCCGACTTCGATAACAAGATTTTTGACAGCCACTACTTATGGTTATGAGAAAGTTATGCTAACTAACTCATGTAACCGTAATCCGTTACACTCACACTTATAAATATTGGTAAGAGGGGACACCCAGAGAGATTTTTTGGAGACAAGTTATAGCAGTCCATAACTAGCTCTCTCTCATCGCCATCTAAACTGACTCCCTTTTTTTCCTATCATTGTCCATTCTATTTTCGAAGTTCTCCATTCTGTAGTCTTTCGAAGTTCTCCATTCTGTAGTCTTTGGCATTGGAGTATCCCTCAGGAAAAATTTCGGTCAGGAAATTTGTTTTACATTATTTTGTCAAGGTCTCATCCAGTCCATAACTAGCTCTCTCTCATCGCCATCTAAACTGACTCCCTTTTTTTCCTATCCTTGTCCATTCTATTTTCGAAGTTCTCCATTATGTAGTCTTTGGCATTGGAGTGTCCCTCCGGAAAAATTCCAGTCAGGAAATTTATTTTACAGGATTTTGTCAATGTCTCATCAAAGACGAATCAACGAGTAAATCACTTCAACCGGTCCGTGAGGATTTAGCGTTAACACTATAAAATCAGTTTTTGATCGATAAGTTTCCAATTCAATTCAGAGTTGTAAACAAGAATATATATTTGCATATGGTGAAATTGTTAATCCTAAATGGACCCTTTTTTTTTTTTTTTTTTTGAGAAATAAAAATGATCATAATTTGAAACTAAGTTGTAATAAATGAAAAAGGTGATTTAAGGGATGAAAATACTTATTTGAACTAAATGCATCAAATCTATTTCACAGCAGGCCATTCTCAACAAATGTATTTCATAGTAGGCCATTCTCAACTAGCTAGCTGTTCGATCTATTGCCCGCATCCGCGGCAAGTCTAATACTACATGAAAGGTACCCATATACATCAAGCGATTACACCCACCTTACCTACCTATCCAGTTGGCAGCGAAATGTCCAAATCTTTCCTCCAACTCATCTCAAAACCTCTACGGTACGTCGAAGCACCATGGTCCATGGATTATTGTATAGCTAGGAATGGCTGCCGTACGTAACCATCAAATTAACAAGGTGGTCTACGAACGCATGACATATCATACACGGCGCGTGTTAACTGTTTGATGGCTATCCATGTGACAGTGGGCATTCAAGGATGCTGCACCATAGAGGATCCTGGTTGAATCTTCATGCTACAGCAAGCGTAACAAGTTGTGCATGGCAGACAAAACAAATCACGTATGGCATCCATGCACGTATAACCCTTCCCATCTTTGGTACCTACGTAATGGGAACAAGAAAATTGGACGACGGTGGCAAAGGGGAATACTGAGTTGGTTGAGAGAAGCGCGTGCATTAAAAGGGTTGCCACCGGCGCCGGGGCTCACAATGGCTCACAATGTCAAACCGTCTAGAGTCGGTTGTTTCTTCCGGCAGCCTGGTGGGGCTGAGCTGTTCGCCACTGGCTAAGTTTACACAGCGAGGAGTAACGGATTCAATGATAGCTCCAACTACTAGCATTTAATTCTCGGTCTATAAGTACACTGTACTAACTCAAGCTTCAGCACGAGAAGTGTGTGTGTGTGTTGGGGTTCTAGTGAGAAGATGGGAAGGCTTATGAAACGCGTGTGGGGGCTGGGGCTATTGGTGATGGCCCTGGTCATGATCGTGGGTTTGGCCGAAGGGCGTCAGCTAGAGAAAGATTTCCTTCTTGATGGTGAAGGACTGGGAGGTGGCGGTGGCTTCGGAGGAGGTGCCGGCGGTGGGGCTGGTGGAGGGCTTGGTCATGGTGGTGGACTTGGAGGTGGCGTGGGTTTTGGGGGTGGTAAAGGTGGTGGCGGGGGAATTGGTGGTGGAGCTGGTGGAGGGTTCGGTGGCGGTGGTGGTGCTGGTGGTGGGTTTGGAGGTGGTGAAGGTGGTGGTGGCGCTGGTGGAGGGCTAGGTGGTGGCGGTGGTGCTGGCGGTGGATTTGGAGGTGGCAAGGGTGGTGGTGGAGGTATTGGCGGTGGTGCTGGTGGAGGATCTGGTGGCGGTGGCGGTGCTGGCGGTGGCTTTGGAGGTGGAAAAGGTGGTGGAGCTGGTGGAGGGATTGGTGGTGGAGCTGGTGGAGGGGCTGGTGGTGGAGGTGGTGCTGGTGGTGGCTTTGGAGGTGGGAAAGGTGGTGGAGCTGGTGGAGGGATTGGTGGAGGGGCTGGTGGTGGAGCTGGTGGAGGTGGTGCTGGTGGTGGCTTTGGAGGTGGGAAAGGTGGTGGAGCTGGTGGAGGGATTGGTGGAGGGGCTGGTGGTGGAGCTGGTGGAGGGGCTGGTGGTGGTTTTGGAGGTGGCAAAGGTGGTGGAGCTGGTGGGGGGATTGGTGGTGGAGCTGGTGGAGGGGCTGGCGGTGGAGCTGGTGCTGGTGGTGGCTTTGGAGGTGGGAAAGGTGGTGGAGCTGGTGGAGGGATTGGTGGTGGAACTGGTGGAGGGGCTGGCGGTGGAGGTGGTGCTGGTGGTGGCATTGGAGGTGGAAGCGGTGGAGGCCTAGGTGGTGGAGCTGGTGGAGGCGGCGGTGCTGGCGGTGGACACGGTGGTGGAGAGGGTGGAGGAGCTGGTGGAGGGGTTGGCGGTGGCGGTGGTACCGGTGGTGGCTTTGGAGGAGGCAATGGTGGTGGGATTGGGGCGGAGCTGGTGGTGGTGGTGGAGCCGGTGGTGGACTTGGCGGCGGCGGCGGTGAAGGTGGAGGAGTTGGCGGTGGCGGTGGTGAAGGTGGAGGAGTTGGCGGTGGTGGTGGTGGTGGTGAAGGTGGAGGAGCCGGCGGTGGTGAAGGTGGAGGAGTTGGCGGTGGGGGTGGTGAAGGTGGAGGAGCCGGTGGTGGACTTGGCGGCGGCGGCGGTGAAGGTGGAGGAGTTGGCGGTGGTGGTGGTGAAGGTGGAGGAGCCGGTGGTGGACTTGGCGGCGGCGGCGGTGAAGGTGGAGGAATTGGCGGTGGTGGTGGTGAAGGTGGAGGAGCCGGTGGTGGACTTGGCGGCGGCGGCGGTGAAGGTGGAGGAGTTGGCGGTGGTTCAGGTGGCGGTTTCGGAGGCGGTAGTGGTGCTGGTGGAGGATTAGGCGGTGGTGAAGGAGGAGGCGGTGGATTCGGTGGTGGCGCTGGAGGCGGCGTTGGTGGTGGATTTGGAGGGGGCGCTGGAGCTGGAGGCGGCCTTGGTAGTGGCGCCGGAGGCGGTGGTGGTGGAGGATTTGGTGGCGGCGGTGGGGGTGGCTTCTAAGAATATTTATCGCGGTGCTCAAAGTAATACCTAGAGAGAGCCACGTACGTGTACGTAATGTACTCATGATATGCTGGGAATAAATCTAATAGCCTAATAATTAATAAATTTAAATTAACGTAATACCTAGAGAGAGCCACGTACGTGTACGTAATGTACTCATGATATGCTGGGAATAAATCTAATAGCCTAATAATTAATTAAATTAAAATTAATGGAGTAATCATTATATTTGTATCTTCGCGGACTATTTGTTTGTTGATATATATGTCTAATATATTTCTTGTGAGAGATGCCAAAAATAACAAGCGTAATACCACGGTCGTTACTAACGAACGTAAGTCTATATAGAATGGCAAGATATTTATTTGATAATAATATTGGTTCATATCGTGCATGGCAGGATTTAATCATCTTTCATGCTTACCTACTACATTTAGTGAAAGAAATTTTACCCAGACTGCCCTTTTGTGAATAATTTTTTTTAATATTAGAAAACCAATGCAACCATTATAGGAGTGAAACACCTCTTCCCTCCCCTCTAATTATTAGATTTTTTTTTTTTCTCTCTTTTGAAACAAAGCACAGCAACATTAGTATCCTCAATCGGTGAAAATGCAGTCATGCATGTGTATTTAGAAGTCTAAAATATCTTGTGAATCTTTATGAAGCTTGTTGATATATATACATTTTTTAGGTTCCATTGCCTGTCCATCTTGCATCATTTGGATAGACGAGGTTAGAGTCTACTGGTAAAATTAGTTCAACCCCAACCCTAACCTGGAAATATAAAAGGAATTAATCTGGTCCTCATTATATTTGATTGAACCAACATGAGAAGCTACAGTAGGCCAGCTGGCACCTTCTAAGGCCAAGCATATTGATAGCTACCTTTTTTTTTTTTTTTCTGGATAAATATTTTTTGCTTGATGTTTACCTTTCATTAAATATCACCATCACTAATTAATGTAAATTCATGATCATATCCTCACTAGAACTACTATAATAAATACAAGGATTAAAACGCATATGAAATAATAAATTCATGCATCTATTCTAGCTAAGGTTGCCATGGCACCATTTTTTTTTTTTCCAAACAACATAACATTTATATGAATCACATAGAGCTAGTAATGAACAGTCTTGGATAATAATACGCCGGCAATCAAATTCAAGCATTATTTCGAGCTAATATCACTATGGTGCGCAACATTTTTTTTCAAAGACTACAACATTGTGTGAATTATACGTAGAGCTAGTAATGCTAGCAAGGAGTCTTCAATAATGGTCCGCCGGCAACCATTCCTTCCCATTGATGAAATCAATGTTTGTGAATGGAGCAGCCTCCTCGTCATTGAGTTGCCGTGCCCATGGAACACGTTGAACCGTGTATGCACCTGGTCCATGGCAGTCGTGCTCTCCATGGAGTAAATGGCTGCACAAACCAAAATAAACTTGTAAGTGGCTTGCACCAACCAAGCCTAGTTCTTTAAAACCGTCGATAATTTGGAATTCCTTTTATTTGTTTGTAATGACTCAGATCTTTATATATCAAGGTAATATATATATATTATTTATTTATTTATTTATTTATTTATATGTAGTACTGTCTGTATGTTGGTGAGATATATATGAGTATATATTTAGGTCGAGGAGTGCATCAAGGGTTGCAAGTGCTTACTCGGTGGTGCCATCATAGCTCCAGTTGGTCCAGCCAGCAGGAGTAATGGTCATGGAGAAATAGGTCTTGGAAAAGATAACCCGAGAGTGAGCTCCTTTAGCTCGACCCAAATAGACTTCACCAATGCCATATATCTTGCTTTTCAGGAACACAAAGCCGCTGTCATCATCTACAGACTGTCTGTTTTGAGCTGTGACTGAGCCAAGGATTTTTGTCCTTCTATCTGCGAGAACAAAGATCTCGCAGCTCTGCGTCGATTGCGGGAGGAGTGTTACAAATGAAAGGAGACGGTAAGGTAAAGGCTAATACTGAATTGTATTATAAAAAACATATAACTAATTTCTTAATATGAAAGGATTTGATTTTAAAGTTCAATAGAAGTCGTTTGTTCTAAATAACGACTAAATACCTTTCTTTTAATAGTTACAACCTAGCTAAGTCTCCAGCAAGATATTGCATGGTCGTTTCTATTTGCTTATGAGTTGAATATATATATACGTGAAAGTGTATATATGTAAGCATCAATATATAGGACTGGCAACAATAAACTCTTAGCTGCGGGATGCAAATAAACTTTGGTTTTTCCAGACACTTCAAACACAGGACCTCCATATATATCTTAAGATTTGAATAGTTCTGATCTGTTTTATGTCCTAAGTAATTTATACATAATTCCAGGATGTTGCAGGATGGAATTCCATATATAAATCAAGTTGTCAAGCAGCTGTAAATTTGCTCAACCTTTCTATTCTTCTTTGACTTTGTGCTACAAAACCGACGCAGTTCAATGGCATGCAGAAGACTTGGATGATAATGATGATGATGGTTAATTAGTAGACAAATTAAACTTTCTCGTGTATAATTAAGTCAAATCATAAGATTTTTTTCCCTCAAAAAAAAAAAATCATGAATCACGAGAGATTTCAAGTTTATTGATGGTCCTAATGAAGACATGGAGCCACCGTGGGATCATAGACTTGCCTGAAAGATTGACTGGCCACGGCCAAAGATGAAATCAATGTTGCCTTGGATGTAGCAGCTTTCGTAGTAATGCCTTCCCTTGTTATCAAAGAGTGTGTTGTGGGCACTATAGAAGGCACAATGATAGAAAGCCACCTTATCTCCAGCAACCATCGCTGCCACCGACTGCTCAAATGAAGCATCAGGAACACCAACCAGTGCATCATTCTGCCATATTTGCGATCATTTAAACTCTTCCATTAGGTTTCGGAGATAGCTCTTGTAATTGTAATCACAGAGGCAAATCTTTAAGTAAATTAAATAGAACTCGAAAACAAGCAGAGATCGATGAACCTTGAAACTAATGCCGAAGACGATTATGTTGTCGGCCCAGACAGTGAAGGATGCAGACTCTGTGTTGTTATTGCTGCTGTCATCCCAAACGATGGCAGTCCTTCCTTTGCCATTTCCTCTTAGGAATATATATGACTTGCTCTCTGGGATTACAACCTTCTCTCTGGCCATGATCATACCAACAAACATTGTAGGGATGTAAGAAAATGAAGTCATCTTACAATCCTAAGTACGTATGGTGCATAACCGATCCATATATATACGTCTTTGCTTGGATGTTACCTTCAAAATTTATATCATATGGTGTAAAAGGATAAATGCGCCCACAGCACGTACAAGCATTAATTGTTGTGTCTCATAATTCTAACGTGAACACCAATTTTTCAGAAAGACGATATCATCCAGACTCGTGTACGTTAGGCCACGACTTGCATGATATAATATATCATATATAATTCTATGATGATATACGTACCTGTAGATTCCGGCACGGAGGTGGACGATGATCCACCGTGAATTCCCGTCAGGGACTGCATTGATGGCGGCCTGCACCGATTTGAACTCCTCCTCCGGACCGACGAGGATGGTGAGGTTGGTGGCGATCTTGGAACTTAGGAGACGACCATCGATGATGTCTTTACTTTTTCCGGCGATGGCTCCTCCAAGGATGGAAGAGAGGGAGAGGAGGTAGACACCAATGGCGGCCCATGACCAGATGAAGAGATGACACGATGAGGTCGCTGTCATGTTTAATTAATTCCCCTGGGAGATGATCCTTTCAGGAGGAAGATGAGGGGTATAAGACAATCTATCTCTATGGTTAACGCCGGTTGTTTTGTTCTCCAGCTTCCAGCGGCCGAGAGGGAAACGCGGGAGCTGTTTGAAGCCAAATGTTTAAGATCCTGTAATCTGTCAACAAATAGCACTAAGATAGAGTGAAGGTTTTGTTCGAGGTATGCAAACAAGTAAAGAGGTTGCATTTGGGCTGGCCTAGGCCATGCCACTTGTTAATAATAAATTGGTCAGGCCTCAGCTACATATATATATGAACATTTGTGGTGCCACGGTGGCACTGGCCTCGTCCAATATTGTATCAGACACGCTACCAACTAGTTATGTTGTACAAGAGGATCGGAATGACCATCCGATAGATAATTGTGAAGCACCAGATCTAATTTGACATGCATCTAGAATAAATGTATATTAAGCCTAAATTTGCTAAATTTGATATGGTCTAGTCTGCAAAATTTCTACTAGACAATGGACATGTTTGATTATCATTGGGTTGAAGCTAGCTCCATCCATTGGGCCTGGATCTAGATTGATTGAGATTCTTTCTAGTCCCAACTTAGACCAGGGAAGACCTATCTTCCAATCACCACCATTCGTGATAAGCATTAGATAGGACTCACTGCTGCACATGAGATAGGGCACCTCATCAAATCATGCGATCCAAAACTAACAAAACTTCAACATTTGGACCTCAAAGTTAGATGAGGCTTGCACTGATTCCCGCGCGCTGTTGCCCATTGAACTTGTTAGCTAAATATAGAAAGGCTTCCGTATTTGATCACTCCTTAGTCCTTGATGCACTCCTGCCTGACCGTTCTTGTCAAACGGCCCAAACCTAAACACAATCCAATGGGCTCAGGGATCTGGCCAGAGATAAGCGAGAACATGGAAGTAGAGTGTTAAGTAGCTCCCAGGTCCCAACGTTGAGGAAGGACAGCATCCGTACAT
Organism: Areca catechu; assembly: GCA_021397845.1. Classification (NCBI taxonomy): domain Eukaryota; kingdom Viridiplantae; phylum Streptophyta; class Magnoliopsida; order Arecales; family Arecaceae; genus Areca; species Areca catechu. The sequence continues at coordinate 20,678,089 of CM038050.1, read as the reverse complement.
CACATATATCGTTTAGGAGTAATTCTTTGTGCACCGTGTGCGGTGCAGCAAATCCAGCGTGGCCGGCACCACACATGGTTATTGGTCCACGGTAGCATGACGGGAGGGGTATAACAGGTTTTAAGTTGAGCATGACTAGTATTAAATAGGATTCAGCTTTTATTTGAAATATTCATCTAGCCCTTTCCCTCAAGCATCTTTTTACCCATCATCTTGCTTGGATTTATTGAAATGTTTCAGTCTGAAACATACTCTGATTTTTGTCCAAGAAATCAATAAAGGTTTAAGAAGAATCTTCCTCGTACTAAATCTGCTCCGAGAGTTCTGCTGCAGAAATTAACTTTCAAATATAAATACTAGCTTCTTCTTCTATCTGATAAAGTACTCTGTTTTGGTCCGAGGTTGGAATAAAGCACCGAAGACTTCCTTTGTTTTGATCCGAGGTTGGAATAAGCCATCGAAAAGTTTTTCTATACGTTCAAGATAAAATGTCATCTCCAACAGAAAGTAAAACATCTTTTTTAGTTTCCTTTTTATAGTTCCTTTATTGTACCAACTGTTTTGATAGTTAGAGAAAGTTAATGGCACTCTGGGAGTCATAACTCAGTCCACAGGTTATAGGTATTCTTAGTATGAGGGGATAATAAATATAGTTTAAATTTTTGTACAGGAATGTCGTAGGTTTATAACTAGGATGTCGTAGTGTTTGAACTGGGATGTCGTAATACTGTTTCAGTATATATTTGTGAACTTTTTGCATCCATGTCATGTTATGACATCCTAAGAGTCATAACTCAGTCTACAAGTGATAGGTTCTCTAGGTAGTAGGGGTTAGTATATTTAGTTTCATATTTCATGATCGGGTATCGTAATCTTTTAACTAGGGTGTCGTAACTTCTGAACTAGGATGTCGTAACTTGAAAACTCTTTTTTTCTGAAATTTTTTTCTTCCTGGTCTTTTTATCACAATCCAACAATTTTATTCAAGCCAATTCATGGTTGAAATATCCCATGACGAAGGATAAAAGCTTTCATTTTTTGTTTTGTACTAATTTGTTCATGTTTTGATGTTTTTGATATCCAAGTTTTTCCAGAAGCATTTTACTATATTGTGGGTATCATATATCATCAATGTATATCGAAATACTTCTGTTACGGATGATCAAAATATCTGATTTAAGTTTTTATACAGGGATGTCGTAGGTTTATAACTAGGGTGTCGTAGTGTTTGAACTAGGGTGTCGTAATACTGTTTTAGCATATATTTGTAAACTTTTTGCATCCATGTCATGTTATGACATCCTAGGAGTCATAACTCAGTCCACAAATGATATGTTTTCCAGGTAGTAGGGGTTAGTATATTTAGTTTCATGTTTCATGATCGGGTGTCGTAATCTTTTAACTAGGATGTCATAACTTCTAAACTAGGATGTCATAACTTGAAAACTCCTTTTTTTTAAAATCTTTTTTCTTCCTGGTCTTTTTATCATAGTCCAACAATCTTATTCAAGCCAATGCACGGTTGAAATGTCCCATGATGGAGGATAAAAGCTTTCATTTTCTGTTTTGTACCAATTTGTTCATGTTTCGATGTTTTCGATGTCCAAGTTTTTCCAGAAGCATTTTATTATATTGTGGGTATCATATATCATCAATGCATACAGAAATATTTCAGTTACGAAGGATCAAAATATTCAATTTAAGTTTTTGTACAGGGATGTCGTAGATTTATAACTAGGATGTCGTAGTGTTTGAACTAGGATGTCGTAATACTGTTTCAGCATATATTTGTAAATTTTTTGCATCCATGTCATGTTATGATATCCTAGGAGTCATAACTCGGTTGATAGGTTCTCCAAGTAGTAGGGGTTAGTATATTTAGTTTCATGTTTCATGATCAGGTGTCATAATCTTTTAACTAGGATGTCGTAATTTCTGAACTAGAATATCATAACTTGAAAACTCCTTTTTTTTTTAAATCTTTTTTCTTCCTGATCTTTTTATCACAGTCCAACGATCTTATTCAAGCCAATGCATGGTTGAAATGTCCCATGATGGAGGATAAAAGCTCTTATTTTCTGTTTTGTACCGATTTGTTCATGTTTCGATATTTTTGATATCCAAGTTTTTCCAGAAATATTTTACTATATCATGGGTATCATATATCATCAATACATATCGAAACACTTCTGTTATGGAGGATCAAAATATCCGGTTTAAGTTTTTATAAAGGGATGTCGGAGGTTTATAACCAGGGTGTCGTGGTGTTTAAACTGGGGTGTCGTAATACTGTTTCAGCATATATTTATGAACTTTTTGCATCCATGTCATATTATGATATTCTAGGAGTCATAACTCAGTCCACAAGTAATAGGTTCTCCAGGTAGTAGGGGTTAGTATATTTGGTTTCATGTTTCATGATCGAGTGTCGTAATCTTTTGACTATGGTGTCATAAGTTTAAATTTCTGTTTTTAGAAATAATTGGTTCTATGCCCGTATTATTGCACTGTCGTGTTATATTCTATCCAATGCATAACTCATTATTTATTATCCTGTAGATAAAATGTCATCTAAAACTATGTATATCAATGTTTATGATTTTTTATGCAGATATTTTTATATATGGCACTGAAATTAGAAATCTAGAAAAAATTCAATATGATCATTTGGATGAGGTTGCTGATGTTGTTCAGAAGAATGCACATTCTCCTATCACCCCGATCACAGAGAATGAGTCTGTTGATCCTAAAATTGGTATGGAGTTCAATTCTATAAATGATTTATACAATTTCTATAATGGATATGCAAGGAGAGTAGGTTTTGGAATCACAACAGTGTGTAGTAGGTCCAACAACAACAAAGAAATATGCTTCAAGCACCTGACATGTTGGAGGCGAGGAATATCTAGAAAAATCAATAACTCCATGAATCCTAGGGATACTGGCAAAATTGATTGTAAGGCTTTGATAAAAGCAAGACTAAATTCTAAAAATGGTAAGTGGATATTGGTTGATGTTTTCCTAGAACATAACCATAAGTTGTCCATATCATCAGCTGGTTATCTACGGTCCCATAGGAGGATCAGCACATCAGAAAAGGCAGAGATCAGTAATTTACATGCCGTGAATATTTTCACAAGTCAAATATACTTTGTCATGGCTAGAAGAAAAGGGAGTAGAAGATAATTAGATTTTATAAAAGAGAATGCTCATAATTTTATCTATCGAGAACGTCAAAGTTAGCTGAAAGAATAAGATGCATAGTCAATGGTAATCCATTTCACACAAATGCAAGTAAAAAATCTAAAATTCTTTTATACTTTTGACCTGAATGATAATGGACAGCTTATGACTGTCTTCTGGATCCATCCTAGGTCAAGATTGGCAAGCACTTACTTTAGTGATGTACTGACCTTTGACTCAACATATTTGACAAATATATATCAAATATCATTTTGTCCATTTGTCAGAGTTAACCATCATGGACAGTCCACATTGCTTGGTTGTGCATTGTTATCAGATGAGATGATTGAGATATTTAAATGGATATTCCAATCATGGCTGGATGCAAATGGTGGTCAACCACCTAATGCCATCATAACTGATCAATATAAGACAATCGAGGCTGTTGCTAGGAATGTTTTTCTCAATGCACGACATAAATTTTGTCTTTGGCATATTTTGAAAAAGATTCCTGAAAAGATTGGCCATATTTGCACTGCAAATCTCAAATTTATGGTTGAGTTTGACGATACGATATATGATTCAGTTACCATAGTATCTTTCTAGGAAATATGGGCACATTTAATGGAGAAATATGTAGAATGCAAGGCCGTATATTGGTTAAATGACATATATAAATATCGAGATAAATTGGTTCTAGTTTATCTTAAAGATATATTTTTTGCAGGTTTATTAGTCATTATGAATAATTAATGTTCATTTTTTTAAAGTTTTGAACAAACTTTTTATCTTATTTGCTTCTATTTTTTTAATATTTATGAATAGGGATGTCAACTTCACAAAAGAGTGAGAGCATCAATCACTTCTTTGATGGGTTTATAAACTTGAAGACTACACTCAAGGAATTCATCGATAAGTACGAAGATGTCTTGGAGAAAAGATATGAAGCAGAAAATAAGAAAGACAATAAAATGTTGCAAACAAGTGCTTTCCTAAAGACATCCTCTCCTTTTGAGAGGCAAGCAGCAGGAAAATATACAAGGTGCATATTCAAAAAATTTTAGAATTAGATCATTGAAATGGCTGCATCAAATGCCAGATTAGTTAAAGAAGTTGATAATCGTGATGTATATTCTATTAAATCATTTGAAAGAATTGAAGTTAATGGAATCAATGAAGAGATTATTAAAAATTACGAGGTTTCATATGACAAAACTTTGGAGGATGTTAAATGCAAGTATGGATTCTTTGAGTACAAGGGTTATTTATGTAGGCATGCCTTATTGGTTCTTCATCAAAGCGACATATTTCATATCCCTGATAAGTACTTCTTAAATAGATGGTGCAAGGACATGAATATCAATTCGACGATCTCGAATGTAGCACTCAATTTTATGATAAAAGCACGTGAAAATCACAGTACGCATTCAAGAAATTATTTAAATTCAGATATCTTATTTTAAGTTTACATTACCTATCATATGTCATAAAATTCTAATATAAATATTATATTTTATTGATCATAGATATGCTTTAATGAGTCATCGGATGATGAAACTTGCAGAGATAGCCTCCATGTCTGAAGATGCATTCAATTTGGTGATGGAAGATCTTACACCATTATTCAGAAGAGCTGTTGATGCTAATTGTGTAGCTAAGCAAAGTAGAGAACTTCTAATCAGGATCCTGACCAACTTACGATGAAAGATTATCCACGAGATAATAGAATTAAGTGTGGAGTCGAGAAGAAATCAAAGAGATCAAGAAAAAATATGGATAAGTCTTCTGTTGATACTCTTGTGCAAAATGAAAGAAGATGTAGTACTAGCAAAAGGCAGACTTCCCATATTGTAGTGAAAATACCAGAAACAGCAATTGAACCCACTATACCTTCTTCGAACCCTTTTTAGATGAATTTGATGCTTATGTATGCAGTCAACTAATACAGGATAGGATATAAAATGCTGAATTATGGTATAGTCCTATATATGTACAGTCCTATGTTTATTTAGATTATCGGAAGAAATTTCAAATAGGATGTGTTGGACATTTTATAGAATCTACTTATTTTCCTAGATTGTCAAACATAGCCCCGGCTGCCTAAAGATCAATCAAAATGCTGAAACAATATTATGACATCCTAGTTCAAAAGCTATGATACCCTAGTTCAAAACCTACGACACCTAGTTCAAAAACTTCAATAATGCAGAAAATATAAGATAAAATGATTCTAATCCCTCCTACCTATGGTACATGTCATCATTGGCTTGGTTATTGACTTCCAGATCATCAAAAATAGTCCTAGCTGCTTAAAGATCAATCAAAAATGCTGAAACAATATTACGATATCCTAGTTCAAAAGCTACGACATCATAGTTCAAAATCTACGACACCCTAGTTCAAAAACTATAACATGCAAAAAATATAAGATAAAATAATTATAATCCCTCCTACATGTGGTACATGTCATCATTGGCTTGGTTATTGACTTCCAGATTATCAAAAATAGCTCCGGCTACTTAAAGATCAATCAAAAATGCTGAAATAATATTACGACATCCTAGTTCAAAACATAAGATACCCTAGTTCAAAACTACAATAATGCAAAAAATATAAGATAAAACGATTCTAATCCCTCCTACTTGTGATACATGTCATCATTGGCTTGGTTATTGACTCCCAGATTATCAAAAATAGCCCCGACTGCTTAAAGATCAATCAAAAATGTTGAAATAAAATTACGGCACCCTAGTTCAAAAGCTACAACACCCTAGTTCAAAACCTACGATACCCTAGTTCAAAAACTACAATAATGCAAAAAATATAAAATAAAATGATTCTAATCCCTCCTACCTGTGATACATATCATCATTGGCTTGGTTATTGACTACTAGATTGTCAAAAATAGCCCCTGCTGTTTAAAGATCAATCAAAAATGCTAAAATAATATTACAACATCCTAGTTCAAAATCTATGACATCATAGTTCAAAAACTACAACAATACAGAAAATATAAGATAAAATAATTCTAATCCCTCCTACCTATGGTACATGTCATCATTGGCTTGGTAATTGACTCTCAGATTATCAAAAATAGCCCCGGCTGCTTAAAGATCAATAAAAAATGTTGAAACAATATTACGACATCCTAGTTCAAAATCTACGATACTGTAGTTCAAAACTTACGACATCCTAGTTCAAAAACTATAACATTCTAGTTCAAATGCTATGACATCCAAGTACAAATACTATGATACCTTCTCAAAAAACATAACATTCCTTTATATCATCATCACATCAATGAAGAATTACAGAAAACTATTTGAATGAATTATATAAAACTACATGTAATAAGACAATAATATTCAAAATAATACTAGTTGAATGAATTACAGAATTTTTCTTTGAGAATGATGCTTAAAATATAAACCTCAAGTGAGTTACAAATTTATATAACATATTACAGAAGTGAATGAATTGAAAAGAAAGAGTACATAACAAATAATTTACTTTTATAGGCTAACTTTTAACAGCACTTTCAATCTTTTGATTCAGACTCTCTCTCAAAATTCTTGTTGCTAACTGATGGCGATACACGCTGATATCTTTTTCTATGAAATCCCAAGCATCAGGCCTATCCCTGCGAGCAATAAAATCCGTGTATTTCAAGCAAAACAAATTGTAGTCCAGTGATCCTGTAGCCTGGGAAGGGCATTCACTAATCTCTCGCATGGACCATTTGGATACCTTTGTATTGTCACAGAATATATGAAACATTGGACCTAGTATCTTGTGCCACTTCCTTGCATTTGTCTTGTACTTGGAATTGTGTTTTATTAAATTCAAATGCATCAAAATCTTTTCTTGCATGTCAACCGCTACCAGGTGATAGTGGAAATTGTCTGAGTTTATGATAGTGAAGAGAAATCGAAATTCCTTCTTATTTACATCACTAACTCCATCAAAAATCATATTCCCGGCTGTTCCAGCAAGTTCATGATATGGTGATACTGATGTTAGGCACATGCTAAAGGTCATTACTGGTGCAACTATACTCTTATGATATCTTTCTGCATTCTCAGTCCAGTTCTTTGTAAAGAACTCCTGCCCGGCATCAATTATCTATCAATACAATATAAACTGATTAATTATAAGTAACTTGATTTCATAAAATTCTGAAAATGAATATAATAATTATTAGAAAATATATCATAACATACATAAAGATTAAGAACAAAACGATGTAATACTCCATTACTTACATCATCAACTATCATGTCATTGTTTATCAGATCAAAAAGATTTTTCCTAGTGATAGCACTTCTCCCCTTCCCTTCTCCTGTCCTCTCTATGGTCTAGACTCAAAGTAGCTGAAAGCACCTTCGAGTTGAACCCATTTTTTCTTTTTGCTTCTTTTTTTTTTGTTAAGCAAAGAAGTAAATAGAAAAAATATACCATATTAACCAGTATGGAGCCAGCATCACATCGTTAGCGAACTTGTCGAGCCAACCTACCCTTTTGGCAAGGATGCTAGATTAGTGACGCCTGCAGTATCTGTCTCCCAACCCTTTAGAGCTAGGTATGCTATCAGACTTATAGGAGTCAAATGTCCGCCTTCTTGTACAGAAGTGGTCCAGAGAATACTTTTGCTAGGAAAAAGAAGATTAGTGTTTTCTGTGTGCTAGGTTTCCTATATACATACATTTGTTTTGTTTTAATAGGCCTGCCAAAACATAGGTGACAAGCAATCCAATCCAAAAGTAAGTATTTTTCCTTCAAGTCTTCTATATCGTATTCCCTAGGATTTTCGTGTTGATGTAAGTATGCATTAATACGCTCTTGTACTGTGGTTTTCATCTCCTTAACAACTTGCAAATCCTCATATACAGCTTTCATTCTCGAATAGTATCTTATGCATGCTTCAGTTAACTGTTGGTCGTCGTAAATATGGTACCATTCTTTTTTTTCTCTTAGTTTTTCTCCAAATTTATTATTGTAGATGACATCTCTGAAATTAATAAACATGAAGGATATTATATATTATTGACTATAAATTAGCATACATATTAGAAAAAAAAGATATAACTTATGAGTTCATCTTTACTTTCAAAAATATATCGATCAAGTTTTCATCATCTTCAATTTGAAGATTCAAATTTGATTCCTCGGGCTAAGATGTGCCCACTATCTTCATCTTTTTTCGATGGGCCTGTTTCGAAAGCAGAATCAGCTATGATTTGGGAGGCCTTCCGCAGTCTAGATTCTTTTTTTACCCTCTTGATAAGTGAAGGAATCTGGACTTTTTCTTTTTTCCCCTCAGCTTCCTCACTTACAAGGATATCCTTCAATTTTTCATCAAAAATTTTTTCCACCTCAACCTCAATACTGAGACCATTATAAGGGCATTATCACAAAAAAAAGGAAAAGGAAAAGAAAACCTCCAAGGACCGCATAAAAGGATAGGCACTTTACACAAGTAACAATCATGTATTTGTGCTAATCATGTAAATGATATTAATCACAATATGTCACATTGTTTTCAAAATTGTTAAGGGATTTTCCTTGATTTCAAGGTCTAGTTCTTGTAGAATTACTCTTTGCAATACATGGTAGATATATTTTCATCAAATTTTCATATGTATACCATCACTGTATCATCATGAATTTTTTTATAATATCAGCATAACCATTTTCATTATATTGTTAGGGTGCTATGGTAATATCATTGTCATGAACAACCTCTAGCTGATTTCCCTTTTATTTTTGTTGCAATCATCTTTTATATATATATAAATCCAAAAAAAATCTAAATTCTCCTTTATTTGGCCAATTAAATATGTTAAGTGCAACCAATCATAATTGCATCCTCAAGTTGATTTATCTTTTTTTTGTCATAATTTATTCTACATTTCTACACACATATAAAAGCAATACAAAAAAACAAACCTAAGTCTCCTTTATTTGCTCAATAAAAACCATCAAGCACAATGAATCATAATTGCCACATCCCCCAAATCCTAGCTACCTATTTTCCTTGCTTTTTAAAAATATACAAAAGGAGGTAAAACCCACAAATTATTGAGGAGAGAATACTTAATATCCTTTAAATCAAATTCCTCCGTGTTTCTGGTTAAACAACATTCTTATTATTGAAAATCACCTAGGATTTCATGCATATTTTTTTTTATTTACAGTGGAAGCAAATTTATTTTTAAACTATTTTAAATAGAAAAAATATGCATATAGATCAAATCTAATAAACCCTACGATGATCATAATATGATATACAATATAGAAAAAAAAATCAGCATGCATTGATCTAATCGATGCACGAGGTAGATTAAATCTACAAATAATATGAAATTTAACTTTATACCTGATTATGGGTCCATGATTGCCACTATTGATAGCACGTGGTAAGGGCTCTCCACGTCACTTTACAACTGTATAGGATGTCTACCCTCTATGAATCATCTACACAAAGCCCCGATATAATCAACCTTTCCGAGCTACTAGATCCGTGTGAAGGCATTTGGATGGCTAAAAATAATTCTTTTCTTAGGTCTTTTTGAATCCTCCAAGGAGACCAAGAAGTGGAGGATCTGAAATCAAGAGGTGGGAGACAAAAAAATAATATAAAGACTTTCTTTTAAATTTTTTCTTCCTCTCCCCTTGAAATCCTAGAATATCCTAGCGCCCAAGACCCTTCATGCAATTTATGGATTCATGCCCCTTCTTAATTTTTCTTTCAATATTTTTCTGATTTCTCATAGTGATTGGAGCCTCTCTAATTGTCACAAAATCCCATGGATTTAAATAAAAAGATGGTGCTAAAGATGGTGATAGAGATCATTTAGAACTTCTCTATGCCAATCAGGAGTTCACACGCCCATCCAATTTTTTTTCATGGTAATTGTTGCCACCAAGATTGTTGTGGCCCGTAGCTACTGTCGATGTCGGATCGCCCTCCATCCTTTCAGAGTTGACCTGCGCTTCAGGACCTGCAAAACAAGGGTTAGTGACCCAGGCCGGGGATTCCGGCGGGGGCACTCTGATGGTCAAGTCAATGACGATCCAGGAGAATATATCCTCCTGGTCAAGCCCCTCTTGATGGACTCCATGCTAGGAGGAGTGAATGATGTGTGAGTGAGGGTGCGAGTGTGCCGGGAGAGGTGTTAGCCGAGGTGGGCTGGCCCTCCTGTGAGGCTTCTTCTTCCTTACTCGCTTGGATGAGAGCTTTTCGATTAAGCTAGCATTTGCATACGTACCTCCCCACTGGGGGTGTTGAAGAATCTTTTAAGTCCAGGTGATCGTTGAGCGCCTACCTTCAGGTGATCGTTGAGCGCCTATCTTGGGATCTCTCCCAGGCTGTCAGGCATGTGTGGCGGTGTTCCGTGCCATGGACAAGATGTCTTTCCCGATTTGTGATAAGCGAAATTATCGTGTGCTTTGACATTCCTTCTGGTCGTTCCATTCCAGGAAGCCTGGCAGTGTCTCGATTGGGGGGCCACCGATCCCGGGATTCGAATCTCCTGGTTGACTTCCTCTTTCGGGTGGCGCCTTGGTCAGGGAGCTTCTTCCTCTCCTGGTGTAAGCGGTGGCCGTAGACAGTTATTATGACTTGACGGGCGCTTCCTGGTGGTCTTCGAGCCGCTCACCGGTGTCTCAGGGCGGTGGCTCCACCCCCTTGATGGTCCGGGGGCAATGTCTAAGTTGGCTATCGAACTGGAGAGCTGGGACTTGGCTCCGACTTGGAGGGCTCGATCTCCGAAGGGCTCGACCTAGCGAAGGAGGCTGGGCTCGACTCTGGCTCAGAGGGCTCGATCCGATGGAGGAGGGCTCAGCCTTAGAGGGGCTCGACTTGGCGGAGGAGGGCTGACCTTGACTCCAGTCCCGGGGTCTCAGCCTCGGAGGGGATAATTCGGTGGAGGAGGTCGACACACGACCCCAACCCAGAGGGTTCGGCCTCTGAGGGGCTCGACCTGATGGAGGAGGGTTGAGCTCGACTCCTGTTCAGGAGGCTCAGCCTCGGAGGGGCTTGATCTCGCGAAAGAGGTCTCTCGGCTCCGGCCTAGGTGCCTTGAGCTCATGGGTGCCGACCTGGCGAAGGATGGAGCTCAGCTTTGACGGGCACCCCGTTGATCTGAGGGAGCTCGGCCCGGTCAAAGGAGTCCGAGATGGGGTGTCCATCGTGGTGGATCTTATGACGTGGCATTTGATTAGGAATGCACGTCAACATGTCAGCTTCTCACCATATCATTTTTCCCCCACTCTCAAGTCCCGTTGGCACAGGGCGCTAGGGGTGAAGGGAGTAAATGCATTGCTGACATGGAAAGGTGGAGATCTGGTGCAATGATGGTCACGATCGACGATGTCTGGGGAAGTGGTTTCTTCAGCCTACCTAGAGGAGCCACGTGGACATGTCCGAGGAGCAGTTATTGCGGGCACAGAATCTGGAGCGGTTGCAGTCGAACCCAGATGTCAGTCTTGCCAATGAATGATGCATGGCACGAATCCGATGGTGGGGGTTTGTAATGGTACGGTCAGGCGCTCGTCACTTCGAAAGGAAAAGTTACCTTTCTCGAAATACATCTTCTTTCAAATCCTTCTTGCCCGCCACTATACCGAGGCTCTTCTTTTATCCATCCGGTCATTCTTGTCTTCCAGAGCTCCCAGCAGGTTAGTCCCCCCTTCTAGCCCCCCTTTCTCCTTGCCTTAGTCGAGTAGGATCTTCTTCTCAGGGCTAGGTTCATCTTCGGGCTTTCGTCCACCTTCTTTTTCTCCTCCTGATTTTCTTTGTCATGTATCGCTTCGGGCCGAGTTTCCATCCTTCGACTAATCAGGGTGAGGCTGGGCCCTCTAGGCCGAGACCGCCATCATCTTCTTCTTCTGATAAGGAGGGAGATGGGGCCCACTTCAAGCTTAGAGGGAGGCGTCGCCCTGGTGGTATAGTCATTAGGGAGCCTGGTCTTAACCCCTCTTGTCCTTCTCGTCCTCTTCTTTCGACTGAACCTGCCCCGAACCTGTCCGATCAATGGGTCCCAGCGGGATCGCTTTGACGATCTCTGCCAAGGAACTGGGGACCATCTGGGATGTCTATGGCATCTCGTACTCTATCCGACTTTTAATCCCCCGACCAGGGGACCGGGTTACTTCCAGTAGCCCGGGCCAAATTGCTTTCTATGAGGAGACCTTCTCAGGAGGGCTCCACTTCCCCTTCCATCTATTCTTTTTATCTGTGCTGAACAACTACCGCTTGGTCTCTGCTCAGCTAGTCCCCAATGCCATAAGGACTATCTTCTGCTTCATCGTGCTTTGCCACTTCCATGGGATCGTCGTCCGTTTTTCCCTATTCAGAGCCTTCTTCACTCTGAAGAGCCACCCCATCGAAGATGGGTGGTGGTCTCTCACTTCTCATCCGAGGGGGATCAAATTTGAACTTCCCTCTTCCATCAAAGGATGGAAGAGTAAATTCTTCTTTGCTACAGTCGAGGGGGTTGACTAGGTGTGGAGCGACCCAGATCAATCCCCCAATTGAAACTCCGTGGTCGAAGTAGCTGACAAGGATGTCTACGAGCTGCTCTGTACTGCTCAGATTCCTTCTCTTGAGGTTCTGTTATCAGAGCAGAACCTCACCAAGCCGGGGTTGGGCCAACGGGAGAGTTGGGTGAGTTTGGCTTGAGAGTTGGGTGAGTTTGGCTTGAGTCTTTCCTGGTCCTTTTAATTTATTTTTTCGGGACTAGGACTGACATTGTGTTTTCTGCATGCAGGCATGAAGTTCTCGGTGGATGACCTGCTGTCGATTACTTGGAAGAGGCCTCCATCGGGTTTGACTGAGGAGTCCTCCCCGAAGAGGGCCAGTGATGAGGGCGCATCGGCGGCCGCCCCTGTTGAGTAGATCGAGCCGAGGAGGAGGGAGCTTGAGGCTGCCTCCTCGCAAGCAAGGAGTACGGTGACTGCTGTGTCCGAGCCAGAGCAAAGAGCGACCGGGCCTGTGATGGAGCGGTCGAGGCAACGAGAGCCGGTCCCTGCCCCAGAGCCTAAAGTGGTTATCCGGGCCAGGGCCGCTGCTGCAGCCGTCGCCATCATGTCGCCCCCTCCTCCCGAGCTTGTCGTCATTGAGGAGAAGGATTAGGAAGGAGCGGATCTAGTGCCAGGGGTGCCACTGGAGGGAGCGCCGAGTTCCTAACCGACCTCCGAGGCCTCTGCTGGCAGCGGAGCAGGTGATTCCGTCTCGAGGGCAGGCAGGAGGGAGAGAGACTATCGTCGGGTCCCGTTTAGAATGAGGCCCAATGTCTCACTGCTTCAGGATCCAAAGTTAGCCGAGCGCATCATGGATTTCTCCATCCAATCGTGTGATTGCTAGGAGATGGCCGGGAAGGTACTGGGGGACGCGATCAGTAGCATCTTCCCCCTACTCTTCAAGGTAAGTGGGTTTAACCTTCTAGAGCTCTCTTTCCTTTTCCCTTCTCCTTTTCTCTCCCTTTGACATCTTGTTTGGTGCAGGACAGAGCCAAGGGCTTCTTATCAGGGACTACTGATGGAACTGGTTGAAGAATGACCAGCAAAGTGCAGCCAAGGTCGAGGCCCTGAAGGCTGAGCTGAAGGGGAAGTCTGATGCCTCCCAAGAGCTCCATCTGAAGAATGAGGAGCTCCAGAAGGGGCTCGTAAGCACTGAGAGGCACTTGAAGGAGCTCCAGGAGGAGCTCGACCAGGAGCGGAGCCGGTCAAAGAGCAAGGTCGAGGAACTCACGGCCATCGAGAAGAGGCTGAGCTTGTTCAACGCCGAGGCAGTCCGGCAGAAGGGGATCGCGCAGTCCCTCCAGGCCGAGCTGGATGTGAAGAAGGAGAAGCTGGCTGTGACCGAGAGGGAGGCAAAGGAGGTGGCCAGATCAGCGGAGGCGGCAAGGGAATAAGCCACTATGGCAAAGAAGGAGGTAGAAGGGGCCATAGATAGGTACAAGGCCTCGGAGGAGTTCGCCATCGACTTCTATCAGACGGCGACGGACTCCTTCTACAAGGGCTTTATGTACCTACGCGATCGAGTCGAGGGTTTTGGCCCTGACGAGGGCCATAGCCGGCTCTGCTTTCCTCGAGCTCCGGGCATGGATTCGGATGTTGCAGAGGGATCGATCATCATCCCCGAACTTTCCCCGCCGGTACCAGTCGCCGAGGCCAAAGCTGAGCAGTCTAAAACCCCAGGGGAAGGAACTTCACCACCGCATAACCCTGCTGACGAGGATGCCTGAGTAGAGTAGACTTCTGTTTTCTTTCTTTTCCAGCATTGGCCCGGGTCGCCCGGCATGTCGGGGGCCCGAGAATATTTGTAAATGAATAGCAAGTTTTTAATGGAATGGATTTTCTCAAATGTCTTGACTTGAGCACTTCTAGCCTCAACCCCCTCTTCTTCTCCCTTCTCTTCTCTTAACTTCTTCTCTTCTCTTTTTCTTTTTCTTTTTTTTTTCAAATGTGATGGGATCAGAGGAGAGGTTTCTGCCATGTTGCTAGATGTCCCGAACTTCAGTGATGTAGAGCTGAACTACGGGCTTCGGCATCTCAGAGCTAGTCTCAGAAACTTAGTGGCTGGAGGTCTGAGCTCCGGGTCTTGGCATCTCGAAGCTAGGCTTAGAGGTTTAGTGGCTGGAGATCTAAGCTCCGGGCTTTGATGTCTTGGAGCTGGGCTCGAAGACTTGGTGGCCGGAGAGCTTGGCTCCGGGCTTTGAGGTCTCGGCGCTGGGCTCTGAGACTTAGTGGTGAAAAGCTTGGTTCCGAGCTTTGATGTCTTGGAGCTGGGCTCGAAGACTTGGTGACCGGAGAGCTTGGCTCTGGTCTTTGAGGTCTCGATGCTGGGCTCTGAGACTTAGTGGCCGAAAAGCTTGGTTCCGGGCTTTGATGTCTTGGAGCTGGGCTTGAAGACTTGGTGGCCGGAGAGCTTGGCTCCGGGCTTTAAGGTCTCTGTGCTGGGCTCTAAGACTTAGTGGCCAGAAAGCTTGGTTCCGAGCTTTGATGTCTTGGAGCTGGGCTCGAAGACTTGGTGGCCGGAGATCTAAGCTCCGGGCTTTGGTGTCCTGGAGCTGGGCTCGAAGACTTGGTGGCCGGAGATCTGAGCTTCGAGCTTTGGTATCCTGGAGCTGGGCTCGAAGACTTGGTGGCCGGAGAGCTTGGCTCCGGGCTTTGATGTCCTAGAGCTGAGCTCGAAGACTTGGTGGCTGGAGAGCTTGGCTCCGGGCTTTGATATTCTCGAGCTGGGCTCGAAGACTTGGTGGCCGAAGAGCTTGGCTCCGAGCTTTGATGTCCTGGAGCTAGATTCGAAGACTTGGTGGCCGGAGAGCTTAGCTCCGGGCTTTGATGTCTTGGAGCTGAGCTCGAAGACTTGGTGGCCAGAGATTTGAGCTCCGGACTTTGATGTCCTGGAGCTAGGCTTGAAGACTTGGTGACCGGAGAGCTTGGCTCCAGGCTTTGATGTCATGGAGCTAAGCTCGAAGACTTGGTGGCCGGAGAACTTGGCTCCGAGCTTTGTGTCTTGGAGCTGGGCTCGAAGACTTGGTGGCCGAAGAGCTTGGCTCCGGGCTTTGATATCCTGGAGCTGAGCTCGAAGACTTGGTGGCCGGAGATCTAAGCTCCGGGCTTTGATGTCCTGGAGCTGAGCTCAAAGACTTGGTGGCCGGAGATCTAAGCTTCGGGCTTTGATATCCTTAAGCTGGGCTTGAAGACTTGGTGGCCATAGAGCTTGGCTCCGAGCTTTAATGTCCTGCAGCTAGACTCAAAGACTTGGTGGCCGGAGATCTGAGATCTGGGCTTTGGTATCCTGGAGCTGGGCTTGAAGACTTGGTAGCCGGAGAGCTTGGCTCCGGGCTTTGATGTCCTGGAGCTGGGCTCAAAGACTTGGTGGCCGGAGAGCTTGGCTCTGGGCTTTGATGTCCTGGAGCTGGGCTTGAAGACTTGGTGGTCGGAGAGCTTGGCTCCGTGCTTTGACGCCGGACTTGGGGTATGGCGGAAGTTCTTCTGCAAGGCAAGAAACATTTGCACAAGAGGAACTTTGATTATTGGCAAGAGAGAACCTTACGCTATTGATGCGGGGATCTGGTTCCTGGGAATCGGAGTCGGAGAGCTGGGCTCCGAGCTTTATTATTGGAGGACTAGGCTCCAAGTTTTGGTATGCCGGACCTTGGGCCAGGTAGCTACATTCCTGCAAAGTAGAAGGTAATTTATACAAAGGAGGGCCTTTATTATTTCAAAGGATGAGCCTTACATTACTGATAATATTTTCTTAGATTGCAAACATTCCATGTTCACGAAAATCTGGCACCTCCCAGATCTGCAGGGTAGTACTCTCCCTGCGGTAGAGCTTCGACCACCTTATACGGGCCTTCCCAGTTTGGCGAGAGCTTGCCGCACTCCCGGGGTTGAGATGCTTCAGCTCGATGGAGCACCAGATCGCCAGTTTGAAAGACCTTGGATCTTACTCGGGCATTATAGTATCAGGTGACTCATTGCCGGTATGCTACCATCCGGAGTCGAGCTTTGTTTATGATCTCCTTGAGGAGGTCCAAGTTGAGTAGAAGGTGCACCGAGTTCTGTGCTTCATCATATTGCTGCACCCGCAGTGTAAGCAAGCCGAGCTCGATTGGGACCATGGCCTCAGCACCGAAGACAAGGTTGAAGGGGTATCTCATCCGTCATTGTCCTGGGCATTGTGTGGTAGGCCCATAGAGCACTTGGGAGTTCTTCTGCCCACCTGCCCTTGGCCTGGTCCAGTCTGGTCCTAAGTCCCTGGAGAATGGTCCAGTTGGTCACTTCGGCTTCTCTATTTGTCTGAGGGTGGGCGACAGAGGTAAAGCGATGCTGGATGCCGTGCTTGGCACAAAAACCTTCGAACTCCCGATTATCGAACTGTCGTCCGTTGTTGGTGATGATACAGTGGGGGAGTCCGAATCGACATATTATTGACTTCCAGAAGAATTGGCGGACCTTCGCTTCCGTAATCCATGCTAGTGGCTCCGCTTCCACCCATTTGGTGAAGTAGTCGATGGCCACCAGCAAACCTTCGTTGTCCCGGTGTAGGGAGAAATGGTCTTAAAATGTCCATTTCCCATTGGGCAAAGGGCCAAGGGGCGGAGAGCTATGAGATAGGCGCCGCCGGTTGACGCTGTATATGAGCATGGCGCTAGCATTTGTTGCATCTCTTCACGAAGTCGACAGCATCCTCCCTCATGCTCTCCCAAAAATATCCCTGGCAGAGAGCTTTGTATGCTAACGTCCTTCCCCCGACGTGGTTCCCACACAGGCATGAAGTCTGGTTCACCCGCCTCGAGCCCAAAAGCATTGGTTCTTTCGCTCAACTGGAGCGAAAGTTCGTGGCCTACTTCGATGCCTATTGGAAGGTGCCATGAGAAGCAGATAGCCTCTTCTCAATCCGACAACAAGACCGTGAGCCCCTACGAGACTACGTGGCCCGTTTCAAGATTGCCACTTTAGAGATTTATAACCTTGAAGAGCCAGTCGCTATACTGGCACTAAAGTGAGGGCTCAGGACCTCCCGCTTGACCTACTCGCTCGATAAGAAGCCCCCAAGAGTTACTCCAAGCTCCTCCTCCTAGCTCAAAAGTACATTCATGTCGAGGAGACGGGCCGTACAAGAAGGGAGCTAGATGGGAGGCCATTGAAGAAGCCGGCTCTCGTCGAGGCATCCGGGATGCGGAAGCCAAGGCCTCCAGCTCCGAACTTCTGCTTGGGGCCGAGACCGAGTTGCGCTCCGGTCCCAAAGGAGAGACTCATCCCCCTGCTCGCCCCAAGGACGAAAATCTTGATGGAGATCGAAGGTGAGCCCTACCTGAAGCGCCCATCTCCAATGAGGCCATCCTCTAGCCATGACAAGATAGTACTGTCACTACCACGCGACCACGGTCACGACACCAAAGAATGCCGCAACCTCAAGAAGGAAATCGAAGAACTCATCAAGAGGGGCTACCTCGGATGGTTCGTGGGGGGCAGACCTCAAGCAGAATCTCAGGCGCTCGTCACTCTCCCGCCGGTACCAACAGTCGACAACTGCCCTACCGAGAAGCCAGTGGGGATGATGTGTTGGGGAGCCGAGCGCGTGATGAAGAGGGCCCAGGGGGCAGGGCAGTCTGAGAATGTATTCCCCTTTACGAGGGAAGGGAGAGATCGGGGAAAAAATATAAATAACGATGCCGTGGTTGTCAAAATGACGATCGCAAAGCATCTTGTAAAATTCATCATGGTTATTAGTGGAAGCTCAACAAATATACTTTTTTACGATGCCTTCTCCAGAATGAACTTGTCTCCTGCACAGCTCAAACCTGTGCATACACCCCTTGTCGGTTTTACAAGGGACTCTATGAGGGTTGAGGGAGAGATCACACTCCCGATCACTACCGGAATCCCAACTCGGCAGAGCACTATCATGATGACCTTCATAGTAGTTAGTTCGCCTTCGACCTACAATGTGATCCTTGGCCGACCCGGGCTTAATCTAATCGACGCCGTCATCTCCACAAAATGGCTGTTGGTGCAGTTCCTAACTCCTTACGGAGTCAGCAAAATGAGAGGTACACCCTAGCCGATCCAACACTGTTTCTAGACTCTCCCGGGTATCGAAGTCCCCGAGGTAGATCCCAGGATGAACGAGCTCGACCAAAGGGTGCAAGACTCTAGGGGTGGCCCGGTCGAGCATCTACTGTCTTATCCACTCGGAGCCGACCAGGAGAAAACGGTGTAGATTATGGCCCAGCTATAAGAAGAGGAAAGGGCCCACCTATTGGAGTTCCTACGGGCAAACACAGATGTGTTTGCCTAGACAGTGGCCGATATGCCAGGTATCTCCTCTGACGTCATCATCCACAAGCTAAGCATTGACCCAAACTACAGGCCAGTTCGATAGAAAAAGAGAAGTTTCATCCTCGAGAGGCAGGCGGCAATCAAAGAGGAGGTCGACAAACTCCTCGCTGCCGGCTTCATCCGGGAGGTGCAGTACCCAAGCTGGCTTGTGAACGTGGTGATGGTGAAGAAAAGTAACGGTAAATGAAGGATCTGCATGGACTACACCGACCTCAACAAGGCATGCCCGAAGGATAGTTTTTCCCTGCCAAGGATTGACCAACTGGTGGATGCCACCTCGGGTCACCGACTGCTCTCCTTTATGGATGCATTCTTCATATACAATCAAATCTGGATGCACCCAGAGGATGAGAAGCACACCACCTTCATCACCGACCAAGGGACGTACTGCTACAAGATGATGCCCTTCGGTCTGAAGAACGCTGGGGCCACATACCAGCGCCTGGTTAGCAGGGTCTTCAAATATCAGATTGGCCGAACATGCAGGTGTACGTGGATGACATGCTTGTCATGAGCAAGCCGAGCTCGAACCACGTCGTCGACCTCACCAAAGCCTTCAACAACCTTTAAAAGCACCAAATGAAACTGAACCCAGCAAAGTGCACCTTCGGAGTGGCGGCAGGGAAGTTCCTTGGCTTCATGGTCACTCAGAGGGGCATTGAAGCGAACCCGGAGAAGGTCCAGGCGATCGTCGACATGGACCACCTGACATCCAAGAAGCAAGTCCAGTGCCTGACGGAGCATATTACAGCCCTGAGTCGGTTCATCTTGAGGTCGACCGATTGCTGCCTTCCCTTCTTCAAAGTGTTGCGCCAAGATGCACGACTTCACCTGGATGGAGGAGTGCAGGGCAGCCTTTGAAGAACTGAAGGAGTTCCCAGCTTCTCCCCCGCTGCCCTCCAGACCAAAGGAAGGGAAGGAGCTCCTGCTCTACCTGGCGGTCACACCTGGAGCTGTCAACTCGGTCCTCGTCCGTGCAGACAAGGACGAGTCTCAGAATTCGGTATACTACACCAGCAAAATCCTTCGCGATGCGGAGATCAGGTATACTCGCTTCGAAAAACTTATTTTTGCTCTAATAATGTCTACTAAGAGCATCAGGCCATACTTCCAAGCATATCCCATTGTGGTGGTGACGGACCAGCCACTGAGGACCATACTCAGCCACTCTAAAATATTCGGGTGGTTGGCAAAATGGTCCCTGATACTAAGCGAGTTCGATATCGCATATCGACCGAGACCGTCACAGAAAGCCCAGGTCCTAGCCAACTTTCTAATCGAGTGCATGGGACTTGATAAGGAGCCAGAGCAGACTTCCACGGAGCATCAAGTTGAGCCCGGCATGGAGGAGGAACCTTGGATCCTCCACGTGGATGGCGTATCCTACTCCGGCGGGAGCGGAGTAGGACTCATCCTCACCAACAGAGATGGGGTCACAGCGGAATGTGCCCTCCGTTTCAAATTTGTAGAGACAAATAACCATGCAGAATATGAGGCGCTCTTCACGGGCCTAAAGGTCTCATGCGAGCTAGGCGTCTAGAACTTGAAGGTCTTTACCGACTCCCAACTGGTGGCCGGACAAGTTGCCGAAGAATATGAAGCTAGGGATCCCCAAATGATGAAGTATCTAGAGTGAGTTTGCTCGTACATGACAGGCCTCCGATGCTTCAATATCTTCCATCTCCCCTGCGGGGAGAACGCCCGCGTGGATCGAGACTTGCTACCCTGCCAGACTCATCGCTGGGGCGCGCATACATTGAGTACCTTGAAAATCCAAGCTACGAAGCCCCTAAGGAGGTGTAGCAAGTCATCCCGGAGCTGAGCTGGATGGACAAGTACATCAGAAACATCACTGATGGCACTTTGCCCGAGGACCACGTGGCAGCTGGCCTCGTCAAAAAGAAAGCCTCTCGATTTGTCCTGATGAAAGGATAACTCTACCGCCGATCCTACTCATACCCACTCCTGAAGTGCTTGAGACCCGTAGAGGCAGCCTTCGTTCTTCAGAAGATACACGAAGGCCTATGCGGGAACCACGTCGAAGGAAGGACGTTGGCATACAAAGCTCTTCGCCAAGGATATTTTTGGGAGACCATGCAGAAGGATGCTGCCGACTTTGTGAAGAGATGCGACAAATACCAGCGCCACGCTCATATACAGCATCAATCGACGGTGCCGATCTCATAGCTCTCCGCCCCTTGGCCCTTCGTCCAATGGGGAATGGACATCTTAGGGCCATTTTCCCCTGTACCGGGATAACGGAGGTTCTTGCTGGTGGGCATCGACTACTTCACCAAATGGGTGGAAGCGGAGCCACTAGCGCGGATCATGAAAGCGAAGGTCCGCTAATTCTTTTGAAAGTCAATAATATGTCGATTCAGACTCCTCCATTGCATCGTCACTGACAACGGGTGGCAATTTGACAATTGGGAGTTCGAAGGTTTTTGTGCCGAGCATGGCATCCAGCATCACTTTACCTCTGTCGCCCACCCTCAGACAAACAGAGAAGCCGAAGTGACCAATCAGACCATTCTTTAGGGACTCAGGACCAGACTGGACCAGGCCAAGGGCAGGTGGGCAGAAGAACTCCTAAGTGTTCTCTGGGCCTACCACATAACGTCCAGGATAGCAACGGACGAGATACCCTTCAACCTTGTCTTCGGCACCGAGGTTGTGGTCCTAGTCAAGCTCGGCTTGCCTACGCTATGGGTGCAGCAATATGATGAAGCATAGAACTCGATGTACCTTCAACTCAACTTGGACCTCCTCGAGGAGACTAGAGACAAAGCTCGATTCCGGATGGCAGCATACCGGCAATGAGTTGCCCGATACTATAATGCCCGAGTAAGTCCCAAGGTCTTTCAAACTGGCGATCTGGTGCTCCGCCGAGCTGAAGCATCTCAACCTCGGGAGTGCGGTAAGCTCTCACCAAACTGGGAAGGTCTGTATAAGGTGGTCAAAGCTCTTCTGCAGGGAGCCTACTACCTCGTAGATCTGGGTGGTGCCAGATTTCCGCAAACATGGAATGCCTGCAACCTGAGAAAATATTATCAGTAATGTAAGGCTCACCCTTTGAAATAATAAAGGCCCTCCTTTATACAAATTGCCTTCTGCTTTGCAGGAATGTAGCTACCCGGCCCATGGTTTGGCACGCCAAAACTTGAACCTAGCCCTCCAATAATAAAGCTCGGAGCCCAGCTCTCCGACTCCAATTCCCAGGAACCAAATCCTCGTGTCAATAGCATAAGGTTCTCTCTTGCCAATAATCAAAGTTCCCCCAGTGCAAATGTTTCTTGCCTTGCAGTAGAACTTCCGTCAGACCCCAGGTCTGGCATCAAAGCCCGGAGCCAAGCTCTCCGGCCACCAAGTCTTCGAGCCCAGCTCCAGGACATCAAAGCCCGGAGCCAAGCACTCCGGCCACCAAGTCTTCAAGCTCAGCTCCAAGACATCAAAGCCTGGAGCCAAGCTCTCCGGCCACCAAGTCTTCGAGCCCAGCTCTAGGACACCAAAGCCTGGAGCTCAGATCTCCGACCACCAAGTCTTCGAGCTCAGCTCCAGGATATCAAAGCCCAGAGCCAAGCTCTCTGGCCACCAAGTCTTCGAGCCCAGCTCCAGGACACTAGAGCCCGGAGCTCAGATCTCCGGCCACCAAGTCTTCGAGCCCAGTTCCAGGACATCAAAGCCCGAAGCCAAGCTCTCCAGCCATTAAGTCTTCGAGCCCAGCTCTAGGACATCAAAGCCTAGAGCTTAGATATCTGGCCATCAAGTTTTTGAGCTCAGCTCCAAGACATCAAAGCTCGGAGCCAAGCTCTCCGGCCACCTAGTCTTTGAGCCCAGCTCTAGGACATCAAAGCCCAGAGCCAAGCTCTCCAGCCACCAAGTCTTCGAGCTCAGCTCCAGGATATCAAAGCCCAGAGCCAAGCTCTCCGGCCACCAAGTCTTCGAACCCAACTCCAGGACATCAAAGCCCGGAGCTCAGATCTCCAACAACCAAGTCTTCGAGCTCAGCTCCAGGATATCAAAGCCCGGAGCCAAGCTCTCCGACCACCAAGTCTTCGAGCCCAACTCCAGGACATCAAAGCCTGGAGCCAAGCTCTCCGGCCACCAAGTCTTCGAGCTCAGCTGCAGGACATCAAAGCCCAGAGCCAAGCTCTCCGGCCACCAAGTCTTCGAGCTCAGCTCCAGGACATCAAACCCCGGAGCCAAGCTCTCCTGCTACCAAGTCTTCGAGCCCAGCTCCAGGACACCAAAGCCCGGAGCTCAAATCTTCGGCCACCAAGTCTTTGAGCCCAGCTCCAGGATACCAAAGCCCGGAGCTCAGATCTTCGGCTACCAAGTCTTCAAGCCTAGCTCCAAGACATCCAATCCCGAAACCAAGCTTTCTGGCCAATAAGTCTAAGAGCCCAGTGCCGAGATCTCAAAGTCCAGATCCAAGCTCTCCGGCCACTAAGTCTTCGAGCCCAGCTCCAAGACATCAAAGCTCGGAACCAAGCTTTCCAGCCACTAAGTCTCAGAGCCCAGTGCCAAGACCTCAAAGCCCGGAGCCAAGCTCTCCGGCCACCAAGTCTTCGATCCCAGCTTTAAGACATCAAAGCCCGGAACCAAGCTTTCCGGCCACTAAGTCTCAAAGCCCAGCATCGAGACCTCAAAGCCCAAAGCCAAGCTCTCCGGCTACCAAGTCTTCGAGCCCAGCTCTAAGACATCAAGGCCCGGAGCTCAGATCTCCGGCTACTAAACCTCTAAGCCCAGCTTCGAGATGTCAAGACCCGGAGCTCAGACCTTCGGCCACTAAGTTTCTGAGCCCAGCTCCGAGATGCCGAAGCCCGGAGTTCAGCTCTACAGCACTGAAGTTCGGGACATCCAGCAACAAGGCGGAAACCTCTCCTCTGATCCCATCACATGTGAAAGAAAAAAAGAAAGAGAAAAATAGAAGAGAAGAAGTTAAGAGAAGATAAGGGAGAAAAAGAGGGGGTTTAGGCCAGAAGTGCTCAAGTCAAGACAGTTGAAAAAACCCATTCCATTAAGAACTTGTTCATTTACAATTATTCTCGAGCCCCCGACATGCCAGGCGACCCGGCCAATGCTAGAAAAGAAAGAAAACAGAAGTCTACTCTACTCAGGCATCCCTGTCGGCAGGGTTGTGCGACGGTGAAGTTCCTTCCCCCGGGATTTTGGATTGCTCAGCTCCGGCCTCGGCGACCTGCACCGGTGGGGAAAGTTCGGGGATGACGGTCGATCCCTCTGCAACATCTGAATCCATGCCCAGAGCTCGAGGAAAGCGGAGCCGGCTGTGGCCCTTGTCAGGGATGAAACCTTCAACTCGGTCGTGTAGGTACATAAAGACCTTATAGAAGGAGTCCGACACCATCTGATGGAACTCGGCGACGAACTCCTCTGAGGCCTTGTACCTATCTATGGCCCCTTCCGCCTCCTTCACCATGGCGACTTGTTCCCTTGCCGCCTCCTCTGCCTCCCTCTCGGTCGCAGCCAGCTTCTCCTTCGCCACGTCCAGCTCGGCCTGGAGGGACTACGCGATCCCCTTCTGCTGGACTGCCTTGGTGTTGAACGAGCTTAGCCTCTTCTCAGTGGCCGCGAGCTCCTTGACCTTGCTCTTCAACTGGCTCCGCTCCTGGTCGAGCTCCTCCTGGAGCTCCTTCGAGCACCTCTCGATGCTTGTGAGCCCCTTCTGGAGCTCCTCATTCTTCAGACGGAGCTCTTGGGAGGCATCGGACTTCTCCTTCAGCTCGGCCTTCTCCTTCAGCTCGGCCTTCAAGGACTCGACCTCGACTGCACGTTGCTGGTCGTTCTTCAACCAGTTCCGGTAGCAGTCCCTAATAAGGAGTGTCTCAGCTCCGACCTGCACCAAACATGATGTCAAAGGGAGAGAAAAGGAGAAGGAAAAAGGAAAGAGAGCTCTAGAAGGTTAAACCCACTTACCTTGATGAGTAGGGTAAAGATGTTGCTGATCGCGTCCCCCAGTACTTTCCTGGCCATCTCCTAACGATCGCATGATTGGATGGAGAAATCCATCATGCGCTCGGCTAACTTCGAATCCTGAAGCAGTGAGACGTCGGGCCCCATTCTGAACGGGACCCGATGATAGTCTCTCTCCCTCCTGCCTGCCCTCGAGGCAGAATCACCCGCTCCGCCGCCAACAGAGGCCTCGGGGGCCAGTTGGGAACTCGGCGCCCCCTCCAGTGGTGCCCCCAGTGTTGGATCCGCTCCTTCCCGATCCTCCTCCTCAACGATGACAAGCTCGAGAGGAGGGGGTGACATGATGGCGATGGCTGCAGCGACGGCCCTGGCCCGGACAACCACTTCAGGCTCCGGGGTGGGGACCGGCTCTCGTCGCCTCGGTCGCTCCACTGCAGGCCCGGCTACTCTCTGCTCTGGCTCGGACACAATAGCCACTGTACTCCTTGCTTGCGAGGAGGCAGCCTCGGGCTCCCTCCTCCTCAGCTCGATCTGCTCAGCAGGGGCGGCCGCCGATGCGCCCTCATCACGAGCCCTCTTCGGGGAGGACTCCTTTGTCAAACTCGATGGAGGCCTTTTTTGAGTAATCGATAGTAGGTCATCCACCAAGAAGTTCATGCCTGCATGCAGAAAACACAATGTCAGTCCTAGTTCCAAAAAAACATATTAAAAGGACCAGGAAAGACTCAAGCCAAACTCACCCAACTCTCCCATTGGATCGACCCCGGCCTCGGCGAGGTTCTGCTCTGACAACAAAACCTCGAGAGAAGAAATTTGAGCAGTACGGAGCAGCTCGTAGACATCCTTATCAGCTGCTTCGATCGCAGAGTTTTGATTGGGGGATCGATCTGAATCGCTCCATATCCAGTCAACCCCCTCGATTGTAGCAAAGAAGACTTTACTCTTCCATCCTTTGATGGAAGAGGGAAGTTCAAATTTGATCCCCCTCGGACGAGAAGAGAGGGATCACCACCCATCTTCGATGGGGTGGCGCTTCAGAGTGAAGAAGGCTTTGAACAGAGAAAAACGGGTGACGATCCCGTGGAAGTGGTAGAGCACGATGAAGCAGAAGATAGTCCTTATGGCATTGGGGACTAGCTGAGTAGGGACCAAGCGATAGTTGCTCAGCACAGATAAAAAGAATGGATGGAAGGAGAAGCGGACCCTCCTGAGAAGGTCTCCTCATAGAAAGCAATTCGGCCCGGGCTACTAGAAGTAACCCAGTCCCCTGGTTGGGGGATTAAAAGCCCGATAGAGTACGGGATGCCATAGACATCCCGGATGGTCCCAAGTTCCTCGACAGAGATCGTCGAAGAGATCCCGCTAGGACCCGTTGACCGGACAGGTTCGGGGACAGGTTTAGTCGAAGGAAGAGGACGAGAAGGATAAAAGGGATTAAGACCAGGCTCCCTAATGACTATACCACCAGGGCGATGCCTCCCTCTAAGCTTGAAGCGGGCCCCATCTCCCTCCTCATCAAAAGAAGAAGATGATGGTGGCCTCGGCCTAGAAGGCCCAGCCTCATCCTGATTAGTCGAAGGATGGAAACTTAGTCCGAAGTGAGACATGATGAAGAAGGTCAGGAGAAGAAAGAGAAGGCGGACGAAAGCCCGAAGATGAACCTAGCCCTGAGAAGAAGATCCTACTCGACTAAGGTGAGGAGAAAGGAGGCTAGAAGGGGGGACTAACCTGTTGGGAGCTCTGAAAGACAAGAATGTCCGGATGGATGAAAGAAGAGCCTCGGTACAGTGGCGGGCAAGAAGGATTTGAAAGAAGATGTATTTCGGGAAAGGTAACTTTTCCTTTCAAAATGATCGGCGCCCGACTGTACCGTTACAAACCCCCACCATCGGATATGCGCCATGCATCATTCATCAGCAGGACTGATGTCTGGGTTCGACTGTGGCCGCTCCAGATTCTACGCCCGCAATAACTGCACCTCGGACGTGTCCACGTGGCTCCTCCGGGTAGGATAAAGAAACCGCTTCCCCAGACACCGCCGATCGTGACCATCATTATACCGGATCCCCGCCTTTCCACGTCAGCAACGTATTTACTTCCTTCGCCCCGAGCACCCCATGCCAACGAGACTTGAGAGTGGGGGGCAAATGATATAGCGAGAAGCTAATGTGTTGACGTGCATTCCCAGTCAGATGCCACATCATAAGATCCACCATGGTGGACACCCCATCTTGGACTCTTTTGACCGGGCCAAGCTCCCTCAGGTCAACGGGGCGCCCGTCAAAGCCGACCTCCGTCCTCCACCAGGTCAACACTCGCGAGCTTGGGGTGCCTAGGCCGGAGCCGAGCGACCTCCTTCGCCAAATCGAGCCCCTCCGAGGCTGAGCCCCATGAACAGGAGTCGAGCTTAGCCCTCCTTCGTCAAGTCGAGCTCCTCCGAGGCCGAGCCCTCTGGGCTGGGGTTGCATGTCGACCTCCTCCGCCGGATTGAGCCCCTTCGAGACTGAGACCCCTGGACCGGAGTCGAGGTCAGCCCTCCTCTACCGGGTCGAGCCCCTTGAGCCAGAGTCGAGCCCTCCTCTACCGGGTCGAGCCCCTTGAGCCAGAGTCGAGCCCAGCCTCCTCCGTCGGGTCTAGCCCTTTGGAGGTTGAGCCTCTCAAGTCGGAGCCGAGTTCCAGCTCTCCAGTTCGGCAGCCAACTTGGACAATGCCCCCGGACCATCAAAGGGGCGGAGCCACCTTTCTGAGACACCGACGAGCGGCCCATCAAGTCACGATAATTGTATGCGGCCATCGCTTACACCAGGAGAGGAAGAAGCTCCCTGACCAAGGCACCACGCTCTCCACTAACCACCTGTACCACCCGAAAGATAAAGTCAACCAGGAGATTCGAATCCCGAGGGCGGCAGCCCCTCGATCGAGACACTGCCAGGCTTCCCATAATGAGACGACCGGAAAGAATGTCAGAGCACACGACAGTTCCCCTTATCACGAATCGAGAAAGACGTCCCGTCCACGCCACAAAACACCATCGTACGTGCCTGACAGCCTGGGAGAGATCCCAAGGTAGGCGCTCAACGGTCATCTGGACTTAAGAAAATCTTCAACACCCCCAGTGGGGAGGTACGTACGCAAGTGCTAGCTTAATCGAAAAGCTCTCATCCAAGCGAGTAAGGGAGAAGAAGCCTCACAGGAGGGCCAGCCCACCGTGGCTAACACCTCTCCTGGCACACTCGCACCCTCACTCACACATCATTCACTCCTCCTAGCGTGGAGTCCATCAAGAGAGGCTCGACCAGGAGGATCTGTTCTCCTGGATCGTCACTAACTTGACCATCGGAGTGCCCCCGTCGGAATTCTCGGCCCGGGTCACTAACCCTTGTTTTACATGTCCCGTAGCGCAGGTCAACCCCGAGAGGATAGAGGGCGATCTGACATCGACAGTAGCTATGGGTCACGACGATCTTGGCGGCAACACCATTATCTCAACATTCCTTAATTTATGAGGACAAATAATCCATATGGCATACAGCTATCTATGCTTGATAAACGTTATCGTCCTCAGTAACAACGCATCATTTGGTTACGAATATATTTAAGAACTATTCGATAAATCTTCATTTATCAAGCTGAATTAGTTCTAAGAACTTCATCTCAAAAGAATTCAAAAAATATATATAAAAAAAATAAATTATTAAAAATAATTTTTATTTTATTAATATTTATATATAAATTTATAATAAGCATAATCATCTAATATTTAGATGATTAATTTTGGAATACATTTTCTAACACTTATTTTAGATCATCTTGTTGGCCTAATAAATTTTAGCTGCCCATATCTCATCAGGCTTTTTAAGAACCTTACAAATAAGTAATATGCCTATCACATAACTGAGAACATGGATTCGACAGCAGCATTAAAATCCATCCATCCTTTGCGTGTTCTCTCATTTTAGATCGATGCTGCCGACCATCTCTTCCTCTTTTTTTTTTTTTTTTTTTTTTTTTTTTTTTTTTTTTTTTTTTTTTAATTTCAACCATCTCTTTCATTAAGGCACACTGTTGCACGTTGCAAGACGAGGCTTTTTGAGCATTTAAGTAGCCTTGCTGGTGGCCGTCGGTTTCTTAAATTTAAAATAAGTTTCCAGCAAAAATAAAATAAAATAAAATAAGTTGACCGTTGGTGCGTGGAAGGCCGACAATTGCATGCTCTGTAGCGGGCTCTCGTCTCTCGACCAGGAAACCGCGCCAGAGATCGCACCAAGCTTGAGTTACCGCATCCAATTTCCCCCATAATGGTCAGCGGAGGGCATCTGGGGTGTTGGAATCCTCTCGCCAGCACACTTATCTGCCCTCTGATCGCGCCATTAAGCGAGCCATTTGCCTCAGGCCGTAGTCTTAGAGGTCACACTATTTTCCCTCACAATACACGGATCCTCTCACAGGTAGGTCATGATCCTCCCGGACATTTAATGCTCATCTCCTTTCCCCTTCCTCCCATGATAAAATGGAAGGCAGCGGGTAGGCGCTGCCCCTTTCCTGGCACTGAGTCTTTTGGGTGTGTCATCTCTGGAATCGTTACTTGGGTCTTCTTTCGCGGTTGCCTTGGAGACTTGGATTGCACGTTACCCCTTCGAAAAAATTGCCTAATGAGCCGGTTTTGAGAGTTCCCTTTGCTGTTCTAGTACTTCTAGCTTCTCTTTTGTTATTTCAGGGATCTCACTCCTTGGTTTCACGTGAAATCAGGCTCTTTATATTTCATTTTGGTAATTAGAAGAAAGAAGAGGGACAATAGGCAGTATATATATATATCTTATGTTAGTGTTTGGTTTGATGTTGTCCTTGCATAGTTAGTCGATTTGGGTTCTCATTTTATGCTTGGTGTTCTTGTTGCCAAACTTAGAGAAATTGCCAAAGACATGAAGATTTCTTTTGATATCGAGGATCCGGTCATTTGTTATTTTCCATAATTCTACATAATTGTTGTTTAACATCTCCAGTTCAGTTCTCAGTCAAAAAAGTTGGATTTACATAGCCTTCATCTCACTCCTTAGAAAAATATGGCTTTCATATCAAGGATCTGATACACGAAACTATCATCTTAAGTAACTTTTATCTTTCTACTGTCTTTGCTGTCTGTTGCATAAACTTTGTTTTGATGAAACCCTGTTGCAGAAACTTGAGATTCCCTTCCTAAGAAGTGGCTCATCTTTCATAGTTTTCTTACCTTCACTTCACTCTTTTGGCAATATATAACGTTGATTAGGAAGAATACATTTTCTTTCCCTTCCTTTAGTTGTGATCTTCTTATTTTACTGATGGGTTGTCTTTCTAATCATCATTACATTCTTTACCTTTTTTCCATAATAATGGGCTGTTTTGTGTTAAGAACCTACTCTATAAATGCTTTACCTGCTAGTTTTGTTTTTGGTGATTCGTTGGTTGATGTTGGAAACAATAACTATATTGTTACTTTATCAAAGGCTGATCAAATACCAAATGGTATTGACTTTCCCACTCATCAGCCAACTGGGCGCTTCACCAATGGACGAACAATTGCAAACATACTAGGCAAAGCTGCTAATCCAATTAACTATTTCTGATATTTGTCCCTTATTGTTTCCTCGTGCTATGATGGAATAATTACATACTACGTGTCTTTTTGAATCTTTTAGGTCAAGAATTGGGGTTGGAGAATTTCACTCCTCCTTGCATGGCTCCAACTACTGTTGGATCCGTCATTCTGCAAGGTGTCAATTATGCATCTGGAGCAGGAGGAATCCTTGATGAAACAGGAAAATTTTTTGTAAGTGTACCCTTCTGTTTTCCTTTTGTTTTGCAAGAAGTGAATATCATAGCCAACATTGTTTATTGTCAAAAAAGTAGTATGGTAATAATGGTATTTTTGAAAATTACACAACCAAGAAACTTTGAATGGTAGACACATCACACATGATTCTGTCAGTTGAAGGATTGATTTTAATATATAGTGATTATAACTACTTTATATGAAATTTATCATATGTGCCTTTTCTTACAGATTGATCATGTAGTTATGATGCTCAGAAACTAGTGTCAAATGGGCAGATGCTTATTGATTCATAATTTTTGCCTGCATATATTATATTGCCTATGTTGGAGTGATAACCAGATAGAATATGCAAAGCCAGTCCCAAGTACAGAAGATTTAGAGGTCACAGATATGGTCACTAGTATATGCTCTATTAAAGGATTTTCATTTTTTTCAAAAAAAAATGGTTTTCCACTGTATTAGATGAATTTTGATTCAATTACAAATGCTATGAGCTGCCAGTCAGTTACGAAACAGTTTCTCTCATCAACGTGGCACTCACTTGGTTTGGTGTGATATTACATGCCCCTATTAATCAAAGCAGTTTCTGTGAATTGTACCAATACCATCATGCTATCAGAATGAGGAATTTTTTTAATAGCTGGCTTCCCATAGCATGACTGTTTCAAGAATAACACAATGTCTAGTTCTATTTTAGCATATAATACCATGGATAACCTTTCTTTTATTGGTAGAAGATAACCTGACTTTGAAACATTGCTACTTGTATCATGTTTGTTCGGGCCATCGGGATCCTTTGGTTGGCACACCTCTCCTCAGTGCATGGACTGAAAGAGGTTCTAGCTTCAAACATGCAAGATGACATTCCTACCATATTTCTCAAAAAAAGAAAGAAAAAAGAACAAAAAGAAGAAAAGACAATACAAGGCCCAAACATGCATTTTTTCCTATATGCCCTTTGTTGCATATTTTCAATGCTTTATTATGTGAAGTGCATAATGCATTCCTTTCAGTGCTTTTCACTTCAACACATATGCACAATTTTCATCTTTTGGTTAAATAAGTGGTTTCTTAATGCTTTGTAGGGTGGATGTATTAATTTAGACAGCCAGATAGATAACTTTGCAAATACCAGGGAATTCATAATCTCAAGCCTCGGAATGCCTGCAGCTTTGAGTCTGTTAAGGAATGCTCTCTTCTCAGTCGCCATTGGTTCTAACGATTTCATCAACAATTACTTGACTCCTGTTGTATCAGCACCAGAAAGAGCAGTAGTATCTCCAGAAGCATTTGTAAAGGCCATGATCTCAAAATTCAGGATGCAATTAACAGTAATCCCTTGTTGCTTAGTTTATTTCTTGTGCATTCGCTGGCAACAAAGATATGGCTGTCTATTGATAAGCAATGCCTCTGATGTTATAATACTACAGAAGTGTGACATGTCTGTGTTAGACTCTTCCCAAATCTCAGGGAATTTGTAAGGGTTTTTTCTCGTCACGAGCTTAATTTGTACAAATAAACTAGGTCCCCTTAGGCACCAACTGTCTTGTTGGATTAATGGAAAGCTTCTTCCTGGACTAAATTTACCTAAATGAGAAACCAGGCGCCGAGTTTTAAAATGATTTATGCCTGGTTTATACTTGTTGGGAAAATCTGCTTAATTATTTTATGGATCCTTCTTAACTTGGACTTGTGTTCTGCAGCTAACCTTATCATTGGCAGGAAAAAAAGTTTCTCAAATTGTTATGAATTTGTTGATTATTTTCAGTGATGATGACGATGATGGCAACATCACCTAACTCTCGATTATCTTTTACCATGTCCTGTGGAGACTTTATCTCATGGGTGCTAGGAAAATCATTGTGTCAAATGTTGGACCCATTGGCTGTATTCCATTTGAAAGGGACACAAATCCATCTGCTGGCCGCAACTGTGTAGAGTTTCCAAATCAAATGGCTCAATCCTACAACAAGAGGCTGAAGGATCTAGTATTGGAGCTGAGCTCAAATCTTGAAGGAGCACTTATAGTGTATGCCAATGTCTACAATATTGTGGCAGATATCATCCAAAATCATGAGAATTATGGTATTATATCACAAAGTAATTGTTGTAGCAGTGTTTCTAAACTGTTTGTCTATATTGGGCTAAATTTGGTTTTGTCCTTGCAGGCTTTGATGTGGCTGATTTTGCATGCGGCTTACTTGCAGGGCGATTTGGAGGTTTGGTACCATGTGGTTCAACTTCTAAAGTTTGCCCTGACCGATCAAAATATGTATTTTGGGATCCTTACCACCCTAGCGATGCTGCAAATATTGTCATAGCACGACGATTGCTTGATGGTGATCTAAATGATGCATATCCTATGAATGTTTGGCAACTAGTCAGTGCTTGAGTGTTCTGGTTCGCAGAGGAAGGCTTTGGAGTGACACTTGTATTTCACATTTAGCAAGTTTATGCCTCTACTTATGTATTTTTGCTTCATAATTCTACATATATAGGTGACTCCCTGTCATTTGTTATGATTCAACATGGAACTGGGTTGCATCACCACCTTTCAAATGATAATCTAGTAGGAGTTTTCCAAATGAAACATATCTAGAAATTTATTTTTCTGTTTTTTTTTTAATTTTATTTTATTTACTTGATTGATGCAAAAGTCATGCTTCTAATTTGATTCTCATACTCAAGCTTAGGTGATGGTCATAAAACAGTTGTTGCCTATTGGATTGGATCTCTTGTTAAGAGTGGAACTTTCTTCTTATTTATATGGATTATTCAGCGAAATGGCTGGAAATCAAGTGAAGTTACCCATAGCAAATGCTTTCTTTTCCTTTGAGTGATGATGTTGGGATCTGGTCAGTCCGCCATCAAAACACAAGCTTTGAAGTTATTTAGCGAGCTGATTGTAGGTTAGCATTTAAAAACGTGCGGTACCTTTACATGGAGTCTTCTATACTTAACAGTACTCTGAAGCATACTCCCTTTGGAAAATAGAAGAATCCAAAGAGCCCATATTTTTAATGATGATGATGACATGCTAACTCGTGGCTCCGTTTTCGACATCTTAATCTTCTCTATTTGGAAGTAACAATGCTATCTAATTCATCCATAAAAGTTCAATTTTTTTCTTTTTAAATAAGATGAATAAATTAGTTACTTAAAATAAGCACACATACATCCGTTATAATTAAAAAATAAAATATTCAAAAATTAATGCAAAGAAAGATTTGTTGAAAAATCCTATATAATCCCAATGTGATTGGCTACTTAGCTCGCCATACTTTCATGCATTCATATTGCATAAATGGCCTGCACATAAAAAATATGGTTGAGTGATGAGCAGAGCTGCACAGAAATGGTTGTCAGCTTTAACTTATACTGTGTGAAAGCCTTGGTAGACTCAAAGTACAGTTCGAAGAATGACATGTTCAGATTGGCATTTGTTATCTATCAGCTTTCTTCCTAGTGTAGGTCCCCTTCATGCCAAATTGTTAATGAAGTTTATCTGAGACTGCATTCTTATTATTATTAGCTGTCCGTGTCCTGACCTGTCAGCAAGTACGGGCCAAAATGTTAGGTTGAATCCAATTAAGTACTCGGCCACTTAGTCTGGGTAAACTTTTATGACCTGAGACGCTAACAGCAAAGTGGCTCGTCAAGGAGGTCGTTGAGCCATTTGTCTGTCCGACATGGACCGGCATTGTTTAGTTTGCAGGTTCCTGAACTTAAATAATTTCAAGGCTGTTATTGATCCGGCACAGAGAGTTCATCACTTAAACACTGCTACCTTCCTTGCAGCTTGAGATCCTGGGATTCCTATGCTGTTTCGGTAGCAGCTCGTAAAACTTTTCACATCTCCTGGTAGCCTTTTCCTCTGAGCTTTGTCAAGGTAAACTTCAATAACAATATTTGAGATGCTTTGGATGGTACTGATTTTATTATTCACGATTCTGAGGGTAGGCTATTAGCAGCAAGAGACTCCTCTCTTTATAAACCTTCGGTTCCAGAAACTGAACTCAGAGCTGTATGGGCGGGCATCACTTATGCTAGACAGAAGTTACGGGCCGACAGGATCCTCATCGAGGGTGACTCCATCACTGTCATTGCTTGAATTCAGGACAAGTCGGAGCATCGTTAGGTCCATCCTCTGCTTCGCGACATTTGGCACTCTCTTGGATCATCGATTACCTCGACGGTTCGTCATATCTTTAGGGAGGCCAATGCTATAGTGGATTGAGTTGCCACCTTTATTGCTAAGCACTTTGAGGATTGGTCTTGGTACCACGAGGACTGTATTCCTCTGTCTATTCATAGTTTTCTTTCTTTTGACCTTATGGACGGCTCCCATACCCTGTTTGTTTGAGCACCGTCTGTATCAAGAAAAAAGAATACACGCCATCTATATATAGAATGAAAACTTGGATCATATTTAATGGCTCTTTATGAATTGTTATTTATATATTGGGCTTTGAATCCTTATATATATTATTGCCCAGTGATGATGCAACCTAAGAGGGGGGTGAATTGGGTTTTATAAAATTATTTGAACTATTTCAATAGATATAAAACAAGTATGTGATAATTACAATTAAGTGTTTGTGTTTTGCCAAAGTGTTTGTATGCTTTAAAATAATATGCAGCGGAATTAATAAAGTAAATGCACAAAGAAAACGATCACACAAACACAACAAATTTATAGTGGTTCAGTGTACTCCAAAGCACCTACATTCACTCCCCAAGTTCTCATCGGGTATTTCACTATAATCACCAAGATTAGAGTAGATTAGTTTTCCGGGCTCACTAATCGAAACCCAACTTATTTTTCCAGGCTCACAAGTCAAAATTTCTTGTTAGTTTTATAACTTAGGCTAACCAATAACCTCCAATGGTTTTACGAGCTCACCAACAACCCATATTGGTTTTATACAAAGGCTAACCAACAACCTCTTGATTTTCTAAGGCTCACCAAAAACCTTGTTGGTTTTATAACTTAGGCTTACCAACAACTTTGTTGGTTTTCACACAAGGCTCACCAACAAATCTCTTTGGTCTTCTGAGGTTCACCAAAAATCTCTTTGGTTTTCCAAGGCTCACCAAAAATCTCAATAAATAAAGTAAGCATAATATAAAAAGAATACAAGAAAAGTTTTCTTAAACAAAGCAAGTATCTCTTTGAAGCCCTTGAAAGTTGATAAAAAACTTGTCTTCAAGAAGCCTTTGAATGTTGATGAAGATGTGGACTTGGAAGCTTTCTTTCAATCTTGGAAGCTTGAAGGCTTGAACCACTCAAAACAATGAATCCTAAAGTGTATTCAATAAAACTCTCCAAAGGATTGCTTCTCCATTTGATTTTTGGTGTTTATATAGCTCTCCAACACATAGATGACCGTTTATGACCGTTGGGGATGAAAAATTAGCCATTCATAGCAAGTTAGAATCAATTATGCACTTCTAAATAACTAGCCATTACACCTTAAGTCGATCTCATGAGTCGATACTTGATCCAAGGTCGATCTCATGAATTGACACTTGATGCAGAATCCAGAAAACTTGAAGTTCTGTCACAGAAATTTTCTCAGGCAATGAGTCGACCTCATGAGTCAACACTTGGTGTATGAGTCAACCTCATGAGTCGACACTTGGACGTGCCACTTCAGATTTGCGTGCTGGTCTTCTGAAATTCTGAATTTTTCTTCATGAGTTGACCTTGTGAGTCGACACTTGCTTCTGTTCCAGTGCTGAAACTTCTCTAAAATTGATTTTTAGTCACTTCAAGTTCTTCCATATCAATTCCAAAATCCTTATAACTTGAAAATCCATGGCTTCTTCAACTAAATACAATTTTTTAACATTGATGAGTATCTGTATCTAATAAACACTTTTAATACACATTAGTACTCATATATACTTAAATATTTTGTCAATCATCAAAATCAAGACTAGAGTCAACATATATATATATATATATATATATATATATATATATATATATATATGCTCTGCCACTATCATTGCTTGAATTCAAGACCAGTCAAAGCCTCGTCAGGTCCATCCTCTGCCCCACGACATTTGACACTCTCTTAGACCATCGGTTACCTTGACGATTCGTCATATCGTTAGGAAGACCAATGCTGCAGCGGATTGGGTTGCCACCTTTGTTGCTAAGCATTTTGAGGATTGGTCTTGGCACCACGGGAACTGTATTCCTCCGTCTAATCATGGTTTTCTTTCTTTTAACCTTATGGACGGCTCTCGTATCCAATTTATTTGAGCACCTATATGTATCAAAAAAAAAAAAAAAGGAATACATGCTATCTATATATAGAATGAAAACTTAGATCATATTTAATGGCTCAGCATGAATTGTTATTTATATATTAAGCTTTGAATCCTTTTATATATATATATATATATATATGCAAGCATGTATATGTGTATGTAGGTATTTGTATATGTACAACAACGATGAAATAAATCTTGGCCAAAAATAAGAATTAGGATGGGGACTTAGACACGGCATGGTGCGATAATTTCATTTATCATGGAATTTGTGTTGTTAAATTAGTCTGATTTGGCATTAATCATACATGCTCATGTGAGTATCAAATATCTGGTCTTCAAATCATATCTCACCTCATCCTCATAATCCAGTTCAATTGAAGGCTCTTTTTGAATGCATGAATTAGTTATAGATGCATAACCACACACCTACTAGGGAAAAAAGGATAAATGGAAGAGATTTGAGTAGCTAAGGAGAGGTGGTCTTCAACTTTGTAGCATGAAAGGATGTTGTGGAACTAATTATTTCTAAATTCTAGGAATAAGCTAAATCATTTTTTCTTTTGGATTAAAAAAAAAAAAAAAAAAAAAGGGGGAGGGGAGGAGTTAGATCCCGGGCGTGGCCACCTCCAGACGGTCCCCCAACCACAGCCAGAAAATGTTCGATACACGGCGCATATTAATTTTTCCGTAGTCATTCCCCATCCGAAGGTGAGTACGTCAACTTGACTACCACCGGCGCCAGTGAACGGGATTTATTATATATATCCTTAACATTGTCAACCTGACTACCACTGGCGCCAGTGAACGAGATTTATTATATATATCCTTAACATTTTCACCACCACCGGCCAACAGGGGCTCTAGGATTATTTTATTAATTTTTTTTTTGATTTTACTTCTAGATTATTTTTCTATTTTTTATTTTATCTCCGGACTTTCCAGTCGAAATATGTCCAAATCAGTACTCGAATCCCTGCCAGCTGGTTGTGAGATAAGTCTCACAACCAACTGTACCACACGCTAACTTAGCTAAATCATCTTTTGATTGAATTAATTAATTAATTTTTTTTTTTTTTGGTTTGTCAACAACCTCCTGCAGACTCTTCAATTTCTCTCTAGATACACTCTTTGCTCCTCAAGCCCCTGTTAGTATGGGATGGTTATGGATGTACAACCTATTCACGCATCTAAATAGATGAATGGAAAATGCGTGGTTTAGAAAATTGTTTAGGTTGCCTCCTATTGCTACTGTATCACAAACAAACAAACATTTTTTTAAAAAAAAAAAAAAAATTGTAGCAAGGCCAAAAACCAAAATCCAATAGATTCCATGAGTCACAGTCTCTGGTCAAATCTTATCATAAATTATCGTCATACGTCCATTTGCTTCTTGATGCCGCAACTTGTTCTGCTGTTGTCGCGTAGATCCCTTTCTTTTCAATAAAATATGTAATAATTAGCCCATCCATAAACGTTTCCAACTTACCATGACAATAAGGTCTTCAGTGCTTGCGTTTAAGATATAAATTCGAATAAGATGTTAAGAATATTTGGAAACAAAATAGATAAATTGCTGTCCAGGATTATAAATATATTTTAAATTCATATTACAGTTGATTTAAATAAATTTTAAATTTATTTTTAAAATCTGAAAATAAATGTATGAAATTGATTAAAAAAAATTTAGACCTGAATGATCCCCTCACATTTAAATGGAACTAAAATGATATGAATAACAAACTTAGTACTTGATGAAAAAAAAAAAAAAAAAAAAGGAATGAAACGGTTTTATTATCATTTTGTATTAAATATTTTTCAACAAAATAGGTGTCGCTGTGGTTGCGCCGGGTAGCTATGCTGGTTTGTATGATTATAGCATCCAACTTTCCGTACATATACACGTGCGTGGCCTTCATCACAAGTTAGTAGGAAAGGCTGTTTGCTGTCTAATGCAAGATAGCAGATCTTGCCCCATGTTAAAATGGGTATCTTCGTTTTTTATTTCATCATCTCGGGCCCGCGGCATCGCAAAGCAACAAAGGCTTTAATTTTTCCGCGTCCACCAAGACGTCCCCTATCTCAGCGCTCTCTGCGACCACCGGAAAACCCCCAACTATCTACCGCTTGATCTCTACCGCTGGCCGTCGATCAGATGGACCCGTCCTCGCCGGAGGATCTGATTCTGGTGGAGCGCGACCCCTCGGGCGTCGCCTTCGTCACCATCAACCGGCCCAAGTCCCTCAACTCGCTCACCCGTCCCATGATGGTGGCCCTCGCCGGCGCGTTCCGCCGCCTCGACGACGACCCGGCGGTGGGAGCCATCGTTCTCTCCGGCCGCGGCCGCTCCTTCTGCTCCGGCGTCGACCTCACGGCGGCGGAAGAGGTCTTCAAGGGCGACGTCAAGGACGACGCGGCCAACCCCGTCGCCCAGATGGAGCGCTGCCGCAAGCCCATCATCGGCGCGGTCACCGGGTTCGCCGTCACCGCCGGCTTCGAGATCTCGCTCGCCTGCGACGTGCTGGTCGCCGGACGCGACGCCAAGTTCGTCGACACGCATACAAGGTACGCTTACCGCCCCCGACCTCCCTCTTTCTTTTTCTTATTTTCCTTGAATTTGATACGGTTTTGCGTTGATCGATGGATAGATTGAAGTCTTGGAAGACAGTTGGAATCCATTCATAAAGCTTCACAAAGCCGAGAATAATTCTTTCATGGAAGATCATATACTTTAAATTAATCAATTTGAGTGGGGAAGTATCTTACTTCCTGTGCATTACGTCAAACAGAATTCTTTTATAGAAGAAGCGGTGTCGAGAAGAATATCGTCTCATAGAAGAATAAAAAAATATTGCATAAGAGTTTTAATTCTTTATACCTGGATTGTACTTTTATATACATACAAAATTATAAATTATGAAAGATATACGTTAGAGCCATTATTCTGATCTAATCATACAGTTCTTTAAATATCCTTTCTTCGTGATTTTTTTCTCTTCTCACCTTCTTCTCCTTATATAAATGATTTTATAAAAGTTAGAAAAAAGATTAGATTTCCCATCAAAAAATTAAAATCTTAGTTGGATTTTGATCCACTATATATAGTTGATTCAAAATTTAAACACGATAAAATGATAATTAGATCACATATTAAATTTTAAATCTAACATTTATTCACTTATCTATATTATCACTTAAAAATAACTTTCGATTCTACCAAAACATTTTAAAATAACATATTACGAGTATACTCATTTTTTAAAAAATTATCTAATTATCTATTTCTTAACAAGTTCTTTATACTTTGATTAAGTAAAAAATCATTGATACAGATCATCACGGTTATACATCTCGATTGATATACTTACTTCCATATATTATAACATCAATAATTCTCACTTGATCTAGTATTATATACTGGAATATGTAGGCTATCAAAATCACTTATCATAATGGTCTCATTGTAATATCATATAAATGATCCTTCTGTTTATTTTAATTTTGACAAAAATCAACCATAATATATACAAACAGTAATTAAACAGAAATAATAGTAGTAAACAAATTATTAAGAGATCTCAAATAAGTATCTATTATAAATTAAATATCCCAATAATAAATATCCATAAATTTTATATGCTCTTTAAAAATTTTGGATATTATGGATCTACCAATATGCAAGTAGTATTAATAAAATCAATAGACATTTGATAATTACTAATTTTTTTATTTACTGCAAGATATTTAATATCAATGTACTTATTTGCATTGATAATCTTGTCACTGTTGGATAACGAAACTGCAGCAAAATTGTCACAATAAATTTTCAGTGGCTTCAAAATAGAATCCATAACTTCTTGTCCTAAGATAAATTTTTTCAACCATAAAATATGTAAGGAAGCTTCATAGCAGCTTATATATTCAGCTTCCATAATAGAGCAGGTAGTAATGTGCTGTTTTGCACTCTTCCATGAAATTGCTTCACCAGCCAATAGAAAAATATATCTAATATAGACTTCCTGCTATCAAGGCAACCAACATAATCTGCATCTAAATAACCGATCATCTCCGACTGATTGGTCATTCTAAAAGTAAAGATTT
This sequence comes from Areca catechu, assembly GCA_021397845.1. NCBI lineage: Eukaryota > Viridiplantae > Streptophyta > Magnoliopsida > Arecales > Arecaceae > Areca > Areca catechu. The sequence continues at coordinate 20,636,916 of CM038050.1, read as the reverse complement.
AGTATTTAGTCTCCTAAAGATAGCGCATTACTTTCTTGACAGCTTGCCAGTGGTCCATACCTGGATCACTTTGATATCACCAAGCATTCCTACAGTAAAACTAATATCAGGACGAGTACATACTTGAGCATACATCAGACTATCCACTGTAGATGCATTAAATATATTTTTCATCTGATTTTTTTCAATTTCATTCATGAGATATTGAAATTTACTGAATTTATCACATTTAACAATTAGCACTTCACTTGATGAGCAGCTTGACATTCCAAACATTTCTAGGATCCTAGTAATATAATTTTTTTGGGATAAACCAAACAATCTTTTACTTCTGTTACGATGGATTTTTATATAAAAAACATAAGAAGCGTCTTTTATATTTTTCATATCAAAATATTCGAAAAAAAATCTTTTAATTTTATACAAGAGATTCAAATCACTGTTGGCTAGTAAGATATTATCTACATATAGAATCAAAAATATAAACTTACTCCCTATCATCTTTAGATATATACATTAATCAACAATATTTTCCTTAAATATGAAGGAAGCAATGACATAATTAAACTTTAAGTATCATTGCCTGAAATCTTGTTTAAGACTATATATGGATTTCTTTAATTTACATACTAACTTTTTATTTTTTTGTATTGAAAATCTTTCTGGCTGTTCTGTATACACCTTTTCTTGTAAATTCCCATTCAAAAATGTAATCTTAGTATTTATTTGATATAGCTCTAAATTAAAATAAGTTACCAATACCATAATAATTCTAAATGAATCTTTTCCAGAAACAGGTGAAAATGTTTCAAAATAATCGATACCCTTCTTTTGAGTAAATCCCTTTGTTATAAGTCTAGCCTTATATCTTTCGATATATCTTTCGATATTATTTTTAGAGTCTCGTTTGGTTTTAAAAATCCATTTATAATCAACAGGTTTAAACTTTTTAGATAATTGATAAGTTTCTAGACTTGATTTTTATTCATAAATTCTATCTCATCTTTCATGACATCTAATCAAAGTTCAGAATTATCATTATTCATGATATCTTTAAATAAAATCGGATAATTCTTAATTCTAATATCATAATCACATTCTTGTAAGTAAACAATATAATCATCTGGAATAGTCGATCTCCTAATTCTTTTAAATCTCCGTGATACTCCAGGTTTAGTGTTATTGTGATTATTTTCAATCAGGTCAGGTTTATTAATAGACTATTCGAAAGGTGGTATATCAGCTTCTTTTTGATGTTTGACAATTTCATGATAAATAATTTCATATAGAATATTTCTAGATATTACTGAAATGGAAAAAGATTCTCTTATTTCCTCTAACACCATATCATGTGGTTCACCACTCCCACTGTTATCATTATCTTCAATAAACCTAGTTGTTCCAGTTTCAACAATTCTTGTGGTGTGTAATGGATAATAAAATTTAAAATCTTTTGATCTTTCTGGATACCTAATAAAATAACAACTAATAGTTCTGAGATCTAATTTTTTTTTTATGAATTATATAATCGAGCCTCTATAAGATAATTCCAAATATGTAAATATGCTAAATGTGGTTTCTTACCTGTTTATAACTTAAAAGGAGTTTTAGAAATGGCTTTACTAGGAACGCGATTTAGGATATACATAGCGATTTTTAAGATTTCTTCTCGTTAATATAAAGATAATGGTGAATTACTAATGATACTTTTCACCATGTCCATCAATGTATGATTACGTCTTTCAGCCACACCATTTTGTTAAAGATTTCTTGGTATAGTATGCTGTGCTATAATGTCACACTATTCTAGTAATTTGGTAAAAGGTTCAGGATAACAACCAGATTCATCCTATCTTTCGTAGTATTTACCATCTCATCAGATCTCATAACTTTAATTTTTCTATTCAGTTGATTTTTTACTTTAATTTTGTATACTTTAAAGATTTTCAAAGCTTCAGACTTTTCATGTAATAGAAAAACCTAACCATAACATGAGAAATCATCAATAAATTTGATGAAATACATTTGCCCTCCAAAATAAGGTAAAAAATTATCACAAATATCGGTATGTATCGATTCCAAGAGTCCTTGACTTCTAGTAGTATGTTTTTTATTACTTTTAATTTGTTTTCCTTTGATGCAATTAATACATATATCAAAATTACTAAAATCTAGATTTGGTAATATACATTTTTTAACCAATCTAGTTATCCTTTTTTTATATGTAATCTAATCGTCTATGCCACAACATCGAAGAACTCTTATTTACAATATCGCATTTCATTTCGACATTGATATTTAAAATAAGTAAAGATTGTACAAAAGATCTAAATTTATTTTATATAATTTATTGCACAATATTCCAGTACTAACTAAAATGAAATTTTTTATTAATTTAAAACTTAAATTTATAAAAATAAATGAAAAATTTTTTAAATCAAGTTTTGCTAATGACAACAAATTTCTAGATACTGAAGGAACATAAAAGACATCATGTAGATTTAATTGAAAACCGGTATCTGTAATAAGTCTATAGGTCACAACTAAAATAACCTTGGACTTTATCCGGTTTCTCATAAAGATCTACCACTCTCTATCATTTAGTTTTCGGCTTGAAAGGAATCTCTGCAATAAATTAGAAACATAAATTGCAGTACCCAAATCAATCCACCAAGTATTAGAAGGAACATCAATAAAATTGGTTTCATTAAAAACAAGTGATAAAGGAATATCCTTCTTTTTGAACCATTTCTTTCTTTTTTTCATAGTCCTTCTTCATGTCTTTTCTTGTTGCAAAAGAAACATTTCAATTTATGTAAATTTTTTTTGGTTGATTGTTCGGTCCTTTATTTATTTTCACCTTCTTTCTTTTAAATTGCTTCTTAGAAATCACGTGAACAACTAGAAGCCCTTCCTGTCTCAATCCCTCTTCCTCTTGCACACATTCGGATATAAGCTCATTCATTGACCAGAATTTTTTTGTGTATTATAGTAGATTTTAAATTGAGTAAACTGTGATGGAAGAGTTGAAAACAAACTAGACAAAAAAATTTTTAGATATCATTTTCAGGTCATTCAGTCTTTCAGCTATATCATGTATTTTCATAATATACTTTCGTATTCCAGAAATTTTATCATATTTTATAGAGGTTAACTTGTTCATTAGGATACCAGCTAGGGTTTTATTTGATTTAGTAAATTGTTGTTCTACGTAAGAAAAGTACCTAGAAGCCAGTTCATTATCAGGAATAGATTCTCTTATGTCTTTCACTATAGAGCTATTAATGATCTTGAGAGATAATTTATTAAAATGCTCATAGTTTTCATATATATTTTTTTGATCAAGAGAATTAGTGTGAGTCAGTGGATCGGGCTGAGATTTACAAAGAGCCAAATCTAAGTCTAGGCATCCTAGTACAATAAGAAGCTGTTCGTGCTAATCAGAATAATTTGATCCATTCAGTACGGGAATATTAGTTAGATGCGACGAGAGTAAAGCAAGTATCATAGCTGTAAATAAAAGAATATCCATGTAGTTACTTTCATGATGCAGATTTTAAAAATAATAATTTTGCCAATAATACTTATTATATAACTATAAAATATCTTTAAACAAGAATTATAGTATATAATAAGTGCTGTAACTAATTTAATCATAAATTTAAATATAATAATGCCAAGACATGCATTACATAAATCACAAATATAAAATTTTTATAATAAACAATAATATGAAATATATAAGTAACAATAGTAATTATGGCATAAATATATAATTTATATTTAAATTTTGATCTATTATATTAATTACATCTTTGGTGATTTAGCCAACTATGATTACAAAAATCCAAGGTTATTCCCACCTTTGTATGTAAAACTTTTCATCTTTCCGCAATTCAAGTTGGTCAACATATAATTATTAATTTTGTATCTTATTACAGTCACCTTTGGGTCAACTGTAACATACACACCTTTATATAATTTCAAAATATAATGAGAGAGAAAATCATTAGCTCTCACAGGCTCATCTACTCAAAATTCATAGAGTGCTCTGGGTTTTTTGGGGCTACGCGAAAATATCTTTGAATAATGTAATAGTGAGCAAAATTATGTATAAATAATTTTAAAAATATTTAAATATTTTACCATTCATGAAGAACTCAATTAAAATATTCTTCAAACCATTATAAGTCCAACGGCTAAAAAATCTTTCAAATCGGATGTAAAATGAGCAAGTTATAGCAATTTTAATAAAATTCAATATGAAAAGGACTAAATTGTAAATAGCATATAATATAGGAGGCTTATTGTAAAATAAGATTAAAAAATTGATAGGGATCTAAATGTAATTTTAATTTGGACTTATATGTCATTTAAACTTTTATAGGGGCTAAAATGCAAAAATCTCCTAACCCAAATTAAGCCTGACCCAATGTGATTGGGCTTGGTCAATTTATCAATTAGATTTACTTTAATTAATGGATTTTGGTTTTAAATTGAAACCCAAAACCTGTTAACCCAATAACCAAAATAAGTCATCTCCTTCCTATCTCCTTTAATTGATGCTTCCAAGACTCCATTAATGGAGTCTCCAAGCTTGGATTCTTCTTGCCTGTGGGTTATCGGTCCATCCAAAACTTTGGCGGCCATCTTCCGGCCGCCAGCAACTTTATTATCGGCCACATGGTAGCTAAGAGCTGCTAAGAAAAAAAACAAATCCGGTCCAGCTCGACTGCCGGTGGCCTTCTCTCGATCGCCAGCAGCCCAAACCAAAAGCCAAATCCACTATCCTTTTTGCTGATCACCCACGAGAGAGTAACAGAAGGAAAGTCTCGAATATAGCGGTCCTCCCACAAAACCTCGTTCGATGGCCATCGAAAAATTTAATGGTGGACCATGATCCTTCTTCCCAAGATCCATCGTTCCTTTTAACGGAGCGCCGGCTTCAGAAGACCAAACGAATGGATGGCTGGCGGAGAGGGAGACCCGTGCGCACGGGCACGGGATGCCGGTGACGGTCCACCCCAAAGGGTGACCGGATAGGAGAGGAAAATCGGGTTCCTTTCATTTTTTTATTTTTTTATTTCTTCCCACTCATGTCTGCTGTTCATTTGCCGGTGAGCCGCCGAGCCGACCGACGAGAATACTTTCATTACCCGAAACCTGATGGATTCTCCGATTCGAAAATCTTAAGTTTTTACATGAACATAAAGTATAAAACTAATGCTCTGATACCATATGTTGCATAAGAGCTTTAATCCTTTATGCCTGGATCATGCTTTTATGTACATGTAAAATCATAAATTACAGAAGACATACCTTGAGCTATTGTTCCGGTCTGTAGATCGTGCAGTCCTTAAGATGTCCCTCCTTCGTCGCGAGATGACTGGTCTTCTCTCTCCTCACCCTCTTCTCTTTATGTGGACAATCGATGAGAAACCGTTCATCGCTGTTATGAGAGTTGGAAAAAATGGACCAGGTAACCTTTATATTTATAGCTACATATGTCTTTCCCATCATAAGACTATAATTTTAGTTAGAGTTTCACTCCAGTTCTATTTGTTCAGTTTCATCAAGAATAGTTTTCTTTAATCAATTAGATCCTGATCCAGTACATATGGTTGATTCAAAATTTGAATACGATAAGATGATAATTATGCTATATATTAGATTTTAAATCTAACAAAAAAATTCCGAAGGAAATAAGTTTCAATTTTCAATTACACAATCTTCATCCCCTATTTATAAGACTCCAATCCTAAATTACCAAAAATAACAAAATGACTCGAATTAAAAAATTCAATAAAAACAAGTCCACTTCTACCAGTTCAACTTGGGTCGAAAATCGAACTTAAATATTTTATACAATATCAAGGACAAGTTTGTCGGACCAAAAATAGCTGGAAAACACTGAAATTAGCCTTTGATTGATTTGCAATTGTTTACTATTTCGTTGTAAGTTTTCCAATGCCAACTAGATCACTAAAATCAGACTTCTGGCTTGAAAGTTATGCTCATTTATTTGAGGCTTGCATGTTTTGGTCCTACACACATGTGCCAACTTGCAACTTGGTCTGGTTCATGTTCTCCGGATAAAATTGTTTTGCATCAGCCCCTCCGCTTAAGAAATACCCATCCTTGAGTTTTCAGTGGTTATTAGCACAAGTTTTGGCTCATGATACAGAAACAGATCTTTCACATTGAAAGTTTTTGTGATTCTCATATTGTAAGGCGAATCAGTAACATAGGCATTATTATTGATTTACTTGATGATCTGATATAGTCCAATCTTTTTTTCCTTCCATTTGTTACACATTCTTGCTTCCTTTCTTATAAACACCATCACCCGATCTCAGGGGTAGCAATCGAATCGGGTCGGGTATATGCGAGTCGGGTCAGAAAAGCCTCAACCTAAATCCAACCTATTTGTTAAATTGGTTATAATTTAAAACATGAACCCGACTTGTTTATTAAATAAGTAACCCAACCCTATCCGTTTAATCCATTTATTAAATAAATAATATATTTACCCAACTCAATCCGATCCAACATGTTTAATAAATAAATAAACTAGATTAAACTGATTATCTGACCTGATCCAAAAATTAAACAAGTTAAACATGTCAAACATAAAAAATATTAATCTAATGTATATATTTGTTGCCACCAAGATCGCCGTGGCCTGTAGCTCTGACGTGTCGCGAATGCGTCGGGTTCTCGTAGGGTGCTCGTCCCCCCTTTCCTAGCTGGCTCCTTGATCTGGCCGTCCTACAAAAAAGAGGAGATCCGGGCCGGAAATTCCGACGGGGACACTCCGACATCAAGTCAGACGGGACGATCAAGGAAAACAGAACCTCTGTGGCGGAGTGCTTGGAGGGCTCTCCGCGTAGAGGGTGAAAGGTAGAACTGAGGTGGAAAGAGCAAGCAGAGATGGGAGAGGAGAGCTTGGAAGGGTTTGCTGGGGTCCCTTGCTCACTTGCCCTCCATCCCTCTCTTGCCTGTTTGTTTCTCCTTACCCTTTGCTTTTCATCTCTCTGACCTTATGTATGTGGGATGGCCCAGAGCAGATCTAGGGCTTTGTCCAGGTATCTCTTTTCGTGTGCCATCTCTGGGAGGGGCTTATTGTTGCCTGCGACTTCCCTCTTGTCGGATCGGTCCTTAGGAGATCCTTCCATTCGGGGTGTATGCCGGTGTGGTACAGATTCTGTCCCTCTGGCGGTGCAGTTCCCCGTGGGAGGGGCGGGTGCCGTGCCGCTGAGTCCCGTGCCACGGTGGGATGTTTCCATTTATGGAGGGACCGTTGGAGCGTTGCAGGGCCGTAGGACCTTAATAGAATACTCCTCTTGGAAGAGGTTCAGGCTTTGTGTCGCGAGGATTGAAGCTCCCGGTCGCACGGTTGTCAACGTGGCGACGCGTAACAGGGTCCGGGACCTGGTGGAGCGTAGGCCATCCAGAGCATGCGGGTGGCACATTGTAGAGCCCGGGTTCACAGCCGGGCGTGCGCCACCCCTTAGAGGTTGCAGGTGATCGGGAACCTCCTTGTTGCGGTTTGAATTCCTGTCGATCCTTCTTGCCGCTGGCGGGAACTTGATCCCGGCAAGGTAGGATGGAGCCCTACCTCAGGGAGCATGAGCACGACCCCGGCCAGGAGCTGACCTCGGCAGGAGGGCTCGCCTTGGCAACATGAGCATGACCTCGACCGGGAGCTGATCTCGGACGGAGGGCTCGCCCTATGCCACGACCCCGGCTGGGAGCTGACCTCGACTGGAGGGCTCGTCTCGGCAACATGAGCACGATTTCGGCTGGGAGTTGATCTTAGATGGAGGGCTCGCCTTATGAATACGACCCCGGCTGGGAGCCAACCTCGGCAGGAGTGCTCACCTCGATAGCATGAGCATGACTCCGGCCGGGAGCTGACCTCAGATGGAGGGCTCGTCCTATGAGCACGACCCCAGCTGAGAGCTGATCTCGGCAGGAGAGCTCGTGTTAGCAGCATGAGCACAACCCCAACCGGGAGCTGACCTCAGATGGAGGGCTCGTCCTATGAGCACGACCCCGACTGGGAGCTGACCTCGGCAGGAGGGCTCACCTTGGCAGCATGAGCACGATCCCGGCCGGGAGCTGATCTCAGACGGAGGGCTCGCCCTATGAGCACGATCCCGGCTTGAAGCTGACCTCGGCAGGAGGGCTCGTCTTGGCTCTTTATTTGGCCACCGCACCTGGGTGGTGGACTCTTTGCCAGCGAGGCCGCCAGCAGAGGCTCCACGTCAACAGATGTGCCACATCAATATTAAACAGGTTCAACGGGTCAACCTATTTACGACCTGAATCCATTTAACCCATATCCAAACATGTTTATGATGAGTCAAACGCAGATTGAGTTGGCTAGTCGAGTCATATTTTGCCACTCCTATCTATTCTCTCTCTTAGAATACTTTGCTCACTGATGCTTTTCAACTTATTCCTTGTTCGGTTGTTCCTGGTATTAGATTCCTCTAGATGCTTCTTCGCATCTGCATGCATTGTAGTTACCTTTTCAACTATTATCTACTGCCACATTCATACCCAAAATCTTTGGTAAAGGTACCAAATCTAGTACATGTCGGGTTTTTGGCCATAGAAGATCTGGAAGGCGATTTCTATGTAGATCCATTCACCATATTGTTGAAGTCAAAGTCAGCTTGTGCCAGGTAGTGGTCACATTGCTTTGGCTTGTCGGTGGAAAACATCAAATGATGTCTCACTAGCCTCATCCGGCTAGTAGTTTGTTGGTGGCACGTATTGTTGTACCGTAAGAATGTGTCAAGCCATCTCCAAGGGGTTCACCAAAAGTGGCTAAGGAATTTGTTGTCATGATTTGAATTGACGGCTTTGGCCATGCCATGGAGACAAACTACCACTTTTTAAAGAAAAGATTTGCAACATTGGAGGCATTAGATGTCTTCTTGCATGGGTTAAAGTGCATCATCTTTGAAAATCTGTCAACCACCACAAAAACAGAATCCATGTCTCGTTCAGTCCTAGAGAGACCCAACAGAAAATCTACAGACAAGTTCCCCTGGAGTGTACTTGGAATAGGCAGTGGAACATACTGGTGCTCGGTGAATGGCCTTTTGCAGTTTGGCAGATACAGCACTACTACAACATGTCTTCTCACATCTTTCTTGAGGCCAATAATATCTCTCCTCCACCATGGTTATGGTCTTCTTTCGCCCTAGGTGCCCAGCTAGGCCACCCGCCTGCCATTCCTGGACGATATGCTCAAGTAAGGAACTTTGACGAATACATAGCTGATTGCCCTTGATTTGATAACCTCCTGCAAATGCAATTTTTCTGGCTGTCCTCTGGTGCATCTAGCCCTTTTTTTCCTTTAAATATCCGGTCTGTTTAAAGTTCTTGTAGGTAGTTGAAGCCCAGAGTCTATTAAGTAACCAACAGGGCGATTCTTATACTCAGTGCATCGACCACCTTGTTCTGCTGGCCAGACTTGTATTTTAATGCATAATTTTACTCCTCCAATCCACCTAGCAGGCATCTGTTTTGCATTGATTGGCCTGTTGGATAAGGTAATGTTACGACATAGCACGACTCAAGCTTGTTAGTGGAGCACTTCTTTCATTTATCATTCCACTGTCATATGCCACTCATCAGCCTTCTTGGGAAAGAATAGGTCCTATTCCAACATGCAAAGCATCGCAGTCAACTTCAAATAACTTGATAAGTTTAGGAAGAGCTACACTAGCATAGAAGTCAACTTCTCTTTCAAGAGTGCAACAGGTCTTGGTGTAGGCCTCTCACATATCTCCTCATCCACCTGAATGTCTTTAGCACTAACCACAGAGCCCAAAAATACCAGGCCATTAGTTGATAAACTAAATTTCTTGAGGTTCACATACAAGCTATTCTTTTAAAGGATGGAGAAGACAGCTCGCAGATGCTTGAGATGCTCAGCTGCACTGTGGCTGTACATGAGAATATTATCAACGTAATACCTGGTTCATCAATCTCATGAATGTGCCAGGTTGAGAGCTTGAAAGCATGGCCAACCACCTTCTAAGCTCTCTTTAGTCTTGAATGTTGTTTCCCATTCATCACCAAGTCTGATCGGAATCTGATGGTAATCACTTCTGAGGTCAGTTTTGGAGAAGAACTTTGACCTTCCAGCATGTCTGATATATCATCTGAATGTGGAATTTGGAACTTGTACCTTCCAGCAATTTGACCAATTGCCTGGCTGTCCCACACATCCTCCAACTCCCATTTTTCTTTGGCATCAGTGAAGCTGGAACAGCACAGTCTTAAGCTTTCTCACACTAAGCCCTTGCACACCAGGTCCTCCACATGGCCTTGTAAAATCCTGTGCTCCTCAGAACTCATCTGATAATGTGGTAGGTTGGGTAAGGTTGTGCCAGGAATGAGGATAATACGATGCTGGATATCTCTGTCAAGAGGTAGGCCATTTGAAAGTTCTTTAGGCATGATCTCTTTGAATTCTTTCATTATTGGCTTTGGCGGCCATTTTTTTGGGCAGCACATCATCTCCCTACACTACTAAAGTCATAGTTATCTTCATCTTCACAAATCCTTTTCCACTAGAAAGGACTTCCCCTCCACTTTAGAAGCTTTGAATTGATTCTCTTGATCTCTTCTCTCTTTGGGCCTAAGATGATTTTGTATCTTTATAAAATATAAACAGATTATCCCTGCCGCTATGAGAGGAATCTACATCATGCTGCCAAGGCCTAGCCAGTGATAGATGGCATGCATCCATATCAACTACATCACACAACACCTCATCATTATAGTTCTTGCCAATTAAAAGATGAACAAGGCATTGTTCAATAACCTTAACCATGCCTTTGCCCTAGATCCATCCAAGTGAATAAGGAGTTGGATGCTTCTGTGTCTTTAATTGCAATTTGTCTACCATGTACCTTGAGACTAGGTTTTTGGTTTTGCCACCATCAATGATCACATCCCAAGCTTGCCCATTGATGGTGTCTCATGTTTGGAGCATGTTGTGCTGCTACGAGCCTAACTCATCCTTCTGGCTCAGTGGTAGTTGCCTTACCACAATCTTCAAGCTTGAATCTTGATAGTCGATCTCTCCACCATCAACCACATGGAGGATACTATCATCTTCTTAATATAGCTTCTCTTCATAGTCTTTTACTTTTTCAGGGAAACATTTATTGTAGTGTGTTTAGGATATTTTGGTTGATAGCATGGCATGCACATTATTGGTGGAGGGCATGCATAAGAATGAGTCAGTAGTTGCTGGCCTGGATTGGCTTGTTCTTCCCACTCGCTTCCCTAGGTCTCCTTGTTTTAGGTTCAAGGTGAAATTGAATTTGTTGTTTATTCATGTTGGGGCCTTCCTGTGATCAACTCTTCTAGGATTGGTATCCACAAGTGACCTAGGAGGAACCATGCTTATCAGCCTTTCTCTTTGTTGGCTTCTAAGTTTCGAAGGTCAAGGTGCTCCTATATATGAGTTGCGAGTAACTACCTCATTAAGTTGGTAGGATGCAACAGCAATGCTCCAACAAATTAGCTAGCTGCTAGGCTTCTGTCCCATTTAGTCGTTTGTGTCAGGTGAGCTGAAAGAATTCTGCAGCATAATGTTGCACTTATTGGCTCCCCTTGAGGCAATTTTGATACTGCTTCAGGTGGCAGAAATTGATTCTGCAATAGCTTCTTCATCTTTAGCCAGGATCAAACAGGGGTTTTTTAATACTACTTCATCTCATAGCAGAAGCATGTTGCAGAAAGAGACAAGCACTGTTGTCTTAAAAATAGGGGGAAAACACTATCTTCTTAAGAAACAGATTGGAAAGAGAAAGAGAGTAAGTTTTGGTATTATTATGAACAATGTTCAATTGCACAATCATCATCCCTTGTTTACAAGACTCCAATCCTAAATCACTAGAAATAGCCGTATGACTTGAATTAACAAAACTCCAACAAAAACACATCTACTACCCAAATCTCCTAGTCCAACCCTGGTCAAAATCATTCTCTCTAAACCTACCAATCCAAAATTTTCTCAAATATTTTTTAAAACAAAAAGGTCGAGTTTGACCAACCAAAAATAGCAAGAAAATGATGAACTAGCCTTTAATTGATTATGATTTTTACCATCTCATCGTAAGCTTTCCAATGCCGTTTAGATTACTAAAATCCAAGTTATGGTTTGAAAGTTATTCTCGTTTTTCTGAAGCTTATTAGTTTTGGCCCCATGCTCCACTTGTAACTTGGTTGGATCCATCTTCTCCAGATAATCCACAGCTAATTATTCTATACCAAGTTAATTATCATAATTTCTATTTCGATGATTGATGGTCACAAAAGCAATTGAGCTTAATCAATATAATTCTAGTGTGGTGAATAATAGAAGGCCTACTAGCTGAAGGTTACTAATACTGTGCTAATTTGTCTGAACTATTAGTCCTACTTAATTGTGGCTTACAATAGCTCCTTTGACATCTAAAGCATATTTGATTTCTTTTTAAATGTGTTGGCATAAATGATAGAGATGCCTACAATCTAAAGATGTTATGCATGTTCTGTGCACAAATATCCAGTGAAGTTTTCTTATTTGCATGTATTTTTGGCAATTATACAATAATATTGGAGGCATGTAGAACAACTGAATTCATGGAGATATATAGGGATACTGAACACTGTATATTCCTTTGAACTACATTGTCATATCAACAGGTCTTATCTTAATCAGGTTTGGAAAGTTTTAGTGTCAGCTAAATTAAAAAGGTGTTGATATTGTACCAGATCATCTAAACAGTATTTGTCAAACCAATTTGATAATATTCAACCTTTTCTCAGGAGAAACACTAGAGGTTTTGATCTTTCCTAGAATGATCCCCTTTCTGGTATATTTTAAGGTGCTTAGAAGTTTCATGGTTTGATGAGAATATGTGTGATGCTGATGCACTAAAATATCATGGTTTAATGAGAACATAATTGTACAGCTGCAGAATGTGAGGCATTTCATTTGCAACCTACAAGTATATGTAATGATTGCTGCACTAGCTGGATAAATCAGTACCAAAAACCTTGCTAGAGACCAGGAATTGGGCCTGCCTTCACGGCAGTTTGGAGGGTTACAGGTATTTGGGGGAAGGCTACCAGCCTTCATTGTGTGGTCCATTGCCAATTGACCTCCTTCCATACACCTGCGCACAGCTGCACACATGAAACAGGCAAAAAAAGTAATGATAATTGACTTGAATGAGAAGGATATAAGGTGGAAGAATGGAGGGGTTAGAGACAGCAATTAGAAGCAGAGTGCAAAATGCTTTATTAAATTCATTGCATGATTATGATTACCTATTCTTTTCTAAATTTGATGGCTGTGGTCAATACATATGGCTAGCTGGTGGTCTTAATTAATTCAGATCCTGATTTAGCTTTGCTGATTCGAAGCCTGGTGAGTATATATATATAGCGTTGAGGCTGCCAACTGCCCTTGTTGGTTTAGTCTCATGTGCTGACACAAGCCCACTCTTATCAACTCTACAATGACAATCTGTTAGTTATTGGAATAATCCCTTGTTTTTTGCATCATATATATATAATTCCTTATATTCTAAGAATGCTTTCTGTTCTGAAATTTTAATTGTTCTAATTCACTTTGCTGTTCAAGTTAGGCTGATGATTAATACATAATTCAGGTTTGGTATATTTCCATCATGGGGCCTTTCACAAAAGCTCTCACGCATCATAGGGCCAAATAGGGCTCGAGAAGTATCGCTCACTGGCATGGCCCTAACTGCAGAGATGGCAGAAAAATGGGGGCTTGTTAATCATGTTGTCAACAATAATGAGGTGTTGAACAAAGCCAAAGAGGTTGCAGAGGCCATTTTAAGGAACAATAGAGATATGGTGTTGAGGTACAAGTCAGTTTTAAATGATGGGTTCAAACTGGACTTGGCCCATGCTCTTGCCCTTGAAAAGGTGAAACTTATTTCAGTAACACTATTCTCTCTGCTGACAATATGGGTTAAACCTTGAATCCTCTAAACCATTTTTCTGTTCAAACTGGACTTGGCCCATGCTCTTGCCCTTGAAAAGGTGAAACTTATTTCAGTAACACTATTCTCTCTGCTGACAATATGGGTTAAACCTTGAATCCTCTAAACCATTTTTCTTGTACAGTTCAAACTTTGATTTTTGCCTAGAAAAATTTGTGATGTGGATATCAAAGCCCTTTATTATTCATCCATGATAATACAAACTTCTGAAAAATTGCATGGATCCGAATGTGACCTGTGTGCGTGCACCACAAATATGGTATTCAAATGTGGAAACATGATGCATGGCAATTTTACACCATTCATTGGATGCTGGTATACATGTGCATTTGAATGACATTTCAGCATTTAATTACCACTCTGGTGGTATAGAGTGAATACTGTGACTGGAATACCCGATTTATTGGAGTTATCAAGTCCTTTTCTTCTACTCTACAAATGCTACCATTATGGTTTTTCTCAAAAAAAAACTTGCAGCCATTATCTGTTTATGTCGGCAGTTGTTTTTGAGTTAATTTTTAAAACTGTTAATGTGTGCGAATATGTATTCTTATTTGACTACTTTGTTGTTAATTTCAGGAGAGAGCTCATAACTATTATGATGGCATGACCAAGGAGCAATTTGAGATGATGAAAAAATTTATATCAGGTCGAAGTTCAAGGCCCTCTTCCAAGATGTAGATGGTTTTGTTCATGTTTGGTGCAATAAGCTTAAAAGCATCATGATGGAGAATTTCAATAAATTTGATATGTGAAACCTCATGCAAGAGCATTCAGTTGAGAAACGAATAACAATTACTCTTTTACTTGAATATTCTGTATATAGATTTTATTTTCCTCGTTTGATCCATATAGTTTTCTTTCGTTTTTATAGAATACGAATTTAATTGTGGCAGAAGGGGACCTACTGATCCATGATTTGCATATTTTCTAACAAGGAACTGAAGAGAGAAGAAGAGATATCCAGCAGATACGAGGGTGACAGTACGAGTACAAAATATTGAAGTCTGTGAAGACCGAATTGCAAAGCAACTGAAGATATGTAGTAGAGAACTGAAATTTTCATAGTAGAGAACTAAAATTTTCAGAACAGTTTGTAAAATAAGTTGGCTTAAAATGGTAAAGATATTTTCTCATTTTGATGGTCCGTAACGGCAGGTATTTAGCTGATGCTACGGCCATGTCCCGGTAGATGGTAGACTTCATTTTTTTTTTTTTTAATCTTGGGAATATATTGAGATGGAGGGTGGAGATGATGGACCAGAAGTTTTTTCTTTCTTTTTTGGTTCCACAATTTCTAATACTGGTGCTACCAAAATCAGCCAATCCTCGTGTACCTAGGGAAAAGTTAAATTTACAGTCGTAATTACTCTCAGCTGACGGAAACTGTACATTACAAGTAGGATGCCCCACCCTTGCAACAAGATATGAAGTGGACCCTTGTTCTCTCTTTCTCCTCGTGTCTTCCTTTCTCGTTCCGGGCCATTCTTTTGTATGTAAATATTATGGAAAAAATGAGTTAATTTTTTATTAATTAATTTATTCATATTCTTACATATTTTAAGAGGGATAAGTTATTTTTTTAATAATATTTATCAAAGATATGAAAAAAAATCTTACCAGCTTAAATATGGATAAATTATTTTTAATTCTAGTAAAATAAATATTTAATTTTATTCTTAAAATACTGTCTCTCATTTTTCAATGTCTTCATTATTTAATATCCAATAATTTAGTTGTCTACTACTTAACTATAAAAGGTATTATGAAAAATATGAATAAATTTTAACAACTTAAAAAAAAAAAAAAGTAGCAATGTAAAAGAATATAGATAATAGATTTCAAAGTTAGCATAAAAGAATATTATATATATATATATATATATATATATATAACCATATAATTCATGAGTTAATTATGAAAGAATTTTTTTAGTATTTGCCATCATGCATAATATTTTACAATTATTTGGATTAATAAGTGTTGCCACCAAGATCGCTGTGGCCCATAGCTATCAGAGGTGTCGGACTGCTGGCCGGCTTTCCTGGAGCTTCTCGGGACCTGCAAGGGAAGAAACGTTAGAGGCCCGGGTCGGGATTTCCGACGGGGGCACTCGGACGGTCAAGTCAGCGACGATCCAGGGGAATAGATCCTCCTGGTCGAGCCCCTCTTGATGGACTCCACGCGAGGAGGAGTGAATGGTGCGGGAATGAAATGAGAGTGTGTCAGGAGGAGGATGACGGTGGAGCTAGAGGGATTCTTTGCTTAACCGTTTCTCCTTTTCTTTCTGGTGGTGGAGGTGGTGGAGGTGGTGGTGCCTCGCCCTTATGGTTGAGCTTGCATTGATATTGTGTTATTTTTAGTTACCTTCCCCTTCGGGGGTGCCGGTCGTTCTTTGTAGTCGAGGTGATTGTTCGTGCGGCGGTGTCCGTGCCGTGGATGGGACGTGTCTCCTGACATGCGGTAGGGAAAGCTTCTATTCATCCTGACATTCCTTCTGACTGCACCATCCATGGCAGGGCCTCGATCGGGGGGCCACCGCCCTTGGGATTCGCGCCCTTCGACTGGCCTCCTTTTCTGGTGGTATGGGCGGCATGGCATCTCGGTCCGGGGACTTCTCTCCCTTCTCTTCTAGCGTAAGTGGCAGTAGCAGGCAGTTATTGTAGCATGGTGGGCATTGCTTCGTGACCCTCGGGAGGCTCGTCGACGTCTTGAGAGGGAAGGCGTTGTTTCCCCGAGGATTGGCACCCTGGCCGAGGTGGTGGCTGAGTTGGAGAAGAAGGCTAAGCTCCGCCGGGCTTGACCTTGAAGGGACCCTACGTGACGGAGGAGGGCTGAGCTCGACTACGGACCGCGGGGCTCGACCTCGGGGGCCTGACCTGGCGGAGGAGGGCGACGCGTGACCCCAGATGGAAGGGTCCGACCTCGAAGGGGCTCCCCGTGGCGGAGGAGGACAGAGCTCGACTCTGAACCATGGTGCCCGGCTTCGGGGGGTCCGATCTGGGAAGGTCGCTCGGCTCCGACCTTGGCGTCCTCGGCTTCACGGGGGCCGACCTGGCGGGGGACGGTGCTCGATCTCGGCAGGCGGCTACGACATTCTAAGGGAGCTCAGCCATGAGGGAGCTCGGGAGGAAGCATCCACCGTGGCAACATACTTTGACATGGCATTCGACGGGTGTCCCATGTCAGCATTCCTACCACATCATTTGCCCCCCACTCTCGAGGCCAGTTAGTGCGCGACGCTCGGGGCGAAGGGAGTAATTACGGTGCTGACATGGAAATGTGAAGATCCGGTGCAATAATGATCGCGATCGACGGTGCTTCGCGAGGCGGGGCACCGAGCCAGTCCGATGACGCCACGTGGTCACGTCCGAGGAGTAGTTATGGCGGGCACGGAATTCAGAGCGGTCACAGTCGGAATGAGGTGCCTACCCTGTTGATCGATGACACGTGGCGTGCATCCTTTGGCGGGGGAGCCATAACGGTACGGTCGGGCGCCGGTCACTTCGAAAAGAAAGGAGCTTCCCATAACTCACCTTCTTTCAAATTTTTTGTGCCCGCAGTCGTACCGGAGTTTTCCTTTCGTCCCCCTCGGGCGTTCAAGTGATCTCCTCAAGCTTTCTGCAGGTTAGCTCTCTCTATGGCTCGTTTCGGTCCGAGTTTCCATCCTTCTTGTCAGGCCGAGGCCGGGCCTTCTAAGCCGAGATCTCCTTCTTCTTCTGACGAGGAAGGGGATGCGGCGCGCTATAAATTTAGCAGAAGGCCCGCTCCCGGGGGGATATCGATTAGGGAGCCTGGTTCTTCTCCTCCACCTCGTCCCCTTCTTCTTTCTGCCCCCGCTTCTGAACTTCCTCGGTCATCGGGCCCTGGGGGGATTGCTTCTGCGATCACCGCCATGGAGCTCGTGACCATCCAGGATGATTATGGCATCCCGGACTCCATTCGACTTTCGGTTCCTCATCCGGGGGAGCGGGTCACTTCCAGTGGCCCTCGCCGGATAGCCTTCTACGAGGAGACTTTTGCTGGGGGCCTTCGATTCCCACTCCATCCATTCTTTCTTTCTATTCTAACCAACTATCGCCTTGTTCCTGTCCAACTTGTCCTAAACGCTGTCAGAACGATCTTTTATTTCATCGTTCTGTGTCACTTCCACGAGATAGTTGCCTGTTTCTCCTTGTTCAGGACATTTTTTATCCTAAAGTGCCACTCGTCCGAGGAGGGGTGGTGGTCTCTTTCTTCCCATCCTAGGAGCATTAGGTTCGAGCTTCCCTCTTCCATCAAGGAATGGAAGAGTAGATTTTTCTTCGCTTCGATCGAGGGGGTCGACTGGGCTTGGAGTGACTCAAATCGATCCCCCAACCGGAACTCCGCAGTCGAGGCCGCCGACTTGGAGATGTATGAGCAACTCCGCTCCGCCGCGATCCCTTCGCTCGAGGTCCTGCTGTCGGAGCAGAACCTTCGTGAGGCTGGGGTCGACTCGACGTGGGAGTCAAGTGAGTTCGGCTCGATATATATATTGTTCTTTTTCTCTCTCTTCTTCTTTTCTTTTTTTTTGCTTGAAGCTGACCATGCTTTTCCCAGTGCAAACATGAAGTTCTCAATGGAAGAGTTGCTCTCCTTCTCTGAGGAGAGGAACCAGGTGGTGGGGGCCGGTGAGCCACTCCGAAGAGGGCTCGCACGGACGACGGTGTGAGGCCGGTGCAGGCGGGGCCCGTCGCGCCTGTATCTGAGCGGAGGTGGAAGAGGGTGGCTGAGCCCGTCCCGGAGCCTCCGAGGCAATGCGGTCTGACCTCGACGCCCGAGTTCGAGGTGGTGGCCCGGGCCAGGTCGGCCGCTGCTGCTGTTGTGACGGTGACCCCTCCAGAGATCGTCGATGTGGAGGGGGAAGCGGAGCCGGAAGGCGCGAGGTCGGCGTCAGTGGCACGGTCCGAGCCGGTGCCGAGCTCGCAACCCACACCGGAAGCATCTCTCATTGCTGAAGAGTTCGCGCCGGTGACGGGACAAAGGGACAGGGACTATCATCGGGTCCCTTTCAGGCTGGGGCCCAACGTCTCCCTCGTAAAGGACCCAAGTCTCGTCGAGTGGATGATGGATTTCTCCATCCAGTCCTGCGATCGATGAGAGGGGAGTGGGAGACTCCTCGGCGACGTCATTAGCACGTCCTTCTCCAGCCTTTACGCCATAAGTCTTCTCTCGCTTTGCTTTGTCCTTTGTTCCGCTTGGTCTCTCTTGCCCCTGCAGCTAACATTTTTCCTGATGTAGCAAGGTAGAGAGCTCATCCTCATCCAGAACTACTGCCGCAATTGGACCAGGAGGGACAAGGAGCACCTGGCAAAGCTTGAGTCCCCGAGGGCCGAGCTGAGGCGGAAGAACGAGGAGGCCTGGGAAGCCATCTCGAAGGTGAAGAACCTTATGGGCGAGGCCGCCAGCGCTGAGCAGCTTAAGAAGGAGCTCGAGGCGAAGAGGACTCGGCTGAAGGAGCTCCGAGCCGAGTCGGAGGCGGCAAGGGAGCGGGCTGCCTCCATCGAAAAGAAGGCCGCGGTCGCTGAGCAGAGGGCCGCAGAGGCAGAGGGGAAGGCTTCTGCCGTCGCCAGCTCGATCGAGGCGGTGAAGAAGGGAAAGGCTGAGGCGGTCCGTCGAGCTGAACGGGCGGAGGAGAGGTCGTCCGAGGCATTTCGCAAGGCGGAGGCCACGAGGAAAGAGGTCGTCGAGGCGGTGGCCAACTTCAAGGCTTCCCCGGAGTACCTGGCAGACTTTAAGGAGCCAGCGACGGACTCCTTCAAGGGGTTCGCCTACTTCCGGTCCCAATTGCGCGGCATCATCTCGGACAAGAGAATAGCCGCGCTGCTACTCCCGGGTATGGCCACCCCATCCCTGGTGCCGGCCACAGTGGAGGAGGGTGCTGCGAAGGCTAGGCCACTTCCGCGGGCGGATTCTGCCGTACCGACGCACGCTGAGCCGACCCCGCAAGCGGCAGCAGTTAAACCGGCCCAGAGGGCGGGAGCAGCTGAGGAAGTCCTCCGATCAGCGGTCGCCGAGGATGGTGCTCCAGTAGCAGGGGCCGAGAAAGGGGAGATCCAAGTCAAGCATCGTCCGGGGAAGGCGCCGGCTGAATAGATTAGGACCCCCGATCCTCTTGATGTAATCTTTTCTTTTTGTTGATCCGGGCGGCCTGGCATGTCAGGGCCCAGAGGATAGTGTAATTTTTCATGTGAAATAATAAAGAACATCTCGGTCTAACTTCTTTCTTTCACCTCATTCCTTCCCTTCTTCTCTCATTCTTCCTTTTTTTTTTTTGAGAGCGAGGTTCATGAATCGGATATCTGGAAGTTAGACTTGAAGCTTTAGTGCCGGAGAGCTGGGCCCCGGGCTTGAATGCCTAAGAGCTGGGCTCAGGTCTTGGATGCCTTGGAGCTAGGCTCGAGGCTTTGGTGTCGGAGAGCTGGGCCCCGGGCTTGGATGCCTGAGAGCTGGGCTCGGGTCTTGGATGCCTTGGAGCTAGGCTCGAGGCTTTGATGTCGGAGAGCTGGGCCCCGGAGTTGGGGTCTTGGGGCTAGGCTCGAATACTTGTTTGGCCGGAGGGCCGGGCTCCGGAGTTGGGATCTTGGAGCTGGACTTTAAGACTCATTTGGCCGGAGAGCTGGGCTCCGGAGTTGGGGGTCTTGGAGCTGGGCTCGAAGACTCGTTTGGCTGGAGAGCTGGGCTTCGAAGTTGGGGGTCTTGGAGCTGGGCTAAAAGATTTGTTTGGCCGGAGAGCTGGGCTCCGGAGTTGGGGGTCTTGGAGCTGGGCTCGAAGACTCGTTTGGCCGGAGAGCTGGGCTCCGGAGACTGGATTGTCAGAGGGCTGGGCTCCAGAGTTGGGGTCTTGGAGCTGGGCTCGAAGACTCGTTTGGCCGGAGAGCTGGGCTCCGGAGACTGGATTTGCCAGAGGGCTAGGCTTCGGAGTTGGGGTCTTGGAGTTGGGCTCGAAGACTCGTTTGGCCGGAGAGCTGGGCTCCGGAGACTGGATTTGCTGGAGGGCTGGTCTCCGGAGTTGAGGTCTTGGAGCTGGGCTCGAAGACTTGTTTGTCCGGAGAGCTGGGCTCCAGAGTTGGGGGTCTTGGAGCTGGGCTCGAAGACTCGTTTGGCCGGAGAGCTGGGCTTCGGAGACTGGATTTGCCGGAGGGCTGAGCTTCGGAGTTAAGGTCTTGGAGCTGGGCTCGAAGATTTGTTTGGTCGGAGAGCTGGGCTCCAGAGTTGGGGGTCTTGGAGCTGGGCTTGAAGACATGTTTATCCGGAGAGCTGGGCTCCGGAGTTGGGGGTCTTGGAGCTGGGCTCGAAGACTCGTTTGGCCAGAGAGCTGGGCTCCGGAGACTGGATTTACCGAAGGGCTGGGCTCCGGAGTCTAAATTTTCCTGCAAGGCAGATAGCGACTTGCGCAAAAGAAAATCTTTATTATTACTGGAAGAGAATCTTACATTATTGATAGTAACTTCTCAAGTTGCTGGCATTCCATGTTCGAGGGAACCTGGCGTCGTCAAGATCCTCGAGGTAATAGGCCCCGTGCGAGAGGACCTCAGCCACTTTGTAGGGACCTTCCCAGTTCGGGGAGAGTTTGCCACACTCTCGAGGCTGGGATGCTTCAGCTCGGTGTAGCACCAAGTCACCAGGCCCGAAGACCTTCGGCTTTACATGCGTGTTATAGTAACGGGCCATCCGTTGCCAGTATGCCGCCATTCAAAGCCGTGCTTTGTCCCTTGTTTCTTCAAGGAGATCCAAGTTGAGCAAAAGGTGCGCTAAATTCCACTCCTCATCATACTGTTGCACCCGTAGCGTGAGTACGCCGAGCTCAACCAGGATGACTGCCTCTGTGCCGAAGACGAGATTGAAGGGTGTCTCTCCGGGCACCGTTCTGTACGTCGTGTGGTAGGTCCACAGGATGCTTGGGAGCTCCTCCACCCATCTGCCCTTGGCTTGATCTAGCCGGGTCCTGAGCCCTGGAGGATGGTCCAGTTTGTCACCTCGGCCTCCCTGTTTGTTTGTGGATGGGCTACCGAGGTGAAGCAGTGTTGAATGCCGTGTTTAGCGCAGAACCCTTCGAACACCCGACTGTCAAATTATCGTCCATTGTTGGTGATGATGCAGCGGGAGAGTCCGAAACGCCAGATAATCAACTTCTAGAAGAACTGGCAGACATTGGCTTCGGTAATCCTAGCTAGCGGCTCTGCTTCAACCCACTTAGTAAAGTAGTCGATCGCCACTAGCAGGAACCTTACTGTCCAGGCATCGGGGGGAATGGCCCTAGAATGTCCATCCTCCACTGAGCGAAAGGCCAAGAGGAAGAAAGCGGGGAGATCGGCACCGCTGGCTGGCGCTGTATGTTGGCATGGCACTGGCACTTGTCACACCTTTTGATGAGGTCGGCAGCGTCCTCCCTCATGGTCTCCCAGAAATATCCCTGGCAAAGAGCTTTGTAAGCTAGTATTCTCGCTCATACATGGTTCCCACAGAGGCCTTTATGAATCTCCTGGAGTACAAAGGTCACCTCCGTGGGCCTGAGGCATTTCAGGAGTGGGTAAGAGTGAGACCGGCGATAGAGCTGGCCTTCCATGATGATGAATCAGGAGGCCTTCTTCTTAATGAGGCCGACTTCCGCGCGGTCCTCCGGTAGGGTGTCATCGATGATGTATATGACGTACCTGTCCATCCAGCTAGACTCGGGGGTGACTTGGTGCACCTTCTCATGGCTTTCGTGGCTTGGACTATTGAGGTACGTGATGTAGGCTCACCCTAGTGACGAATCCGGTAGAGTCGCAAGCCTCGACAGTGCATACGTGCGTGTGTTCTCCCCCCGAGGGATGTGGGAGACGTTGAAGCGTTGGAAGCCCATCGTGCTGGCGTGGACCTGATCCAGGTATTTCATCATCTGGGGATCTCTGGCCTCATATTCCCCGGAGACTTGTCCGGCAACCAATTGGGAGTCGGTAAAAACTTTTAAGTTTTGCCCAGCTCACGTAAAACTTTCAGACTCGCGAGAAGCGCCTCATACTCCGCTTGGTTGTTTGTGGCGGCGAACCTGAAGCGGAGGGCACATTCTGCGACCACCCTATCACTATTGGCGAGGATGAGGCCTGCTCCGCTCCCGTCGAAGTTGGCCACACCATCTACATGGAGGATCCAGGGTTCCTCCCTTGGTCCGAGCTTCGCTTGGTGCTCCTTCATTGTCTGCTCAGGCTCCTCGGCAAGCCCGGTGCATTCGACCACAAAGTCGGCAGGACTTGGGCCTTCTGCGAAGACCTCGGTCGATATGCTATGTCGAACTCGCTGAGCAACAGGGACCACTTGTCTAGCCTCCCGGAGGTCTCGGGGTGGCAAAGTATGGTCTGCAGCGGTTGATCGGTCACGACCACGATAGGGTGCGCTTGGAAGTAGGGCATAAGGCGCTTAGCAGACATTATTAGCGCAAAAATGAGTTTCTCGAAACGAGTATACCTGATCTCCGTGTCGCGGAGGATTTTGCTGGTGTAGTACACCGGCTTCTGGGATCTGTCCTCGTCTGCATGGACGAGAACCGAGCTGACATCTCCGGGTGTGACTGCCAAGTAGAGTAGGAGCTCCTCCCTTCTTGCGGTCTGGATAGCAGCGGGGGAGAGGCTAGGAATTCCTTCAGCTCCTCAAAGGCCATCCTGCACTCTTCGGTCCAAATGAAGTCATGCAACTTGTGCAGCGCTTTGAAGAAGGGGAGACAACGATCATCCGACCTTGAGATGAATCAGCTTAGGGTCGCAATCCGCCCAATCAGGCGCTGGACTTGCTTTTTGGACGTACGGTGCTCCATGTCGATGATTGCCCAGACCTTTTTTGGATTGGCTTCGATCTCCCTCTGAGTGACCATGAAGCCAAGGAACTTCCTCGCCACCATCCCGAAGGTGCGCTTCGCCGGGTTCAGCTTCATCCAGTGCTCTCGGAGATTGTGGAAGGCTTCGGCGAGGTCGGTGACGTGTTCCGAGCTCGGCTTGCTCATGACGAGCATGTCATCAACGTAGACCTGCATGTTCCGACCGATCTGGTTCTGTATGACCTTGTTGACCAGACACTGGTATGTGGCCCCAACATTCTTCAAGCCGAAAGGCATCATTCTGTAGCAGTAGGTCCCTCGGTCAGTGATGAAGGTGGTGTGTTCCTCATCCTCCGGGTGCATCCGTATCTGGTTGTACCCAGAGAATGCATCCATGAATGATAGCAGGCGATGCCCCGAGGTGGCATCTACCAGTTGGTCGATCTTTGGCAAGGGGAAGATATCCTTCGGGCACGCCCTGTTGAGGTCGGTGTAGTCTATACAGATCCTCCATTTACCATTGCTCTTCTTCACCATCACCATATTCGCCAGCCAGCTCGGATATTGCACTTCCTGAACGAAACCGACGGTGAGGAGCTTGTCTACCTTCTCGTTGATGGCCGCTGCCTCTCCGGGGCGAAGTTCCTCCTTTTATGTCGGACTGGCTTATACCTCGGATCAATGCTCAGCTTGTGAGTGATGATGTCGGGTGGAATGCCCAGCATGTCCACTGCCGTCCAGGCGAACACATCCATGTTCGCTCATAGAAATTCTAGCAGGTGGGCCCTCTCCTCGTCGGGCAGCTGGGCTTCGATCTGCACCATCCTCGTATGGTCTGCTCCAAGCGGGTAAGACAATAGGCATTCGATCGGGCCTCCCCTGGGGTCTTGCGCCCTTTGGTCGAGATCGTCTGCTCCACGGCCGATCGTGCGGGCATCAGCCCCAGAGATGGTTTGGAAACAATGTTGCACCAGCTAGGGTGCCCCCCTCATTTCCCCGATGCCATAAGGGGTCGGGAACTGTACAAGCAGCCTCCTGGTGGAGACAACGGCATCGAGCAGATTGAGCCCGGGTCGGT